>OY856410.1:1113834334-1114304334 GCA_963693085.1 Alisma plantago-aquatica
ACTGTTTGAGCAAGTTATGTAATTTTTTGTACAATTTGAACTTTTCTATAATTTACCCAATTGAGGGGTTTTATTTGTAATTTGTCACATACATTAAGTTCCTTAGATGTTATATTATCATTCTTGAGATTTTTGAGCCATGAGGCTCCTAGTTGAGCCATGTTTGAAGGTGTTTTCATCAAGGGTATTTTAGGGTTTACCCCTTCATGGATGAGCTACCTTTAGTAGCTATCAACTAATGAATTATGTGATTGGCTAGGAAATTCGACAAAGGAAATCTAATAAGGTCAATAGGTATGTATATTCTTAATAATTTAAGGCCATAGACAAATGGGGAAGCTACTTTTACACCTCATGCTTGCTTCTATCCTTATCCATGGGCTATATTTACCTCTTCCTTGCCCAAATTCAAAACTATGCTTGCTTTATCTTTCCTCTAATCTGGAGAAATGAATCCACTCTATTTTTCTATAGAACCAACTTCTCTAAGGTAGATGACAACCTCTTTTTGGAGAAGAAGGTCTCCTAGAGCTCCATCTAGCCCTACCTAGGGTTTCCAAGGTCATCTTTTAGGGATTTTGACAAAGGCAAGTTGTTTTCTTCCTTCCTTCTCCATTTTTCTTGCTCTTATCCTTCCTTAGACCTTATTCCAGGTCGGAACCCTGCTTTTCCATGATGAAAGTGGCTCTAGAACTCAAAAATATATCCTTCTTGTTTCTTTTTCTAGGGTTTTGCTTCCTTGTGGAGAGAAGTGCTTATTTGGCCAAGTTCAGATCTAAATCCAAGGTTTTCCTATCCCATTTGCTCGAGATTCTTGCTGTTTGGGATATGACCTACTCTATAGAGGTGAGTTATATAACATTCTTCACTTATATTGCTTACTAGAAGCTTTCTAGTTCATGTTTATGCCTTAATGTGTTGAATTAAGCATAGAGAAACCGTGCTTGTTTAGAATTACGAATTTTTGTGGTGTTCCCTATTTTGTTTCAGTTATATATGAACTTGTAAACATGTCTATGAACTTTATAAGGTGTAACATGATCTGGGACAGGTTGATAGTAATAACCTATGGTGCTAAGCACAAAACAATTAATGGTTCAAATTAGGGTTGTCAAGCTATTTCCTTCCCTATCAAACAACTAATGGTCATACTATTCAACAACCAATGGTGTTGCTATCTTAACAACTGATTTTCGTGATCAAGGGTGTCAAATTTATGGTGACAACCTATGGTCACCCCCTTAGGTCAGGTTTTGGCTCAATTAGACGTTTAATTATCATTTATGAAGTATTCTACTGATGTTATCAATCGATGATGACATTAGCTTAATATTTGATGGTGTTAACTGAATGTATTACAGATCTAACAACCAATGGTGACATAATGATCAAAATTAATGTATTACAGATCTAACTGAATGTATTACAGGTCATCACCATGTATGATGAGTTAAGAATGTAATTGTAGATTTGACTAAACCTTGAACCAATGGTTCCTTTCTTCAGTTGATCTAATGGTTAGACCTATACTTCAATTGATAACCCTAAACAATGAACCCGATCCAATGAAAAATATTGGATGCTTTAACATCCAATGGATTAGAATAAAACTCATGGTATTATATTTGGGTCCTAGTTATGATAATTTGATGGTTCAATACCATTAATTTGTAGTCTTACCTTTGCCATCATATAGTTATATTTGATAAATCGCTATAATAAGTTCTCCCATGTGATCTAGCGTGTTATACCTAACCTTAATGTAATTATATGATGTTGATTGGTTATAATCAGACCTCTTGAATGATTAATGTGATAATGAATTACACTCTGCTTGTGTTGAAACCACATTGTAGTACTATTTGAATATTGTAGTGTCTTTCCATGTTATCTATGGACACATATGTGCTAATGATCTTTTGAGCCTTGTTTAAGGCATGGAATGATGATGATAACCTTACTATGAATAATGTGATGGTCTTAACGACCTTTGGGCATGTTTGAATCCATGATTGAGGTGAAATCCTCTTCATGTTCCAATAAGGGTTAAAACCCTGGAACTTGTGATAAGATATTGGTATCTTGTAAAAGTATGATGATAAGTGTGGTCCATTAATTTGCAATGAATGATAGCATGTGGTAATGTGATTAAGATTTATATCTCAAATGTTTTATATCTTTTGAAGTTGTTATACATATACTCTTGTTAGAAAAGAATCAGGGTTTGAATGTCCATTTGTATGATTTAGCCTTAATTCACCCAATTGGAATAACTAATTAAGTGAAACTCTAATCATGTAGTGCTCTGTGCCATAGATCTATCTGAGTGTAAGAAATTGCCAGATAGTGAAATGAGTATTCCTAAGGGATACTCAGAGTGCATACTGATGAGTATGCAGGGTGCTTGTCATCATAAATTCAAGTGTTAGGGAGGATGACAGTGGTCATACCTAGCCCTCAGTTTGAGAATGGATGTATTTGTGTCTTGGTGATTATATATATATGATGATGAGATTGGAGGACAACTATGGTTGAACCTTGGATGGTAGGGTATGTGTACCTACCTCCTTTCACTAGTGACATGACTTGTACCAAGGACAGACTAGGCTATTAGCAACTTGACCTTATGTGTTTCTCTGGCGGACCCGTACTGACTGGGGGCGGAGAATATCTTAGGAGTCTGACTGTTCCTAGATCTTGTAAGGCACTAATTTTGACTTAGTAGTGGTCAGTTGGGACTTGAGTGGTATTTGTCAAATCCCTCAGTGCAATGTAATAAAAGAAGTGATATAAGCTGTGTAGTATACTGACTATGGTTAATTACATCTCACATTGTTTGATTAGTCTTTAACTTTTCTTTATACTATTTAGTGTTTACAAGATGATATCATATGACCTTTGAGTAATTATACTTCTTTTTAAGTTAATTTGCTTAATGGATTAATATTCTTAACCTACTCAATCTGCTTAAATTTCTTATTCATTACTGTATCTCCTCAGTTCATTTACTAGTCAATCAATATGTTATAATCAATATATGTTGGAGAGAGTTATATCTCTTTCTGGGACTAGGTCTCACCCGTGGGTCACCACATTTTTTTTAGGTAGTCGCATGCAATGAGGATGAGTTTGCACTGTGGAAGAGAACCAACCTGGTCAATAGATTCAAAAGGTTGGTTAGTTGTAGATGTTAGTAGTAGAGTCCTAGTGTCATACATGTACTCTCAGGTCCAGATATTGGATGTGTTTTCTAGATGATATACTTGTATCGACACAAAATTTTTGTAGTATGCCAATGTTTGTAAATATATGGCATGTACATGTGAAATATCTTTTGTATGCAGGATGTGACTGAGGTCTTTGGACCCATATGTAAATACTTGTTACAATATATGAGAATGGAATGATGTACCTTTTTAAATATTCTAGAGTTTATTTACATTGTTGGAATTAGTTTTAATTATTATACATTTTTGACTATGTGATAAATTAGTAGCTGATCGTGTTTTGTATTTTGAGTAATCTCATTTATCATGATGAGGTGTCACAATCTCGAATTTCTACTCAAGGATTTAATTAGAAAAGTCTTTTCATATTAATTCACCCTTTTAATGCATTAATCTTTAGTTTAATGACTAATATTAGAATTGAGGGCCAAAACAAGTACAAAACCAAAATCTAAGTGTATAAGAATATTTTATACAGTAATATTAGCCTATGATCCAAATTTGAGGTCATTTGGTCAATGTTTGACCCTCCAAATGAATTATACAAACTTTGATTATAGTTTAAATAGGGTTTGATTATTGTTTCATTGATGCATCAGATATAAGTTATAATTCAATTTTAATTAGCGTCATGCATTACATTTCATTTATATCCATATCACACATGCCATCTAATGGCTTGCATTGAATCATAAAGATCTAACAGCCTCTACCCCCGATGCAATGGCCCGAGAATCATCCTCTACCCGCGGTCGTTTCATGGGTCTAGAAAACTTTACTGACTCTATCTCCCTGATACCTCTCTCTCTCATCTCTCAATGATTTCGCTTACTGTCTTCACCAAGAACTCTACCTCGTCTTCTCGATACGGTCAAGCTTTTACTCACCTTCTCCCATGAATGGTGGATGAAATGCCCAATCTAGGGCTGGCTGGTCTCACAACCCCCGATTTGCAGACGGAGGCCCAAGCTATATTACACTTTCAAAATGGATCTAAGATGACTCTCAGTCGCCACAAAATTCTCCTCCACAACCAATTTCACTATCTGCGCTCTAAAGCTCCAACACCTACTCAACCTGCATCTCTGGCGACACCAAGCTCGTCTCAGCCCCTGGTGCTTCCTTCAGCACAATTGGTAGTGCAGTGAGCATCCTAGAACCCCGACTTCCATTTTATGATGCCCATTTAATAGGAAGAAGCCCTAGTCCCCGGACCCTACAGGCCTCAGTTGAGTACCTTGCCGACACTCATTGCCAGGGCATCACAATGGCTCGTTGGCCACAGAAACTTCACCCTAGGCTTCCTGAGACCTCAAGGAATGATTTCCTACCCATGTTTCCTTGTTTCCCCAACTTTATCATGGTTTCTAGTCTTCGAATTTCCCCCTAATTTGGGAAAGAATGGCATAGTGCTTAGGTCGTCAGAGTCGACAAGCAATGTCTTGTTCCACTCATCCTAGAGTAGGGAAGCCATTGCGGGCCTCAATTCCTCGAGAGCGGTTGTCCTTCTCCCACATTAGTAGAATCCTGAATCTCCTAGATGGCTGGTCAAGCACCATGGCATGAGGTCAAGAAGCTAGGTAATAAGATCCTTTTACTTCCCAAGCTATGCTAATTCATTGATTTCAGGGGCAAGGGTATTTTTTGGATTTCACGCATGCTTTTGATATATCAACCGCAAGCTTCATTTTGTATCTAAATGACACTTTTTCTCCCACAAAATCAATTACATGCAGTGTGTGCCTAAGCTTCTTTAGTGTTTTTGCCTGTTATTTACACCGGCTTTTAATCATGATTTAATTGATGTCACACTACAATTTTCCTACTTCCTGACTCACAGTAAATTGTAGGATGGTCAGAAATATATGAATAAATAGTCATTGGAAATGATTTTTCACAAGGAATACATTTTAGGGTTTTAAGTCATGTTTTACCGCATTGTTCTGATGTTTATCAGAAACATTAATTTATTTATATAAAATGCCCTAAAATTTGTATTAAACTCATTTTAACACCAATTTAATAAATAAAGATGTTTTCTCAATAAGGAGAATCTAACTTATCGAATGGTCTAGGTTTTGAGTCATAAATCAAAGGTTTTCTTAGAAAGTCCAAAATTAGGGTTTCTTACACTTTATATTTTACAAAACCCTAATACATGTGATATAATTTATAATTAGGATAAATTGGCCATGATACAAGCTAGTTGGTGAAAGTGATGACTAGGACTCTAAAATAAAGTATGTGTATATTCATCCCCACCCTTCAGTTGGGCATTTGAAATACAACCCTAACATTCCCAATGAGGCATAGACTTAGCCTTTAATCTTTTCATTGGCCTTTGGCATATTTACTTCATAAAATTCTTGCATTTTGAACCCCTATGCAATATTTCATTTATTTAATCTGACATATGTTTCTTTTTCTAGCATGATGAATTTTTGACTATATAGCTAATGTAGTGTACTTATGTACAACCACCCATAGTTGGGCATCTGTTATTTTGCCCAGGGGAATGTGTTTACAAAGACAACCCCATTTTTTCCCTCTTTGATTATACCCTCTCTCTTACTATTTGTGACTAAATTTTACTCAAATGATGTATGTTCCATAATATGAATGTGGTGATGCTATGATTTGGTGACATCAATGATCATTTTCGTAATGTGTGACATCAACCTACACTTTTGAACTTAGTATCATCGTTTAATATATCACCTTATTGAATCCCTTTTTGTACAATATCACCATAATCTTATTGCTCTCTAATGTGCACCATGTTGTAAAGGATTTAATTTTCAATCCAATGACGCAAAAATCCCCTTAATCGGACATTCCTAGCTCAAATGATGAAGTTGCAAAGATCCCCTTATACTATTCATTTCTGCTTTAGGCCGGCCCAACAAGGCCATCGGGAGGGCACGTGGCCCAGCCGCCGCCACCCCACTCACAAAACCCTAAAGAACATTGGGTCTCGGCCGTTGATGAGGTTTGATCCAAGGGTCACAAACATTGTCTCCTTTATTCGTACGATCTCAACACTAATGGTACTGAGCGCCACCTAACCTGCTTTTGCATCCTCCAATCCACAACATTTCTTGCCGACCTTAGTTTTTTTGACTAGTCGAATCACTCGTTGGCTTCGTCCCCATCTTTTCCCCCTCATTTTGTCTATTATGGAACCCTGGAACTCGACCTGTACACCCATTTCCTTCCCCTATCCAGGCAACACCGTCACCATGAGGGACCTCATAAGGGCTCATCCATCATCCCTTTCAAACCCAACAAACCCCCTAGCCATCTCTGAGAGGGAGTGTAGGGATGGGGCGGCCTCAATGAGCTTCTCAAATGGTGGGGAGCCTTGTTCTGTGAGCTCCGAAGAGCTTTGAGTGTAGCAGGCCGCCACTGCCTCAAATGGCTATACCAAGCTGGGATGACAAAGGGACACCCTCAGATCTAGGGCAACCACAGTGGATGGTTGTGATATGAGCAAGCATGTCAAGCCAGTCAAACCCGGTCAAGGGTGACATGCAATGACAAACAACAGTCAAATAATGCTTGGGCTAGGCGTGTTGGTGCTTGCATGACACGTGGAGCACGCGACCCGCTTGTTGGCTCCGCATCTGCTTCAATGATGAATAAAAGATGTAATGCCCTAATCTTTATCTCTATATAGTTCTTGTGCAAAAATTCAAAAATGCATAACTTCCTCCTCCCTTGGCCAAATAGGGTAAATCAATATACCAAATTGATCAACTCGATGAGTTCTACACAATGAACATACTTTTAGACTATGAATCTATTTCAAATTCTTTTTCTTTTCTAAAAATAAGAACTTTGACTATGTTGACCATATTTGATGCATGTTGTTGATAAAGTTTGGTTCCTTGATACTCAATCTACTTTCTTGACTTCAAAACAGTTACTAGTATGCACATTGAGATGAGTGAGGAGCCTAATTACTCCTATTGCTCATGATGACTCTATTACACAATGGTGACTTGTTCTAATCTCAATGATGTATCTTGCCATCTTAATGATTAACTTTGCTTCGTAATGACATATAAGGCCTTCAAATCTCGAAATGAATAATTTATGCACTTCTATATCACTCCATTATCAACCCCAAATCCCATGATTCTATGGTTGTTTCATTACACCTAATGTATGAATGAGACCTAATGACATATAAGGCCTTCACATCTTGAAATTAGTAATTTATGCACTTCTATATCACACTATTATCATCCCCTAATCCCATGATGCTATGGTTGTTTCATGACACCTAATGTATGAATGAGACTCTTTTAGCATGATGTGTGTTGGACTTTGAACCAAGGAGGCCCCCAAACCATGTTATGTATCCAACCCTAGGGGATTTGTGAAATTAGTAACATTATAATGTGTTCTTACTCTTTTGGCTAGCACCAACCCCCACTCATGATGTAATTATGTATGTGCCCCTTTTAGTCTGATATGGCCATATGGTGTTAGGTTGTCAACCTTGTTTCCCCACTCTTGATGAGAAGGTAATTGTTATGCTCTCCCCCACAAATTAGAGATAGTGTATACCTTATTATCTTCTTGATATTGATGTCCATCCCATCCATATGTCATTCCATAATGCTATAAGTAAACTATGTTGATGCTTGTATGTGAGATTTGTTAATACCCAAGGTCGGGAATATGATGCCTAAACCCTAAGGGACATCCACCCACATTAGAATGTGATTCTTATGTCTATTCTTTCCTGATCTAAATCATGCTTGATGCTTGGTTCCCTTTCTTTTTTAGATCATGACATTTCACGCCCTATTATGAGTCTTTGACCCTATAATGTGCATAGGTGACCTAAATCTTGATATGATCATATAAAGTGCATGGAACCTCGGAATGACTTGAAACTTGAACCACACCCTTATGATGGACCCTAAATAACTATAAGATCATATAATGTACTACTAAGTAACTTGGAACCTAACTTGGCCAAAACCTTAAAATGCATCTAGTTAGGGTTAATGATGAGAATCTAATACATGTATGTAATCTTGTTCCTTACAGGTGGTTGCCTGCAATCTAGATTCTCAAGGATAGGTTATGATATCTCTAAATCAGGTTCGAGCTTTAATAATTATATGACCATGGCTTTCTTTCTTGAATGTGATACATATGTATGCTTGTTTACTTGTTCAAATATTCCCATGTAGTATTCTAGTATTTTACTCGATGTTTGTCTTTTAGCATTGCTTTATAACTTGCAAACATATAATAGAAACTCCATTATACAAACCTTGTGCACCTACCTATATTCTTGAGGTAAGGACACGAGATTGGGCATCCTACTTGAGTTGTCAAGATAGGGCAGACCATGTTGATAAAAGGGCTAGCGATTGGCAATGTCCTTGAGGTCCCTTACGTATAAAAGGGTTAGCTTATCTTGAGCACCCTTACGGACCCTTCCAATGGGAAGTTGGTGAACGACCTTATGATATATGATTTTGTTGGTATAATTGGAGAAACTGATATAAAACATGGGTTCTCTCATTACTAAATACTTAACTTATTTACTTCTTTCTCATTTACTTCTGCAAATATTTTCAAATTATGCAAAGCTTATGTATATGTATCTTTTAGCCCTGTACTCAACACCTCATGTGCTTGACCCACCTTGTTTCACGTATTTTATAGGTTCAGAGATGGCTAGAAGCTGATGGGCTTGGTGAGCTATGTTAGGTGCTCTTGTTGTAAGATCCCTAGTGTACATGAGTAGACCTGTGTAAATTGTACTATCAAATTGTAACTAAAATCCTGAAGTAAAAGGATGTTTCTTAATAATATTGTTGAATGTTGAGATTATGTTGGTGCCTTTATCTTGTTATCTGTTCATGTATGCTAAGAATTTCACGCTTCCACATGTTGTCTTTAGTATTCATTTGGTTCATGGGACTGGGATTCTGGTTCTATGACAAATGGTGTCAGGGCATGAACAATAACTACACAAACATGCTCACATGAAACACAAAATAAACATAACCTTACATTTCAACCCTAGAAACTTAATGAGATGTCCTTTTTGGACTATGTTGACTTACCCTCTAGGTTAGAACCTGGATGTTCTAGAACTAGGTGTAGGCTTGTGTAATCCCTAGACCCTTTCTTTTCTCCTCCTTCTATCCTATAGTATGGGCTATAGGTTCAGGAGGGAGAGAAAAGGGAGATCTTATCCTAACCCTAGACATATGTTCACAACATGTGCTTAGGGTGTCTACACAGGTGTGCACCATGTTCTTGCTAGTTCTCTAGGTGTCATGGTACTAGACTTCCCAATGAGTGTGGTACCTCATTTTGGTTTTGGTTTTGATCGAATGGATTATGGTGGTTTTCATCGCCCGCTTCAACGTTGGAGAAAAATCTATTTCAAGTATTAGTATATGTCTTCATGAAAATGTTACCACACACAGAAAGGCAGTGAGTGCCCATGTAACCTAAGAGAAAGAGATGTAACATCAAGTATAGATGAGAGAGTTTAGATGATATTTATAGTCTCTAGATTTGTCTAGAGCCATGATAAAGGTTAGGCTAGTCAATATCATAATTGACCTAAGATGATGATGATGATGATGATGATGATGATGATGATGATGATGGATGATGATGATGGCAATGAGGATGAGGATGTTGATAATGATGTAGATGTTGATATGACCCAAGTTTGTCCTTGAGAGGGTCAAGTATGTTTGATGATATGATATGAGTTTGACTATGCAACCCTAGCTAACATAGCACCTTGTACGATGCATGACTTGATTGATGTACTAAACATAGCTAGTAGGTTGGCATGCTTGCTTATGCCTAGTCTCGTATAGGTTGAGATATGATATGTGGTATATGGTTTGAGATCAACACATCCCTCAATCTATTTACGAAGGAGGACCTCTAGCATGGGATGTACAAAAAGGGTGAACCCTTGATATGAGTCAACCCGAAACAGGAGAAGGTCAGAGTGACTAAACTCCAAAGATGTAAAATGTTGAAAAATATGCACGATGAAATGCATGATGATGAGTCCCTAGCTAGACTACTTCTAAGTATGTGATTTGAGTCACTTAGTGTATGGTCCCCTTGAAAATTTTGAACCATATATTTCCTATGAGTATATATAACCCTAGAGAAAGAGGCATTTGAAAATATGATGCTTTCTATATAGGTGAGGGAGATGTCACAAGACCCTAAGATGATGCACTTGATGTGTGATCTCCATGATGAACCTCATACACTGGTTAGTGGTTTGATGTAAAAGAATTTAGTGGTTGCTCTAGTTTGGTATGTTGGGTATAAGTTTGGTATGGGCAGATGTTGGTGGTTAGCATGGTTTGTTGGACATAGATAGGTCTTAGGTTGTGTGGCTTGAGCTTGTGCAACTCCTTTGAAATACAAGTGAGATGATTATGAAAGCTCATTGTTGATGATAATGTTGTTCCACAAATATTACTTGATGCATGAAATATCTGACTTACGTCTAAAACGTGGTCTATGTTTGTTAAGTCACTGTCATGAGATAGACTTAACATGAAATCACCCCATACATGAAAGATGTAAGTTTAAAACCATGAACTTGATATGATTATGCCTAGAGTTAGCTTTAATAATCATGGGTAATATGCCTAACCTCATACCCAAATGAAAAATGATCAACTCAATATGACAATGCTCTTAGGGTTGTAACTCGAATAAACATGATGAATAAATATTGCTTAGTTTCATATGCTAAATGATAAATGATGAACAAAATTGGGGGATAGTGGGTAGAATTTTGGTAGGAAATGAATACATGCAAAAAATTTGGTATAATGATGAAATAGAAGTCCAATGATAACCTTGCTTAAAAGTCATGATAATGAACATGTATGATAGATAAATGATAACATAGATGATGATGACACACCTCAAGCTTGATGTATACATGAACAAAAACACTAATGTGATAGGGATAAGGGATTGGGAACCCTAATGTAAAGATGGGGTCATAATGTGTTGAAACACCAAGTTATATGTATATAATGGGGATGGTTACACCCTTGATGATGACAACCTAAATATGCATCCCATTGTGGGGAATGACTTGACATCAATGGTAGGATACCTAGACCCAATGAATATGAAATGTTGACCTTGAACTATGATCTTGGACGCATTTTGAGGACAAAATGTTTTTTAGGAGGGAAGGATGTGACAACCCCATTTTTGACCTCTTTTATTATTACACTCTCTCTTACTATTTGTGACTCATTTTCACTCAAATGATGTATGTTCCATAATATGAATGTGGTTATGCTATGATTTGGTGATATCAATGATCATTTTTGTAATGTGTGACATCAACCTACACTTTTGAACTTAGTATCATGGTTTAATATATCACCCTATTGAATACATTTTTGAACCTCATCACTATAATCTTAATTCTCTCTAATGTGCACCATGGTGTAGAGGATTCAATTGTGAATCCAACAACGCAAAAATCCCCTTGATCAAAGCTTCCTAGCTCAAATGATGAAGTTGCAAAGATCCCCTTATTTTTACTTTCTATTAATTCGAATTATACTCTTCATTTATACTTTGGGCCGACCCAACAAGGCCTTTGGGAGGGCGCAAGGCCCATCCGCCGCCACCCCCACTCGCAAAACCCTAAAGAACATTGGGTCTCGACTGTTGATGAGGTTTTATCCAAGGGTCACAAACATCGTCTCCTTTTTTCGTAGGATCACAACACCAATGGCGCTGAGCGCCACCTAACCTACTTTTGCATCCTCTAATCCATAAAATTTCTCGCTGACCTCAATTTTTTTGACCAAACGAATCACTCGCTGGCTTTTTCCCCATCTTTCCCCCCTCATTCTGTTTATTATTATGCCTTTGAGCTTGACCCACACACCCATCTCCTTCCCCTATCTAGGTGGCTCCACCGTCATGAGAGACCTCGTAAGGGCTCATCCCTCATCCCTTTTAGACCCAATATACCCCCTTGGACATATCTGAGAGGGAGTGTAGGGATGGGGTGACCTTCTTGATGAGATTCTCGAATGGTGGGGAGCCTTATTTTGTGAGATCTGGTGAGCTTCGAGCGTAGTGAGCCGCCACTGCCTCGCACGGCTAAACCAAGATGGGACGACAAAGGGACACCCTCAGATCTAGGGTGACCACAGTGGATGGCTTTGAAACGAGCAGTGTTACAACCCCAATTTTGGCTTCATTTGCTGAGAAATGTATTTTCTCATATTAAAGATAAGTGAACAAATAATGAATGAATGCATGATTTTCGTTTGAAATAGCCTTGTTGATATTTTTGTGGGCTTTATTGGCTATTGGGCCCAATAACAAGGAAAGGATAAAAGAAATTCCACTATTATCGAGAAAATAAGGAAATAGAGAAAAAGGAAAAATGTGGAAACCTCTAGAAGGCAAAAGAATGTGATCCAAGGATGGATTTCGTGCCTCTTGGGTTCCTTGGGTTCCAAAGAGTCCCAAGTTGCAAAAAGAAAGCAATAAGAAAAGAAAAAGTTAAGTAAGTATTTCTTTAGTAAGAAAGAAATTGAAAATAATGGTAACATGTGAGAAATAAGTAAAAAGAGGTATAATCAAGTTATCCTTAGTGGAATTTCGTATCCCAAGGATTCCTAATAATAAAAGGAATACCAATGAGGAAAATAAAAGAGAAATAAAGAGAAATTCTCAAAAAGAGTTATTTTAACCAGAAATAAACAAGATAATGAAGAATAATGCATATTAATGCTTTTAAGGATAATGAGTATCCAATAAAAAGGATTTCGAAATAAAAGAGTGCCTTGAGGATCCAAGGAGTCCCAATGAAGGAAGAGGAAAGAGAAAATACCAATAAAGTCAAATAAAAGGATAATGTGATGCTTAATGAAGGAATTTCGTGGCTTTGATAAAAAGGAAAGTATTTTCTATTAAAAGGGAAAACATGATTTTGTGCCAAATAATTATAAGGCAAGTATAAACGAGGATAAAGGAGAAGATTTTCGTATTTCTATTTAACCAAGAAATAAGGAATATTAAAGAGTTGTTT
This sequence comes from Alisma plantago-aquatica, assembly GCA_963693085.1. NCBI lineage: Eukaryota > Viridiplantae > Streptophyta > Magnoliopsida > Alismatales > Alismataceae > Alisma > Alisma plantago-aquatica. The sequence continues at coordinate 1,113,847,652 of OY856410.1, forward strand.
AGGAGAGAGAGAAAGAAGAACTTGCTTCATGATGAAGAAATCCAATTCCTAATGGGAAAAGACTCTTTTTCTTCGAGGAAAAGTGTGTCGGGGCATGGATACTCTTCTCTATATAAAGGGCTAGATCCCTGGTTCGGGCCCATGGAGATCCCACATGTTTCCCTCTCTCTTACATATATTCTTCTTCCATGACATTGCCTTCAACCCTAAGTCATGTAGTTGGTGTTCTTCTTGAAGCAATGGCGAGTTGTGGGTTACCTTGATGAAGGTTGGACATCCCGCGATGACCTGAGGACATTCGACTATCGTCCCCAAGCCCTGGATCTCCTACGCTAACATGCAGCAGGTCTGCACGGTCAGCCGAGAGTCGCAGGCTTGGGTGCACTGGAGCGGCCACCTTGGCTCTGAAGGAGAAGCGCCCTGGACCTGGCGGAGGTTGACGGAGGAGGGGCGGCGGTTTCCGGCCACCCTCGGGCCTTGGATTTGTGGGGGTGAACCCCTGTAGTCGACGGAACATTGAGCGCAGTGCTAGGGCGCGCAGGGGAAGAAGACGTCCGGCAGTTGACAGTTATACCCCCGGGGTATGAAGAGCCGACCCGCTTAAGTGGAGGGTAAACGCGTCATTCAATTCTAATCTCAGACCAGCAAAATGCGTTGCATGGAAGGCACCTACATGGCAGCCCCCCATTGGCCAAAGTAAGTCTTTTTTTGTTAAATTCATATCTCCTCAACCGTAGCTCGGATAGATGCGCGTTATACATGAAAGTTGCTCAGAAAATTGAGGGGAGTCCATTAAAAATATAATTGAAGCTTGATTCCACTTGAAATTTGAAAAGTAATGGAAGTTATTAACTTTAATGAATTAATGGTTAAGAAACCCTAATTTGATATAATTAAAGTGATTAGTAGGGTTTAATAGATGATTAAAGTTGATATTAGCATGTTAATGATAAAAAGGAACATTAGGAAGAAAAAGGATGAACTTTGCATATAATTAGTTAATTTAGCGTTTCATATGCATGAATATACTTTAATGGGCCTTGAAACCCTAATGTTGACTAATTTGAATATTAATGGCTTTAATTGGTTAATTTCGTGATTAAAGTGGGAATATACTGAATCTAAGCTATTTTGAGCAATAAAATTCTTAATTTGTGGATAAATACCCTAAATGTTGTAATTAGAGTTTTCTAATGAATAAAAGGTAGAATTAATGGCAAATCGAGTTCATATGTGAATTGGATCATAATGAACTATGAATTGACGATAAATGAGCATAATGATCTTGTTATATATTAAAAGGATGAAAATTGTAGCTTTAATGTAAAATAGGCTTAATGGATCTTGATGACATAAATAATAAATAGAGTTCATATGGGAATTAGACCATCATGAATTATGAGTTGTTAATCCGAAAGAAACTAAAGGTGATAATTGAGTCTAATGACCTTGAAATAACTTAAAAGGATAAAGAAGGTAGTTTTGGTATAAAAGAGAACTGATCGACTTTAATTGGGCTTATGATGTTGAAGTTAGGATTTATGAACGAAGAGAGAATTTAATATGATAAAAGCGTTATGGAGGCAAAAACCCTAATAAAACCCTAATATGGTCTAGAAAGCCTAAGGTGGAATCCAAGTCTAGCTTTAGAATGTTCTGGATAAACTATAACACTTGGAACGTATGCATTAATTTTAGGATATTGTTGATTGCTTGTTGATTGATTCTTTATCCTTATTTCTTGGACAATCAAGTTGCTCTGGATTAGGTATGTGGTTAATTATGAATAAACGCCTTAGTTTCCCGATGATTTTTCAAATGGTTAATCGCATTGAATGCAAATTATCAGTTTGGATGTTCATACTTGCAAATTATAAAGTCACTATGATTATTACATTAATAATAGAAGTATGGATTCTCGCACCTACATGCCACCCTGATGGATGATGCCAAAGGTCAGACCTAGATGGGTAGACCAATGGACACCTTGAGTGGTGACCCCAGGCACCAAGAAGGTGGCCTATGATATTGCATGACTAGTGGGCACCATGAGTGGTGACCCCCAGGCACCAAGCTCGGGATTGAGAAGGTGGCCTTAAGTCATTGGCAAAGGGCACCCTAAGGTGGGTATGCTAGGGTTAGGGCAAAAGCGGTGGAGAATGTCATACTGAAAAGTGTAAATTGACTTGTTAATTAATTTGATTGTGATTACTAAATTGTTAGCCATATTTGCAAGATTTTGGTTGTTCCGACATACCAGTATATTTTGATATACAGACCGACGTTTTGTTTGTCGATGTTTTAGGAACAACAATTGAAAGAACAAACAGTAAAGTGACACATTGTGGAAAAAGAAATAAATTGCAAGGAGGATTACATAGAATAATTCAAGACCAGGATAGATAGATTTCCAAGGTTTTCAAAGGTAAGTAAAGTTTTAATTTTATACCAAATTCCAGTTAGTTAGTAGAAATTCATAATTGTTATTGATTATTTGTCGAACCTTTGATCCTGCTAATTGGATAACGGCACCGACCTTTCGGTCTCCCTTAATTGGGGGTTACCGGGAGGCGGGGTCGTTACAAGCAGGCATGTCAAGCCAGTCAAACCCGGTCAAGGGAGACATGTGGTGGCAACCAACAGTCAAATGATGCTTGGGCTAGCTGCGCCTGCATTGCCAGACACATGGAGCATGCGACCAACTCATTGGGCGCCACATCTGCTTCAATGACGAATAAAAGATGTAATGCCCTAATATTTATCTCTATATAGTTCTTGTGCAAAAATTTAAAAGTACATAACTTCCTCCTCCCTTTGCCAAATAGGGTAAATCAATATTCCAAATTGATTTGCTCGACGAGTTCTACACAATGAACATACTTTTGGACTCTGAATCTATTTCTAATGCTTCTATTTTTCTAAAAATATGAACTTTGACTATGTTGACCATTTGATGCATGTTATTGATAAAGTTTGGTTCCTTGATACTCATTCTACTTTCTTGACTTTAAAATAGTTACTAGTATGCACTTTGAGATGAGTGAGGACCCTAATTACTCCTATTGCTTATGTTGACTCTATTGCACAATGGTGACTTGTTGTAATCTTAATGATGTATCTTGCCCTATTAATGATTAACCTTGCTTCCTAATGACATATAAGGCCTTCATATCTTGAAATCAGTAATTTATGCACTCCTATATCACTCTATTATCAGCCCCTAATCCCATGATGCTATGGTTGTTTCATGACACCTAATGTATGAATGAGACTCCTTTAGGGTGATGTGTGTTGAACTTTGAACCAAGGAGGCCCTGAAACCATGTTATGTATCCAACCCTTGGGGATTTTTGAAATGAGTAACATTATAATGTGTTATTACTCTTTTGGCTGGCACCAACCCCGACTCATGATGTAATTATGTATGTTCCCCTTTTAGTCTGATATGGCGATATGGTGTTAGGTTGTCTACCTTGTTTACCCACTCTTGATGAGAAGGTAATTGTTATGCTTTCCCCCTCAAATCAGAGATAGTGTATACCCTATTATATCCTTGATAAGGATGTCCATCTTATCCATATGTCATTCCCTAATGCTATATGTGAACTATATTGATACGTTCTTGTATGTGCAATTTGTTAATACCCAAGGTCAAGAGTATGATGCCTAAACCCTAAGGGACATTCACCCACATTAGAATGTGATTCTTATGTCTATGCTTTCATAATCTAAATAATTCTTGATGCTTGGGTCCCTTTCTTGTTTGGATCATGACCTTTCACGCCCTATTATGAGCCTTTGACCCTATAATGTGCATAGGTGACCTAAATCTTGATATGATCATATAAAGTGTATGAAACCTTGGAATGACTTGAAACTTTAACCACACCCTTATGATGGACCCTAAATCACTATAAGATCATATAATGTACTAATAAGCAAATTGGAACCTAACTTGGACAAAACCCTAAAATGCATCTAGTTAGGGTTAATGATGGGAATCTAATACATGTATGTAATCTTGTTTCTAACCAAGTGGTTGCTTGCGATCTAGATGCTCAAGGATAGGTTACAATATCTCTGAATTAGGTACGGTAATTAATAATTATATGACTATGGCTTTCTTGCTTGAATGTGATACATATGGTGCTTTTTTACTTGCTCAAATATTTCCATGTAGTATTCTAGCATTGTACTCTATGTTTGTCTCGTATCGTGCTTTATAACTTGCAAACATAAAAAAACTCTATTATACAAACCTTATGCACCTTCCTGTATTCTCGGGGTAAGGACAAGAGGTTGGGTGTCCTACTTGAGTTGTCAAGATAGGGCATACCATGTTGATAAAAGAGTTAGCTCTTGGCGATGGTGTTGAGGTCCTTTACGTAAAAAAGGGTAAGCTAATCTTAAGCACCCTTAATGTTACATCCTTGAAATTCATAGATTTCAAGCCTAAATGAATTAGGGTTTAAATAAAAATGAAGTGATTGAGGGATCTTGGTTGATAATTCCAAATCCTAGAATTAGGTTCAATGATCAATTTATAGAAATAATGCACTGTGGGCGTATGTGATCATATGAGGCTAATATAAGATCCAATGTTTATCAAAGCCTTAAGTTGGTAATTGAGAATGTGACTAAGCTCATGGATCCTTTGGAAGGCCCAAGATATGGTTCATGGGCCTTAGGATCACTTTCCATCTCAATAGGATAATCAGAGTTTCCATATGGGTCCCTGGGACATGAATTGGGATATTGTGGATATTCATGATCATGATAGGTATCCAAAGTATTTTTGGTAGAAAGACAATTAAGTTATAGGATAACCTATGAAAATCCAAGATAAAGTGAGTTATCAAGTAACCTAGGTAATTAATTAAGTAATTATTTAATGATTGCTTGGAAGGCAAGTTTGAGGTGGTTATCCTACTTTCTAGACCCAAATCTCTTGAGTTTTAGAGTATAATAAGAAAAGGATGTTTACCCATGATTTAGGATAATGAGGAGGCATATAATGAATTGGATAATTATTTATCCAATGTGGGGTTTTATCAAATGAATACTTCTTTTCATTAGAGGACAATCCAAGGAAAACTGTGTACGATGAGGGGTGTCATCCCCATCGATCGGACTCTTCGCGATACCAAGAATAGGAGTCCCTGCTCCTCACGACATGTTCTCACACCCTTCCCCTCATCCTAACAACTAGAGCAGGATTGAGGAAATGGCCACTATATCAAGAGTTATGTTTCAGATGGGAGTAAGTCATCACTATCTAGCATGCCCTTTATATATCTCTCTCGTAGGCCAACTTACCCTAGAACATCTTTCCGATCCTCTAGGAAATTGTGTAACCTAGAGAAGGGTGTGACGACCATGGCTAGGAGTAGTGATGACCTCGACTATCATCATAGTCTGGAGGTTGCAGCTGAAGCTGAGGTGGCTTTCTGGGAGGCCTTCTTAGGATTGTAGCAACCCCTACGCTGCATAGGATCATCTGAGGTCCCAAAGTTGGGTACTGGATGGCAGCAGCCAACCTATGCGTGGCCTCTCTCACACCCACCGTGATGCTATAGAGATGGAACATGTTCACCTATAGTACACAGCCCACACCCCGCCACGATGGTCGCCCACCTTTGGAGGCATGATTTAACATTGATCACTGACACTGACACTCCAGGTAGTGGTCTCTCTCCTCTCAACTCTGTTATGCAGTCGAGGTTGGACCATGATCCTTGTTCTTGTGACCCTAGTCACCACGACCTATAGACTGGGACCAGTTGGGTCTGACAGGTTCCTATGGTGGTACCAGAAGCTTCCTGACTCCCCGATGCCGAGGCAAAGAGGGCAGCACAGTGGCTGACCCGCTAGGGTTGGGGCCCCTACTGCCGTCGCGGGTTTAGGGATGAATTGGAATCAAAAGACTCATCTACCCTGACCCATGCACGTAACCTATAAGGGTATAATGGTCTTTAACCATTAAATGAAAGGGGGGTGTCAAGTTGTTTTAATTAAACATGGGACGTTGAAGTGTCAGCGCGTGATTGCTCCAAATCAATTTATTCCTGCAAATAATCTAGTTAATTATTGTTAACTCAGAATATAGTGAAACTGTATATAAAATTGCTCAAAAAATGAGAGGAATCCAAAGAAAATATAATTAAAGTATAAATAGGCTTCCTATTCCAAAAGTATACACAATACATGTATAGATGTGTTTGATGTAAAGGAAAATCTAGATTTTTCTTAATGTGATGCTTAATTTAGTATATTTGTTTATGTTGTGATAATACCTGATCTAGACATGTATAATGAATAAATCCTTGATAAAGATGAATAGTTTATGTATCTAGATTAATAATCTTATACATGCAGATTTAGGGTTTTAAAACCAATGTCAACATCTTGATATGATCTAATGTTGATAATGTGATCAACATATCATGAATTGTCTAATATGCATAAGATGATAATTAGGGTTTAACCTAATATGCATAACTCGTTTTGTAACCTTAGAAACCATGATATGGTGGAATAGGGTTTGTAACCCTATTCCCTAGTCCAAACATGAGATAACACTAAACCCTAGTTTAGGAGTGCATCTAGATCTGATTAATGTAATGCAAATACATGGTGACACATATGTAGTATGTATATTTCATATTGAATGATTTGTTGCTTGGATGTTTGGATACACTCTTAAGGTACATGTGATATATTCTACATGGCTTCTACAATGGCATAAGGTATGTGGTTACAATTATGAATACCTATATCGAATTCTGAGATTGCCGAGGTTTCTCGATGAGATTGAACAAAAGATAAACTGCTTACTTGTTTATTTACTTCTTGCAAATTATAAAGTTCCTATGAGTATCATGTAAAGTAGATAACAATATTCTGAACCCTGGGTTAGACTGATCTTAAGGGTAATGCACACGAGCTCTAGAGGGATAGTGATTACACCTGAGGTAGTAGACCAGATATGGGTTAGAATATAAAAACAAGTTTATATTCTTATATGTAAGATAAAGATGTTTGCTTATATGTGTACTTGTGATTATTTTTTGAACCCACATACCGATATAGAAATATATTGATCACATATTTATTTGTCGGCATTTTAGGTATTAGGTTATACTTCATTCATGGACATGAGGTTACAAATAAAGATGTTGAAGACACTAAAGTTATTCTTGAAGGTTTAGATATAATGTTATTATCATCATTCATGTACATGTTAACTCTTTCTAAAATTGATGTAACTCCTTAGAGGAGATTTTTATGCAAACATGTAACTATTTGTTCATTAATGGAAATTGTTTACTATTCTATATTATTTCTTGAATCTGATCCTGGAATTTATGAGTAATGATTTACGACTTTAAGGTCTTGTAGACACTTAAAAGTGTGGGTCGTTACATTTGATATCAGAGCCCAGATTCATCAACTAATACTTAATAGTTTATAATTTCAAATCATCCTTAGAAAATTAAGAAGAAAATTGTTAAAGCATAATGTATCCTTTAGATTTCTCATCTCACATTTTGTCTAATTCTCATCTCTTCGATAAATATCCTTGAAAAGAAATTGTTAATTAGAGAAGTAAAATGTGACAAGATATAAACTTTTGTGTAGGTCCCTCTAGAGAGGGTAAACATCAGAAAGATACATGTATGGGTAAGCCCTTTCTCAGAGGAAGGACTTGGTTTAGGGTATGAAAACTATAATGGGTCAAGGGATATGAAACTCTGAGAGGTAGAGTATTGTCCCTAACCCTAACCCTAAAACCTTAATCTTAAATCTTGAACATGGTGTGGTTGTATGGGACACCACTCGTGTGAAACTTGAAATCAGGAATAAGAAAGAAAAAGTGATGGGTTGAGGTAACCTAGTCTCCCATGCATGTGTGCATGAGAGCATAACACTTATGTAAGAGGTCTTAAGAAATATATGAACCCAATAGTTCTCTCTCTCTCTCTCTCTCTCTCTATATATATATATATATATATATATATATATATATATATATATATATATATATATGAAAATTAAAGTTTGAATATAACTTGCTCAAACCACTCATGTTATCTTTGGAAGTTTGGTGATGGTGGCCAAGCCCCTAGAGGGGAAGGTCGATGTAGTACCAAGCCCCTAGAAGGGAAGGTCACACAAGTTCACTAAATGGACAGAAAAAATGAGGGGATATTCTAGAAATTGAGAAAACATGGGTTGATATATATATATATATATATATATATATGTATATATATATATATATCTATGTGTGTGTATGAAAATGGAAGTTTGTATATAACTTGCTCAAACCACTCATGTTGTCTTTGGAAGTTTGGTGATGGTGGCCAAGCCCATGGAGGGGAAGGCCGATGTAGCACCAAGCCCCTAGAAGGGAAGGTGACCCAAGTTCACTGAATGGACAGAAATAATGAGGGGATATTCTAGAAATTGAACAAACATGGGTTGATATGTTATAATGATAAAAGTTATTCCTAATGCAAATATATATATATATATATATATATATATATATATGAAACCTTTAGGGTTAGTGTGCCAACCTAGGGTGGGTCAACCCAAGAGTGGGAAGATGACTTAGGAGGGAGGAAAACCTTAGATCTTGGGATCAGGTTGTGGCTAGAGAGCCCAACCCCTCATATGAGCCAAGAAGCCACCCTAGGCCTGGATTTTCCCTTAAAAAGCTAAGTGAATAAACATGTTTAAGTGTTGAGATAACCTTAATCCTCGCCTAGAGGGGTGAAGAGTTAAAGATATAAAAATGAAAGCACTTATATTCTTTGAACCAAAGGATGCCATCTCTGAGTAACACAACTGGTCAAGACCAGGAGGGAAGACCAGTAAGGCACCAAGCCTAGGAGGAAGGTGGCTTGAGTGGACGACCAAGCCTAGGAGGGAAGGTCATGAAATAGTCAAGCCCAAGACGGAAGACCAATAAGGCACCAAGCCCATGAGGGAAGGTGGCCCAAGTCCATAGTGCAGTTGTTTAGGATCAAGCCTCTAGAGGGGAAGATCACAGAAGGTCAAGCCCAGGAGGGAAGACCAACATGGCACCAAGCCCTAGAGGGAAGGTGGCCTGAGCCCAATGATGGAACAACATTGTATTATGTGTACTTAAAATAGAGAGATGAAGGCAATCTGGGTTAGAGAATTAGATAAGAGAATAATTTGCTTAAAATATGTGACATCTCAAAGAAACCCTTAGGGAGGGTAGAGTCCTAGTGCAATCCTAGGGTTAAGTAGGGTGTATGAAAGGTTCATAGGATCGATGGGTTGGAAGATGATATGCCATGAATACACATGACCATGTGGTCGGGAGGTAACATCTAGGTTTGCCCAAGGCCCATGTCTCAGGAGGTTGGACACCTTCACGATGTTCATGGGGCCCCAGGGGTAAATGTGAAAGGCACTCTCTTGATGCATAAGGATGAGATCACTCCAAAGGTACCTATACCCCTAGAGACCTCAAGGAATTGGCTAAGTATCATAAAACATGAGGTGTAAATATAAAATATGTAATGAAGTCATGAAAACTTGAGAGAAGTTGTGACCTAACTTAAGAGTAAGAAAAGGGACACACTCCCTGGAATATACGAATACAATGAAATTAAGAACAAGTAAGTTTAGAGTCATAACTAGTATGATTCAATTTAATATGTGAAATTGAAAGGTAATGTGTGGATGTACCATCTCCTCTATTGTAATGGAATGAACTTTGTGTTTAAGCTGCAGTCAAATGTTTATTTCATCTCATTATGAGGGAGGGAGATTGGATAGAAAAACATTATGCTTAAAATTGAGATAATGAGGATGAATATCCTACGTTGAATATGTAATGACATGATCTAGGGTTAGAGGTGTCACCTCACCCTTGTGTGAAAATAATGAATCATAGGTTGGAAACCTAGGTGTAAAGAGAAATCACCAAGTAATAACAAAATCACCAATAAGTATTAAATCATCAAGTGATGATAAGATGTGTATACTATAGATGTGGATATACTTGAATTTCAATTCAAGTGCCAATCTTAGTAATAAGACGAAAATGGGTATACTGAGGAAAAGTTGTTAAAGATATCTAAGTAGGGTGCTAACCCTAACTTTTGAAGATAATATGAGTCATCATTCACCTAGGTGGAGCAGGCTTAGATTATGGGGACAAAATTCCTTTTAAGGAGGGGTGAATGTTACATCCTTGAAATTCATAGATTTCAATCCTAAATTAATTAAGGTTTAAATAACAATGAAGTGATTGAGGGATCTTGGTTGATAATTCCAAATCCTAGAATTAGGTTAAATGATCAATTTAAAGAAGTAATGCACTTTGAGCATATGTGATCATATGAGGCTAATATAAGATGCAATGTTTATCAAATCCTTAAGTTAGTAATTGAGAATGTGACTAAGATAATGGAGCCTTTGGAAGGCCCAAGATATGGTTCATGGGCCTTAGGATCACTTTCCAACCCAATTGGATAATCAAAGTTTGCATATGGGTCCCTGGGACATGAATTGGGATATTATGGATATTCATGATCATGATAGGTAACCAAAGTATTTTTCATAGAAAGACAATCAAGTTATAGGGTAACCTATGAAAATCCAAGATAAAGCGAGTTATCAAGTAACCTAGGTAATTAATTAAGTAATTATTTAGTGATTGCTTGGAAGGAAAGTTTGAGGTGGTTATCCTACGTTTTTAGACCCAAATCTCTTGAGTTTGAGAGAATAATAAGAAAAGGAAGTTTACCACATGATTTAGGATAATTAGGAGGTATATAATGACTTGAATAATTATTTATCCAATGTGGGGTTTTATCAAATGAATACTTATTTTCATTAGAGGACAATCCAAGGAAAATTGTGTACGATGAGGGGTGTCATCCCCATCGATTAGACTCTTCGGGATACCAAGAATAGGAGTCCCTACTCCTCACGACATGTTCTCACTACCTTCCCCTCATCCTAACAACTAGAGTGGGATGGGGAAAGGGTTGCTATATCAAGAGTTTTGTTTCACATGGGAGTAAGTCATCACCGCCTAGCATGTTGTTTATATTCTCACACCAGAACATATTTCGGATCCTCCGGACAATTTCACTACGTAGAGAGGGGTGCGACGACCATGACTAGGAGTAGCAATGACCTCGAAAGTCATCATGGCCTGGAGGTTGTAGCCAAAGATGAGGTGGCTCGCTGGGAGGCCTTCTTCGGATTGTGGCAACCCCGACGCCACATAGGATCGTCTGAGGTCCTAGAGTTGGGTACTGGATGGTAGTGGCCACCCTATGTGTGACCTCTCTCATACCTGTCAGAATGCTACAAAGAGGGAACATGTTCACTTGTAGTACGCGGCCCACGACCCACCACGATGGTCGCCCGCCTTTGGAGGCCCGATTCAATGTTGATCGCTACTGCCGACACTCTAGGTAGGGGTCTCTCTCCTCTCATATCTGTTATGTAGTCGATGTTGGACAGTGATCCTTGTTCTCATGACCCCAGTCACTGATACTTATAGCCTGGGACCAGTTTGGTCTGACAGGTCCCTATGGTGGCACTAGAGGCCACCTGACTCCCCGATGTCGAGGTAAAGAGTGCAGCACAGTGGCTGACCCACTAGGGTTGAGGCCCCTACTGCTGTTGCGGGGTTAGGGGTGAATTGGAATCAAAAGACTTATCTACCTCGACCTATATAGGTAACCTATAAGGGTATAAGGGTCTTTAACCATTTATTGAAAGGGGGGGTGCCAAGTTGTTTAATTAAACATAGGACATTGACGCGTTAGTGGGTGATTGGTCCAAATTAGTTTATTCTTGCAAATAATCTAGTTAATAATTTGGTAACTTGGAAGATATTGAAACTATACATCAAATTTCTCAGAAGAATGAGAGGAATCCAAAGAAAATATAATTAGAGTCTAAGTAGGCTTCTTGTTCCAAAAGTGTATACAATAAATGTTTAGATGTGTTTAATGTAAAGGAAAATCTAGATTTTTCTTAATGTGATGCTTAATTGAGTAGATTTGTTTATGTTGTGATAATACTTGATCTAGAAATGTATAATGAAGAAACCCTTGATAAATATGAATAGTTTGTGTTTCTAGATTAATAATCTTATACGTGCAGATTTAGGGTTTTGAAACCAATGTCTACATCTTGATATGATCTAATGTTGATAATGTGATCTAGCTATCATGAATAGTCTAATATGCATAAGATGGTAATTTGGGTTTAATCTAATATGCCTAATTGGGTTTGTAACCTTAGAAATCATGATATGGTGGAATTAGGGTTTGTAACATTAATCCCTAGTCCAAACATGAGTTAACCCTAAACCCTAGTTTAGGAGTGCATCTAGATCTAATTAATGTAATGTGAATACAGGGTGACACATATGTAGTATCTATATTTCAGATTGAGTGTTTTGTTTCTTGGATGTTTAGATACACACTTAAGGTACATGTGATATATTATGTATGGCTTCTGCAATGGCATAAGGTACGTGGTTATGCTTATGAATACCTATATCGAATTCTGAGATTTCCGAGGTTTCTCGATGGGATTGAACGAAAGATAAACTACTTCCTTATTTGTTTACTTCTTGCAAATTATAAAGTTCCTATGAGTATCATGTAAAGTAAACAATAGTGTTCTGAACCCAGGGTTAGACTAATATTAAGGGTAATGCACACAAGCTCCAGAGGGACAGTGATTACACCTAAGGTAGTAGACCAGATATGTGTTAGAATATGAAAACAAGTTTATGTTCTTATATGCCAGATAAAGATGTTTTCTTATATGTGTACTTGTGATTATTGTTTGAACCCACATACCAATATAGAAATATACTGATCACATATTTATTTTTCGGTGTTTTAGGTATCAGGTATACTTAATTCATGGACATGATGTTACAGATAAAGATGTTGAAGACACTAAAGTTATTCTTGAAGGTTTAGATATAATGGTATTATCATCATACATGTACATGTTAACTCTTTCTAAAATTTTATGTTACTCCTTAGAGGAGCGTTTTATGGAAACATGTAACTATTTGTTCTTTAATGGAAATTGATTACTATTCTGTATTATTTCTTGAATCTGATCCTAGAATTTATGAGTAATGATTTGTGACTTTAAGGTCTTGTAGACACTCAAAAGTGTGGGTCGTTACACTTGCATACCCTTCTAGTGGGAAGTTGGTCAAAGGCCTTATGATATATGATTTTATTGGTATAACTGGAGAAAAGTGATATAAAACATGGGTTCTCGCTTTTCTAAGTACTTAACTTATTTACTTCTTGCTCATTTGCCTGTATAAATCTTTTCAAATTATGTAAAGCTTATGTATATGTATCTTTTAGCCCTATACTCGACACCTTGTGTGCTTGACCCGCCTTGTTTCTTGTATTTTATAGGTTCAGAGATGGCCAGAAGCTGATGGGCTTGGTGAGATATGTCAGGTTCTTGTTGTAAGATACCTAGTGTACATGAGCAGACTTGTGTAAATTGTTCTCTCAAATTGTAACTGAAATCATGAAGTAAAAAGTTGTTTCTTAATAATATTGTTGAATGTTGAGATTATGTTGGTGCCTTTATCTTATTAACTTTTCATGTATACTAAGCATTTCATGGTTCCGCATGATATCTTTGGTATTCATTTGGTACATGGGATAGGGATTCAGGTTCTATGACATTTACTCTCCCCACTTTTATATATATATTGTAGGTGTTTGGGAATGTGTTACTCTCCCTCACCTATTGGTTGAGGTTAGGTAGGTGTCTTAGGTCTACATTAGTTATTGTAGTCATATTAATATTCATGCATGCAACTTTATTATTAATTGTCATGGAAGAATTCCTATTTCTTTTATATGCCTCATACTTTTGACATTTCTTTTGCATAGTTAAATCATTACTCCATGTTTACATTTTTCTATACTTTATTTGTTCTTATTCCTCAATTGATGCATTCCTTATTTCTTCCCTTGCTGGGTGATCCCAACCACCCAGGTTTAGGATCAGAGTGCACAGTAGGAGCATGTTGGACTAGCCTACTATTATGAATAAGTAGTTCATCCTTTCTTTATGGACCTATCTCTCAAAGTTATTTCTCGGAGATAGATTGATATAGTTTAGTTTCCCTCTATCTTAGATCCTTTTGTTGTATCTATCATGTAAACCCTTATTGAGATATTTTGATGTATCCTTTATGAAATTGAATATTGTCAATGTTTTATATTCTGCAGCTATTCATTGGTCTTTTGTTTACCATTTTTAGTAAAGGGGTGATTTCACTTCTTTATAACAAGGTATCAGAGCCCATGGTAGACAGAATCTTGACTATTTCAATTTTGTCTCCCTGGTTAGAAACCTTAACTTACATAGTTCCCATTTAGTTAAGATGTTCATCCTAGAATTGACCTATGTTTTTTTCATGAGATGATGAAAGGTTGATTTAGGAATCATAAGAGTTTCACATTAGAATTATATTTAGTTAACATTCATGTGATGAGCCTATTAGGTATCTACTTGGGCATAAGCTGAATGTGAATGTGTCTAGAAAGGATTAGAACCTCAGGGTGGAAATATTTTCCTCCTTGCCACTATCTCAGTTTACAAGGACTGCCAGATCCATATCATACATGCCTGGCCTGAGTTGATACTGATTTTTTGAAATAACATACATTTAGGCAATAGTAGCATTAGACATCTATGTTGGATACCCTTGGGAACATAATATGATGACTTTGTTACCCAATAAAATTCGCTTATGTCCCATAAGTTCCTTGTATGAGCCTTAGATTTTACATGTTTGAGTAGACTATCCCTCAAACCTAGACTTTGATGTGGAAGTGATATATATTATACATGAGTTAATTAGACACACTCTTGTACCTCTAGTTTATTTTGACTTGGTAGGTCAATTCTTGGAAGGGTGGAGTAATAGCACCTCATAAAACATGAATATGCTGATTTCAAGGACAAAATCCCTTTGCAGGGGGTGTAATCCTATAACATATGTAAATCTAGATATTCTGACTTTAGAAACCCTGACTCCTTGATTGGGAGGTTAGTGTGCTTAGATCCTTAGATTTGATCACAACATGTTGTACTTATAACCTAACATGTTTGTTTATATACCAATGAACATAGTTCGCATGATTGAACCCTAATGAATACCTAATGCACATAATATGAGTAACTCACATATTAATACAAATTGTGATGAACATGATGTGGACCGTGTCATCAACCAATAAACCCTAATGATATGATGAGTAAGATAGATGGATCCTAATCTTGGATTGAATGCATGCTAAGAACATATATGTGACATATATTGATCATGTTGACCTAAAACCCTATGATGTAATCATCTAACCCTTGCATATATATCCATGATGACTTCATGATACGTTAGTGACATTAGGTGCCATAATTAGGTACCATACATTGACACACATAAATGACATATAATCACCTAATCATAGTATAACCAAGTTATCAGTATATGCATTTAGTCACCTAATCATGACTTGGTATGTGAATAAATTCATTTATGTGTAATATGTTCCACCTTATTCACTAAAATATATATAATGAATCAAATATGGTTAATGAGTAATTTGATTCACATGATATGCATGTATGACTAATGTGGGACTGAATATGCTTATTTGGTAAAAGGATGAGGATAAATATGACTAAATGATTAATGATGACATTAATGTGAGTGTGATAGGTAATGTGATAATGTGTAATATATGTGGCATATTTGGATTAATTGTAGACTTAATAACGTGTTTGATAATATTACCTATTTATTACAAAATAATCTGATATAATTCCATAAGAAGATAAGATGATGATAATGGAGTCTAAATCCAAATTATTAAGGGTTGTGATCTAATATATTAATAGATGTTGAGATAATGGAGTAACCTCTATCTTGTGCTAAATTTTTTAATGAGATAAATAAGAAAATATATATAGGATTTATGCATAATGTTGAGAAATAACTCTTCTGGATACAAAGTGAATATAATTGTACACAATTAGTAGACTAATAAGAATGATGTAATATCGTAATAAATATGATGCTAATAGACATAAAATGTTAATTGTGTTATCTCTATTAAAAGGAAATCTTGAAAGTGACACCCTCCATTATCTACAAGAACATGATATATATAAAGAGTTGCTTGTGAAGTTTCTAGAAGTACCATAGATTAGAGGTAACAACCTAGAGCTTAGAGATGAGATGTTATGTACTCACCGTTCCCTCTTGTTGAGATTTTGGGGATGAAATCCTCATTAAGGGGTGGAGTGTTGTAACATACTAAAACTTGGGAATATTTCCATTTTAACCCCTTTTGAAGCTTTTCCTTTCCTTTATATCCTTTTTTTCCTTTTTCCTAAATTTCCCTATCTTTTCTATTCTTTTTGTCCTTAATGTTGAAATTGTGGAATTATTAGTGGTCTGAATTATATTTGACCAATATTCATATGAGTTTGTGCACAAATACCTCAATTAATATTTTAATTAGAGGTAAAAACGCAAAATGACCACTAAAAGAGATAACAATTAGATAATATTATTTTAGAATTTTTTATAGCTTTATGGGACAAGGAATGAGAAATAGTGTGGTTTTGAGTTAGTTAATGAGAGTAATAATCCTCTTTTCTTTTCTCTCTCCTCATAGAGGGAAATAAAACACAAAAGGGAATACATAGGTGTTTTATGACTGTTGGATAAGTTATTAATGTATATCTCAAATTTCTACTCAAGAATTTAATTACAAAAGTCTTTTCGTATTAATTCTCCCTTTTAACGCATTAATCTTTAGTTTATTGACCAACATTATAATTAAGGGACAAAACAGGTACAAAACTAAAATCTAAGTGTGTAGGAATATTCTAGACATAATATTAGCCTATGGTCCAAATTTGAGGTAATTTGGTCAATGTTTGACCCTCCAAACAAATTAAACAAACTTTGATTATAGTTTGACTATGGTTTGATTATTGTTTCATTGATGCATCACATTTAATGTACAGTTCTAGTTTAATTAGCATTACACTTTACATTTGATTTATATCCATCTCAAGCTTGCATCTGAATGCATTCATTGAATCATCAAGATCTAACATCTTTTACCCCCAATCCAACGGCTCGGGCATCATTAGAAAAACTAATTTATTTATATAAAATGCCCTAAAATTTGTAATTAACTCATTTTGACTCCAAATTTAATAAATAAATATGTTTTCTTAATCAGGAGAATGTAACTTATAGAATGGTCTAGGTTTTGTGTCCTAAATTGAAGGTTTTTTATAAAGTCCAAAATTATGGTTTCTTACACTTTATGTTTTATAAAACCCAAATACATGTGATATAATTTGTAATTAGGAGAAAGTGGTCTTGGATACAAGCTAGTTGGTGAATGTGATTACTAGGACTATAAAATAAGGTATGTGTATGTGCATCCCCACCCTCTAGTTGGGCATTTTAAATCCAACCTTAACAGTCCCAATAAGGCATGGACTTAGCCTTTAATCTTTTTATTGTCCTTTGGCATATTTACTTCATTTAATTCTTGGATTTTGAACCCCTATGCAATATTTTATTTATTTAATCTGCCATATGATTCTTTTTCTAGCATGATGAATTATTGGCTATATAGCTATGTAGTGTACAAATGTATAATCACCGATAGTTGGGCATGTGTTATTTAACCTAGGGGAATGTGTTTACTCTCCCCACTTATATATATTGTAGGTGTGTGGTAGTGTGTTACTCTCCCTCACCTATTGGTTGAGGTTAGGTTGGTGCCTCTAATCTACTTTAGTTATTGTAGTCATATTAATATTCATACATGCAACTTTATTATTATTTGTCATGGTAGAATTCCTATTTCTTTTATATTCCTCATACTTTTGACATTTTAGAATAGTTGAATCATTACTCCATGTTTACATTTTGCTATAATTTATTTTTTCCTATTCCTCAATTGACACATTCCTTGTTTCTTTTCTTGTTGGGTGATCCTTACCACCTAGGTTTACGATCAGAGTGCGCAATAGGAGCATGGTGGACCAGCCTAAGATAAGGAATAAGGATTTCATCCTTTTATTATGGACCTATCTATTAAAGTTAATTATTGGATACAAATTGATATAGTTTAGTTTCCCTCAATCTTAGATCCTTTTATCGTATCTATCATATAAACCCTTATTGGGATATTTTGATGTACCCTTTATGAAATTGAATATAGTCAATGCTTTATATTAAGCTACTATTCATAGGTCTTTTGTTTACCCTTTTTAGTAAAGGGGTGATTTTGCTTCTTTACAACATAATTTCAGAGCCCATGGTAGTCGAAATCTTGACTATTTTAATTTTGTCTCCCTGGTTAAACCTTAACTTACATAGTTGCCATTTAGTTAAGATGTTCACCCAAGAATTGACTTATGTTTTTTCATGAGATGATGAAAAGTTGATTTAGGAATCATAAGACTTTCACATTAGAAATATCTTTAGTTAGCCTTTATGTGATGAGCTTATTAGGTAGCTACTAGGGCATAAGTTGAAAGTGAAGGTGTCTAGAAAGGGTCAGAACCTGGGCACTAGCAATATTTTCCCCCACACCACTAGCTTGGTTTTTGAGGAATCCCAGATCCGTATGATACCTGCCTGGCCTGAGATGATATTGATTGTTTGAAATAGCATACCTTTATGCACTAGTTGTCTTAGAAATCTATGTTGGATACCCTAGGGAACCTAATATGATGACTTGGTTACCTAATAAAAAAATTTATGTTCCATAAGTTCCTTATAGGTGCCTTAGATTTTACATGTTTGAATAGACTATCGCTTTAACCTTGACTTTGAGGTGGAAGTGATAGATCTTATACATGGTTTAAGTGGGCTCACTCTTTTACCACTAGTTTAGTTTGACTTGGTATGTCAACCCTTTAAGGGGTGGAGTATTAGCACCTCATAGAACATGGATATGCTGATTTCAAGGTTGAAATCCCTTTTTAGGGGGATGGAATCCTATAACATACCAAAAACTAGCTACTCTGACTTTAGAAACCATAACTCCATGATTAGGAGGTTATGTGCTTAGATCCTTAGATTTGATCAAAACAAGTTGTACTTATAACCTACCATGTTTGTTTATATACCAATGAACATAGTTTGTGTGATTGAACCGTAATGAATACCTAATGCACATAATATGAGTAACTCACATATTAATACAAATTTTGATGCACATGATGTTCACCATATCATCAACCAATAAACCATAATGATATGATAAGTAAGATAGATGGAACCTAATCTTGTATTGAATGCATGCTAAGAACATATAGGTGACATATATTGATCATGTCGATCTAAAACTCTAAGATGTAATTATCTAACCTTTGACATATAAATCCATGATCACTTTCATGACACTTTAGTTACATTAGGTGTCATAATTAAGTAACATACATTGATACACATAAATGTCATATAATCACCTAATCATAGTTTAACCAAGTTATCAATATATGTATTTAGTCACCTAATCATTACTTGGTATGTGAATCAATTCGTTTATATGTAATATGTTCCATCTTATTCACGAAAATACATATAATGAATCAAATATGGTTAATGAGTAATTTGATTCACGTAATATGCAAGTATGACTAATGTGGGATTGAATATGCTTATTTGGTAACAAGATGAGGATAAATATGAATGAATAATTAATGATGACATCAATGTGAGTATGATAGGTAATGTGTCAATGTGTAATATATGTGGCATATTTGAATTAATTGTAGACTTAATAACTTGTTGGATAATATTACCTATATAATACAAAATAATCTGATATAATTATGTAATGAGATAAGATGAGGATAATGGAGTCTAAATCCAAATTATTAAGGGTTGTGATCTAATATATTAATATATATTGAGATAATTGAGTAACCTCTATTTTGCGCTACAATTCTTAACGAGATAAATAACAAAATATATATAGGATTTGTGCATAATGTTGAGATATAACTCTTTTGGATACAAAGTGAATATAATTGTACATAATTAATAGACTAATAAGAGTGATGTAATATCGTAATAAATATGATGCTAATAGACATAAAATGTTAATTGTGTTATCTCTATTAAAAGGAAATCTTGAAAGTGAAACCCTCAATAATCCACAAGAACATGATCTATAAAGAGTTGCATGTGATGTTTCTAGAGCTACCTTAGATTAGAGGTAACAACATAGAGCTTAGGGATGACATGTTATGTACTCACCCTTCCCTCTTATTGAGTTTTAGGGGACAAAATCCTCTTCAAGGGGTTTAGTGTTGTAACATAAGAAACTTGGGAATATTTTCATTTTAACCCCATTCAAGATTTTCCTTTCCTTTATATCCTTTTTGGAATTTTTCCTAAATTTCCCTATCTTTTCTATATTTTTTGTCCTTAATGTTGAAATTGTGGAATTATTAGTGGTCTAAATTATATTTGACCAATATTCATATGAGTTTGTGCACAAATACCTCAATTAATATTTTATATAGAGGTAAAAATGCAAAATGACTTTTTGGGACAAGGAATGAGAAATAGTGTGGTATTGAGTTAGTTAATGAGAGTAATAATCCTCTTTTGTTTTCTCTATCCTCTTAGAGGGAAATAAAACACAAAATGGAATAAAAAGGTGTTTGATGACTCTTGGATAAGTTATTAATGTATATCTCAAATTTCTGCTCAAGAAATTAATTAGAAAAGTCTTTTCATATTAATTCACCCTTTTAATGCATTAATCTTTATTTTAATGAACAATATTATAATTAAGGGCCAAAACAAGTAAAAAACTTAAATCTAAGTGTGTAGGAATATTCTAGACATAATATTAGCCTATGGTCCAAATTTGAGGTCATTTGGTCAAAGTTTGACCCTCCAAACGAATTAAACAAGCTTTGATTATTGTTTGACTATGGTTTGATTATTATTTCATTTATGTGTTACATTTAAGATATAGTTCTAGTTTAATTAGCATCACACGTTACATTTGATTTATATCCATCTCACACTTGCTATCTTACTGCATGCATTTAATCATCAAGATCTAATAGCCTTTACCCCCGATCCAACGGCCTGGGTGTCATCCTCAACCCGCGGCCATTTCTCAGGTCTGGAGAAGTTTACTGATTGTGGCTCCTCGATCCCTCTCTCTCTCCCATCTATTAGGGAATTCACTAACTTTTTTTGCCAATGACTCCAACTCATCTTCCCTATATGGTCAAGCATTTACTCACCTTCTCCCATGAATGGTGGACAAAACGCCCAATCTAGGGCTGGCTGGTCTCGCAACCCCCAAGTTATAGACGGAGGCCCGAGCTATATTACACCTATAAAATGGATCTAAGATAACCCTCAGTCACCACATAATGTTCCTTCACAAAAAATTTCACCATCCACACTCTAAAGCTCCAACACCTACTCAACCTGCATCTCCGCTGACACCAAGCTCGCCTCAACCCCTAGTGATTCCTTCAACACAATAGCTAACACGATGGGCATCCTCGAACACCTGACTTCCATTTTCATATGCATGTTTAATCGAAAGAAGCACCAGTCCCTGGACCCTATGGGACTTAGTTGATTACCTTATCAGTGCTCGTCACCAGGGAATCACAGTGGCTCCTTGGCCACAAAAACTTCACCCCAGTCTTTGTGAGATCTCAAGAAGTGATTTCCTACCCATGTTTCCTTTTTCAACAACTATATCATGGTTTCCAGTCTTCAAGTTTCCCCCTACTTCCCACAAGCATGGCATAGTGCTGAGGTCATCGAAGTCGACACGCAATTCCTTATTCCACTCAGCCTGGACTAGGGAAGCCAATCTCGAGAACGATTGTCCTTCTCTCACATTGGAAGAAGCCTAAATCTCCTGGCCGACTAGTCGAGTGCCATGGCATGAGGAGAAGAATCTAGGTAATAAAATCCCTTTACTGCCCAAGCTATGCTAATTCATTGATTTCATGGGAAAGGGTGTTTTTGGGATTTCACACACACTTTTGATGTATCAACCGCAAGCTTCATTTTTTTTATCTAAATGACACTTTTGCCCCCACATAATCAGTTACATGCAACACGTGTGTAAGCTTCTTTAGTGTTTTTGTCTGTTATTTACATCGACTTTTAATCGTGATTGAATTGATGTCACACTATAGTTTTCCTGCTTCCTGATTGGTCGAGTTTTGGAAATTCATAGTACATCGTAGAATGGTCAGAAAAATAAAAATAAATAGTCATTGGAAATAATTTTTCATAAGGAATACAATTTTAGTATTTACCAGTCATGTTTTGCCACCTTGTTTTGATGTTCATTAGAAGCACCAATTTATTTATATCAAATACCCTAAAATTTGTAATTAAGTCATTTGAACTCCAAATTTAATAAATAAATATGTTTTCTTAATTAGGAGAATGTAACTTATCATCGAATGATCTAGGTTTTGAATCCTAAATTGAAGGTATTTTTAAAAAGTCCAAAATTAGGGTTTCTTACACTTTATGTTTTACAAAACCCTAATACATGTGATATAATTTGTAATTAGGAGAAAATGGCCTTGGATACAAGCTAGTTGGTGATTGTGATGACTAGGACTCTAAAATAAGGTATGTGTATGTGCATCCCCATGCTCTAGTTGGGCATTTTAAATCCAACCTTAACATTCCCAATGAGGCATAGACTTAGCCTTTAATCATTTAATTTCCCTTTGGAGTATTTACTTCATTCAATTTCTAGGTTTTGAACCCCTATGTAAAATTTTCTTTATTTAATCTACCATATGATTCTTTTTTTAGCATGATGAATTCTTGACTATATAGCTAATGTAGTGTACATATGTATAACTGTCCATAGTTTAGCATGTGTTATTTCACCCAGGGGAATGTGTTTACTCTCCCCCCCCCCACACACACACACACATATATATATATATATATATATATATATATATATATATATATATATATATATATATATATATTGTAGGTGTTTGGTAGTGTGTAACTATCCCTCACCTATTGGTTGAGGTTAGGTTGGTGCCTCAGCCCTACTTTAGTTATTGTAGTCATATTAATATTCGTGCATGTAACTTTATTATTATTTGTCATGGCATAATTCATATTTCTTTTATATGCCTCATACATTTGAAATTTCTTTAGCATAGTTGAATCATTACTCCATGTTTATATTTTTCTATACTTTATTTTTTATTATTCCTCAATTGATACATTCCTTGTTTCTTCTCTTCTTGGGTGATCCCTACCACCCGGGTTTAGGATCAGAGTGTGCATCCAGAGCATGGTGGACCAACCGAAGATTAGGAATAATGATTTCATCCTTTTATTATGGACCTATCTCATAAAGTTAATTCTTGGATACATATTGATATTGTGATGGCCCTCACTTCTGGGAGTTGATACCTAATATACTATTTGTGGTCGACAAATATTACTAGTTGGTTAATCCCAAGTAAAGGTAACTTCTATTGAACTTTGGATTCTTTTGACCCACAAGTATGACTGTAATGACAATAGAGGATCACAAATCATTTTCCAAGACTATTTATGTACATGGAGATGATTCACACTAGTTAGTAGTTAATATTGAGGACCTATGAAGTGAAGTATATAAATGAAGTATTATATGTATTAATATGATTGCATGGTTGAATAAAGAACAATCGGATGCATCATGACCTTATGAAGTGGATTGAACTTGTTTGATCAATATTAGATGACGTTTACACGTTTATTTATGTGGATATTTGAGAAATCAGGTTTAATGAAGAAATGTTAGACTTTTAGTATCAAACTTAGTTGGGAGGAAAACAACTGATTGGTGAGTCTTGGTTAAAATCTCATGGAATCAGGTTTGGCCAATTGATAGATAATAATGTTTGAATTTTTCTTGACTAAATGACTATAAATTTTGATGATTCTAGACCGAAGATCGGGATATATTAGGTGATGTCACACAAACTCTCTTTATGTGGCAGTAACAGGGCATATGCCATAGATTTTCCCTTAGGGCGGATTTCTTTCAGCCCATGGATTGGGATCAAAGGGTAGTGACTGCGTATTCGACCTCCGATTCCTACGGAATCCTCAGGTGCTCGGGCACCCACCTTAGTTACCAGGTCAATCACGAGCTCTATGTGATCTAAACTAATTCTATAGATTCACGCGTTTCATTAGTATTCACAGATCTGTAATGCTCGGAGGAGATGAACGATCATAGAAGAATCCCTTTTCGTGGATAGTCGTGTGAAACCGAACTCATTCTTCAAAACCCCCCCTCTTTCACAACCAGGAGAACCCAGGGTTGTATCCAATGGATGACCAAAAACCTTTCTAATGACTGACGAACCAAGCCTCTAGCAAGTCAGATACCCAGACCGGGAAGCCACCTCCGAGCACCTCCACCCCAACCCAGCACTGCCACCAATTCCATACGATCGTTCGGACAGGATGCGATGTTGGATCTTTGGGGAGGAAGCTGCAGCATATCCAAAGACCACTCAGAGGGAAAGCTTGGTCCAGCTTCCTTGCCAATAGCCAAAACCCAAATCCGTGAAGCTCTGCCCTGCTGCACCTGTAGGGCAATCTCCGACCTCAACGGTGAGGCTCCCTTTTTCCTACCAACCTCCCCTGACGCCAAAGGCCGCCCCAAAGGTATTAACAATGATGCACGTTGTTATGAAGTGCTCATCTTAGATAGGGTTCTCGCCAGCATCGAACACTGTCTCCCTCTTCTTCTTTTCTGCAGTGGTCCTCCATGGCGGCAAGCTCAGATTGCCGAGGTGCTATTCCCAGCCACAAAGGACGTCTTTGTGACCAAGCTTCCTTGGGCTTTCACCTCTCTTAGGAATGACCTTTAAGATTAGGAGCTCGCAGAGAAGCTTCAGAGCTAGTTTGTGAAGATAGGGAGGCCACAGTGAGAGAAACCCCAATCCCACATAGCCTTCTCTACCTTGGATCCAATGTGGAGACCGACATGGCGTTTCCGGTGACTCACCACCTTCATGAGTGACCGTCGTGGTTTGGGGTTCCTCTGCAAAGGTGTTGGACTTGTTGTTTCATGTCGGAGAGGAGCATCTGCCTATCAATCACTCACCGGAGTCCCCTCTCACGACGGCGCTCACGTACGAGCTATCGACCCTAGGAACTCTCGCGTGAGTGAGAATGAGTTGAGCCGAGGATAATAGATTGGGATCAGAGCTCGCAGGCCATCCAGTTCATTTTGGGCTAGCTTGATCCGAAGGAATAGCTGGGTGCGTCCTCCTTCAGAACAGGATGGCCAATCATTGAGCACCACCTCAAGTGGTGGGTCCATCACATAAGGTAAATGATACTTAATTCTCATAAATAGACTTAATCTTGCACAATTGGTTATAAATAGCTCCCTTAGCCTATAAATTCCCCAAAAATACCTCTAGACTCAGAAAATGATCCCCTATATTACTGAATCCTTAGTTCTAGATTTTGAAGCACAACTACTGATGATATTCAATTTAGGGTGAAATGCTTCTTTTAGGGTTCATATAATTTGTATAATTAGAAAATGATGGATATAAAATACAAGAAAAATACCATTGAACCCTAATACCCCTGGAAACCAAATGTGAACTCTGATATGAGAATTATGTCAAAATACTAGGTCTTTTCCAATTTATGCATTTTTTAGATGCTTTTAATCTTATATTAATTATAGAAAATAGATAAGGCATCAGAAAATTATGAAATTCGTACAAGACCTTAATAATGACATATAGATCAGATTAAAAATACTAGATACGATCCTAACATAATATTGACCTAGGTTTGACCGAAACCCTAATTTGGACCTAAAATACCAAGAATATGATATACATATATTAATGATGATTAATTTCTATTAATCAGGTGATGACCAGTGATGTAGATGATCCAGAATATAAGTATGAATCTTTGAACGCAGGTACGTGGATATAATTATATGACTAGATTTACCGGATGTTAATATATGTGTACTTGATTGTTTGTATTTGAAATACATTGTTGGATGTAGACGCTGATGTATGTATATTGACAATTTCTACCTTGAACAATTAAGAATATGAATAAACAAGAAAAATGAAATGTAGTTACTAGTGGTGCTCATTAATCTCCCTATTAGATAGGGAAAGCATTAATGTTGACTAGCACCTCCCTAATGGTACAAGGTATGTAGGGAGATCCCTAATGGTACAAGGTACGCAGGGATAGGGCCCAATATTTATGTTTGTGCTAAGTCCACCATAGTAATGCATATTCATTATAAATGTGGCTAATAACTTGCGATTACTTGATTTTCCGCCTTTAAGTAACATTTTCTTTCTCTTTCTTCAATTTCGAGTATATTATATGCCAGCATAGTATAGCTTTTAATTCCACGTACCAACCTTTGTTGATGATTTTGTTTCTCATATTTTCTAGGTCCAGAGCTAGAATGGGATAAAAGAATAGGATGTGAGCAAGTTGTACAAGTTGTACCTATTGTCTAAGATCCTAGTTAGCATACATGTTCATAGACTATAAAATCTCCATTCAATATGTAATTGTAAATCATTGTGTAATAATTCATGTTGTATAAATATACATGTTGAATGTTCACAACTATTATGGTTATATGTTCATGTATGCGTATTATGCTTCCACATCACTTTCTGATATGATTGGCTGATGTTTTCAGATTCTGACATCTCATTCCCAATAGGGTTTGGAGAAATCAAAATCCGGGGACGTCACAGTTGGTATCAGAGCATGAACAATAGCTACACCTAACAATTGCTCACCACAAAACATAAACTAAATTTCACCTTGCACTTAAATCCTAGAAACTTAGTAAGTTGTTCTATAGGAATAAGGTTTGACTTAGCCTCTAGGTTAGAACCTAGATGTTCAAGAACTAGGTTTAGACAAGTGTCTGAAACACTTTGCATATAGAGCTCATATGTATTGGGTAGCTACATTAGTCTACATCTCGTTCTCACCATTTCACTAGGTGACATCACACTAGACTATCTACTATGTGTGGGACACTCGATTTTGCTGATTTGGTTTTGTTTTCCAATCGGCTCGAGCCTCAACATTTTTCTCTGACGTCTTCTTTCTCAAAGAAAAATTATATAATATTTTATTATATATATGTAAATATGAAAATGTGTCCCTCACACTATAGAGTAGTTAGTGTTCATGAAACCTAAGTGAAAGGGAATGACATCGGTCTAGAAGAGAGAGTAGTCTAGATTAGATGTCTATAGCCTTATCAAGATATGTGATACATAGATTAGATGATAGAATGATAGTTGAAATAAGCATTTGAAATCTTATCTAAGTTTGATCTCTGATGGGATAAGTTTCCTTATAAAGGTTTAAGTTGTATACTTGTTAAATCCAATTTTGTAGAATTTATGCAAAATCTTGATGATGAAAGTACATTCCTTTTTCTTACTTAAGATGAACTAAGTTAAGATACAGTTGAATATGCATGAGCCTCAAGCTCTTTTACAAAGGAGGACCTCCAGTGTTAGGACAATATACGTGGTGAACCCTAGAGAGAGTGAGACCCACAAGGAGAAGGTCATAGGACCTAGCCTCCAATATATGAGAAATATGAAATATGTTTAAAATGATGTGTCCTACACTAGATTACTCCTGAGTAGATGAGTTGAGTCCTTTTTCATGATTCAATCCTATATGTGAGAGTTAGGTTATAAAAGAAATGATGGGTAGACGACTAATAATGAGAAAGTCAATTCTTTTGATTGATTTAGGTCCTAGATTGAGTGACATATGTTTTGAATCTCATCATTAGTTGCAAGTGAGGTGATATATGAACTCTAGTTTTGAGAGTAAAATGCCTTGGGCATAAGATACTCATAAAGATGATTCTTCCCACTTCTCTTTCTTGATATATGATACTAGAAACCTCACTTGAGCTATATGGATGATTTATGTATGAGAAGTCACTCACATAAGGTTGACCTATTATATTTTTCTTTCCTACATCATACATATAATATTCAAGTTTGAAATCATGATAAGCTTGATTTAGTATGTTCTCTTTCCCTAATATCATAAATGAAGGATGTAAGTCTGAAATACTAAGCTTGTAATAAAGATGTATTTGGATCACAGATACATGATTACCAAACATAGTTCCTAAACTCAATCTTACAACTCTAAGCCTCTAGTTTGATGATACATCTCACACCTTAGGATGAAACCCTATATTCAAGTATGTAACGTAATCCCTTCTACAATGATCAAATCTAAGTAAGATGTTGATCATAAACCACATTAAAGATGTTCATTCTCATAATTCCTATAAGTAATGGCATGAAACCTTGGCATCACCGTATGATCAGTAGAGTGAAATAATAACCATGAGCGGTACCTTATTAACTTTGTATGTATGAATAAAACCATTATCTTTAAGGGACTATGGGGATGCAGATCCTAAGGAAAAAAAAGAGAGAGAATTGTTTCATGCTATGACTAAGACTTTAAATGATGCTTCAATCTATATAAGGTGGGGTGCATACAACCTATATGTTTAGAATCCCCCAAATGACAACTTAGGATATATCTAAAAAGTATTAGAGTCTTGACATCTAGAAGTTGTGGCCTATATGATGTTGGACTTTATGATTTCCACTTAAGTATGAGTTTAGTTGAATTTCGAGGATGAAATTCCATTTAAGGTAGGGTGAATGTGATGAACCTGACTTCTGGGAGTTGATACCTAATATGCTATTTGAGGTCAACAAATATTACTAGTTGGTTAATCCCAAGTCAAGGTAACTTCTATTGAACTTTGGATTCTTTTGACCCACAAGTATGACTGTAATGATAATAGAGGATCACTAATAGTTTTACAAGACCATTTATGTACATGGAGATGATTCACACTAGTTAGTAGTTAATATTGAGGACCTATGAAGTGAAGTATCTAAATGAAGTATTATATGTATTAATATGATTGAATGGTTGAATAAAGAACAATCGAATGCATCATGACCTTATGAAGTGGATTGAACTTGTTTGATCAATATTAGATGATGTTTACACGTTTATTTATGTGGATATTTGAGAAATCAGGTTTAATGAAGAAGTTTTAGACTTTTAGTATCAAACTTAGTCGGGAGAAAAACAACTGATTGGTGAGGATTGGTTAAAATCTCATAGCATTAGGATTGGCCAATTGATAGATAATAATGTTTGAATTTTTTTTGACTGAATGACTATAAATTTTGATGATTCTAGACCTAATATCGGGATATATTAGGTGATGTCACACAAAGTCTCTTTATGTGGCAGTAACAGGGCATTTGCCATAGATTTTCCCTTTGGGCGGATTTCTTTCAGCCCATGGATTGGGATCAAAGGGTAGTGCTTGCGTCTTCGACCTTCGATTCCTACAGAATCCTTAGGTGCTCGGGCACCCACCTTGGTTACGAAGTCAATCACGAGCTCTATGTGATCTAAACTGATTCTATAGATTCACATGTTTCATTAGTATTCATAGATCCGTAATGCTTGGAGGAGACGAACGATCATTGCAGAATCCCTTTTCGTGGATAGTCGTGTGAAACCGAACTCATTCTTCAAAACCCCCCCTCTTTCGCAACCAGGAGAACCCTAGGTTGTATCCAATGGCTGACCAAAAACCTTCCTCATGACTGACGAACCAAGCCTCTAGCAAGTCAGAGACCCAGACCGGAAAGCCATCTCCGAGCACCTACACCCCAACCCAGCACTGCCACCAATTCCATACGATCGTTCTGACAAGATGCGATGCTGGAGCTTTGAGGAGGCAGCTGCAGCATATCCATAGACCACTCAGAGGGCGAGCTTGGTCCAGCTTCCCTACCAATAGACAACACCCAAATCCGTGAAGCTCTGCCCTATTGCACCTGTAGGGTAATCTCCGACCTCAGCGGTGAGGCTCCCTTTTGCCTACCAACCTCCCCTGATGCCAAAGGCCGCCCCAAAGGTATTAACAATGATGCACCTTGCTGTGAAGTGATCATCTTAGATAGGGTTCTCACCAACATCGAACACTGTCTGCCTCTTCTTCTTTTCTGCAGTGGTCCTCCATGGCGGCAAGCTCAGATTGCCGAGGTGCTATTCCCAGCCACAGAGGATGACTTTGTGACCAGGCTTCCTTGGGCTTTCACCTCTCTTAGGGATGACCTTTAAGATTAGGAGCTCATGGAGAAGCTTCAGATCTAGTTTATCAAGACAGGGAGGCCACAGTGAGCGAAACCTCAATCCCACATAGCCTTCTCCACCTTGGATCCAATGTGGAGACCGACAAGGCGTTTCTGGCGACTCACCACCTTCATGAGTGACCGTCGTGGTTTGGGGTTCCTCTGCAAAGGTGTTGGACTCGTTGTTTCATGTCGGAGAGGAGCATCTACCTATCAATCACTCACCAGAGTCCCCTCTCACGGCGGCGCTCGCACACGAGCTATCGGCCCTGGGAACTCTCACGTGAGTGAGAATGAGTTGCGCCAAGGATAATAGACTGGGATCATAGCTCACAGGCCGTCCAGTTAATTTTGGGCCAGCGTGAACCGAAGGAAGAGCTGGGTGCGTCCTCCTTCAGAACAGGATGGCCAATCATTGAGCGCCACCTCAAGTGGTGGGTCCATCACATAAGGTAAATGATACTTAATTCTCAGAAATAGACTTAATTTTGCACAATTGGTTATAAATAGCTCCCTTAGCCTCAGAAAATGATCCCCTATATTACTGAATCCTTATTTCAAGATTTTGAAGCACAACTAATGACGATATTCAATTTAGGGTGAAATGCTTCTTTTAGGGTTCATTTAATTTGTATAATTAGAAAATGATGGATATAAAATACAAGAAAAATACTATTGAACCCTAATACCATTTGGAAACCAAATGTGAACTCTGATATGAGAATTATGTCAAAATACTAGGTCTTTTCCAATTTATGCATATTTTTAGATGCTTTTAATCCTATATTAATTATAGAAAATAGATAAGGCATCAGCAAAATATGAAATTCGTACAAGACCTTAATAATGACATATAGATCAGATTAAAAATACTAGATACCATCCTAACATAATATTGACCTAGGTTTGACCGAAACCCTAATTTGGACCTAAAATACCAAGAATATGATGTATGTACATATATTAATGATGATTAATTTCTATTAATCAGGTGATGACCAGTGATGTAGATGATCTAGAATATAAGTATGAATCTCTAAACGCAGGTACGTGGATATATTTATATGACTAGATTTACATGATGTTAATATATGAGTACTTGCTTGTTTGTATTTGAAATACATTGCTGGATGTAGATGCTGATGTATGTATATTGACAATTTCTGCCTTGAACAATTAAGAATATGAATAAACAAGAAAAATGAAATGTAGTTACTAGTGGTGCTCATTAATCTCCCTATTAGATAGGGAAAGCATTAATGTTGACTAGCACCTCCCTAATGGTACAAGGTACGCAGGGATAGGGCCCAATATTTATGTTTGTGCTAAGTCCACCATAGTAATGCATATTCATTCTAAATGTGGCTAATAACTTGGGATTACCTGATTTTCCGCCTTTAAGTAACATTTTCTTTCTCTTTCTTCAATTTTGAGTATATTATATGCCAGCATAGTATAGCTTTTAATTCCACTTACCAACTTTTGTTGATGATTTTGTTTCTCGTATTTTCTAGGTCCAGAGCTAGAATGGGATAAAAGAATAGGATGTGAGCAAGTTGTATAGGTTGTACCTATTGTCTAAGATCCTAGTTAGCATACATGTTCATAGAGTGTAGAATCTTCATTCAATATGTAATTGTAAATTATTGTGTAATAATTTATGTTGTATAAATATACATGTTGAATGTTGAGAACTGTTATGGCTGTATGTTCATGTATGCATATTATGCTTCCGCATCGCTGTATGATATGATTGGATGATGTTTTTGGATTCTGACATCTCAGTCCCAATAGGGTTTGGAGAAATCAAAATCCGGGGACGTCACAGATATAATTTAGTTTCCCTCTATCTTAGATCCTTTTATTGTATCTATCATGTAAACCCTTATTGGGATATTTTGATGTACCCTTTATGAAATTGAATATAGTCAATGATTTATATTACACTACTAATCATTGGTCTTTTGTTTACTATTTTTAGTAAAGGAGTGATTTCACTTCTTTACAATAAGGTATCAGAGCCCATGGTAGTCAGAATCTTGACTATTTCAATTTTATCTACCTGGTTAAACGTTAATTTACATAGTTGCCATTTAGTTAAGATGTTCACCATAGAATTGACCTATGTTTTTTTCATGAGATGATGAAAGGTTGATTTAGGAATCATAAGAGTTTCACATTAGAAATATATTTAGTTAACCTTTATGTGATGAGCATATTAGGTATCTACTAGGGTATAAGTTGAAAGTGAAGGTGTCTAGAAAGGGTCAGAACCTGGGGGCTGGCATTATTTTCCTCTGCACTACTAGCTTGGTTTATGAGGACTCTCAGATCTGTATGATACCTGCCTGGCTTGAGATGATACTGATTATTCGAACTAGCATACCCTTATGCAATAGTCGCCTTAGACATCTATGTTTGATACCCTTGGGAACCTAATATGATGACTTGGTTACCTAATAAAATTCGATTATGTCCCACGAGTTCCTTATAGGAGCCTTAGTTTTTACATGTTTGAGTAGACTATCCCTCAAACCTAGATGTTGAGGTGGAAGTGATAGATCTTATACATGGTTTATGTAGACTCACTCTTTTTCCTCTAGTTTAGTTTGACTTGGTATGTCAACCCTTTAAGGGGTGGAGTAATAGCACCTCATAGAACATGGATATGATGATTTCAAGGACGAAATCCCTTTTTAGGGGGATGGAATCCTAGAACATACCAAAAACTAGCTACATTGACTTTAGAAACCCTAACTCCATGATTAGGAGGTTAGTGTGCTTAGATCCTTAGATTTGATCAAAACAAGTTGTACTTATAACCTAACATGTTTGTTTATATACCAATGAACATAGTTCATATGATTGAACCCTAATGAATACCTAATGCACATTATATGAGTAACTCACATATTAATACAAGTTGTGATGCACATGATGTTCGCCATGTCATCAACCAATAAACCATAACGATATGATGAGTAAGATAGATGGAACCTAATCTTGGATTGAATGCATGCTAAGAAAATATAGGTGACATGTATTGATCATGTTGACCTAAAACCCTAAGATGTAATCATATAACCTTTGACATATATATCTATGATGATTTTCATGAAACATTAATCACATTAGGTGTCATAATTAAGTAACATACATTGATACACATAACTGACATATAATCACCTAATCATAGTTTAACCAACTTATCAATATATGTATTTCGTCACCTAATCATGACTTCGTATGTGAATCAATTCATTTATATGTAATATGTTCCATCTTATTCACTCAAATACATATAATGACTCAAATATGGTTAATGAGTAATTTGATTCACATAATATGCATGTATGACAAATGTGCGATTGAATATGCTTATTTGGTAAAACGATGAGGATAAATATGACTAAATGATTAATGATGACTTTAATGTGAGTGTGATAGGTAATGTGACAATGTGTAATATATGTGGTATATTTGGATTAATTCTATACTTAATAACTTGTTGGATAATATTTCCTATTTAATGCAAAATAAACTGATATAATTTCATAAGGAGATAAGATGAGGATAATGGAGTCTAAATCCAAATTATTAAGGGTTGTGATAATGGAGTAACTTCTATCTTGTGCTAATATTCTTAACGAGATAAATAACAAAATATATATAGGATTTGTGCATAATGTTGAGATATAACTCTTATGGATATAAAGTGAATATAGTTTTACATAATTAATATACTAATAAGAATGATGTAATATCATAATAAATATGATACTAATAGATAAAATTGTTAATTGTGTTATCTCTATTAAAAGGAAATCTTGAAAGTGAACCCCTCAATAATCAACAAGAACATGATCTATAAAGAGTTGCCTGTGATGTTTGTGGAACTACCTTAGATTAGAGGTAACAACCTAGAGCTTAGAGATGAGATGTTATGTACTCACCCTTCCCCTAAATCCTCTTCAAGGGATGTAGTGTTGTAACATAAGAAACTTGGGAATATTTTCATTTTAACCCCTTTCAAGATTTTCCTTTCCTTTATATCCTTTTTGACCTTTTTCCTAAATTTCACTATCTTTTCTATTCTTTTTGTCCTTAATGTTGAAATTATGGAATTATTAGTGGTCTGAATTATATTTGACCAATATTCAAATGTG
Source organism: Alisma plantago-aquatica (assembly GCA_963693085.1). Lineage (NCBI taxonomy): Eukaryota > Viridiplantae > Streptophyta > Magnoliopsida > Alismatales > Alismataceae > Alisma > Alisma plantago-aquatica. The sequence goes on from OY856410.1 coordinate 1,113,882,178, forward strand.
TTTGTGCACATATACCTCAATTAGTATTTTAATTAGATTAAAAAATGCAAAATGACCACTAAAGAGAGATAATAATTAGATCATATTAATTTAGATTTTGCTATGGCTTTTTGGGATAAGGAATGAGAAATAGTGTAGTATTGAGTTAGTTAATGAGAGTAATAATCCTCTTTTCTTTTCTCTCTCCTCTTAGAGGAAAATAAAACACAAAAGTGAATAAAGAGGTGTTTGATGAATCTTGGATAAGTTATTAATGTATATCTCAAATTTCTACTCAAGGATTTAATGAGAATATTCTTTTCATATTAATTCACACTTTAATGCATTAATCTTTAGTTTGATAAAAAATATTAGAATTAAGGGCCAAAACAAGTACAAAACTGAAATCTAAGTGTACATGAATATTCTAGACCTTAATATTAGCCTATGGTACAAATTTGAGTTCACTTGGTCAATGTTTGACCCTCCAAATGAATTAAAAAAGCTTTGATTAAAGTTTACTATGGTTTGAATATTATTTCATTGATGCGTCACATTTAAGTATATTTCCAGATTAATTAGCGTCACACGTTAAATTTCATTATATCCATGTCATGCATGGCATTTGATGGCCTACAATCAATCATCAAGATCTAACAGTCTTTACCCCCAATCCAACGAGTCGGGCATCATCCTCTACCCATGGTTGTTTCACGGTCTGGAGACGTTTACTAACTATGGCTCCTCAATCCCTCTCACTCTCTCATCTCTCAACAATTTCACTTACTTTCTTCACCAATGAACCTGCCTCGTCTTCCCAATATAGTCAAGCATTTACTCACCTTTTCCTGAGAATGGTGGACGAAACACCCAATCTAGGGTTGGATGGTCTCGCAACCCCCGAGTTGCATAGGGATCGAGCTATATTAAACCTATAAAATGGATCTAAGATGACCCTCAGTCACCAAACAATGCTCCTCCACAACCAATTTCACCGTCCGCGCTCTAAAACTCCATCACCTACTCAACCTGCATCTCTGGTGACACTAAGCTCGCCTCAACCCCTAATGCTTCCTTCTGTGCAATTACTAGTGCAGTGAGCATCCTTGAACCCTCGACTTCCATTTTATGATTCCCATTTAATCAAAAGAAGCCCTAGTCCTAGGACCCTAAAGGCCTCAGTTTTGTACCTTGTCGACGCTCGTAATCAGGGAATCACAATGGCTCCTTGGCCATCGAAACTTCACTCCAGGCTTTGTGAGACCTCAAGGAGTGAATTCCTACCCATGTTTCCTTATTTCCCCATATGTAGCATGGGTTTTAGTCTTCAAGTTTCCCCCTACTTCCGAAAATCATGGCATAGTGCTCAGGTCGTCAGAATCGACAAGCAATGCCTTGTTCCACTCAACCTGGAGTAGGGAAGCCAATGTAGGCCTCAGTTCCTTGAGAAGAACCATCCTTATCCCGTGTAGGTAGAATCCTAGATCTCTTGACCCACTAGTCGAGTTCCATGGGGCGAGGATAAGATGCTAGGTAATAAAATCCCTTTACAACCCAAGCTATGCTAATTCATTGATTTCAGGGGCAAGGGTACTTTTAGGATATCATGCATGCTTTTGATCTATCAACCACAAACTTCATTTTGTATCTAAACGACACTTTTGCCCCCTCATAATCAGTTACATGCAACGCACGTCTATGCTTCTTCAGTCTTTTCACATGTTATTTACATCAACTTTTAATCTTGATTTAATTGATGTCACACTATAATTTACCTGCTTCCTGATTGATCAGATTTCAAAAATTCATAGTAAATCATAAGATGGTCAGAAAAATACAAATAAATAGTCATTGGAAAGGATTTTTCACAAAGATTATTATTTTTGGGTTTTCAACTCATGTTTTTCCACCTTGTTCTGATGTTTATTAGAAATGCAAATTTATTTATATAAAATTCCCTAAATTTTGTAATTAACTCATTTTAACTCCTAATTTAATAAATAAATATTTTATCTTAATCAGGAGAATCTAACTTATCGAATGCTATAGGTTTTGAGTCCTAAATTGATAGTTTGCTTAGAAAGTCCAAAATTAGTGTTTCTTACACTTTATTTTTTACAAAACCCTAATACATGTGATATAATTTGTAATTAGGAAAAGTGGCCTTGGATATAAGCTAGTTGGTGAAAATGATGACTAGGACTCTAAAATGAGGTATGGGTATGTGCATCCCGACCCTTCAGTTTGGTATTATAAATCCCACCCTAACATTCCCAATGAGGCATATACTTAGCCTTTAATCTTTTCATTTCCCTTTGGCATATTTACTTCATTGAATTCTTAGGTTTTGAACCCCTGTGAAATATTTCATTTATTTAATTTTCCATATGATTCTTTTTCTAGCATGATGAATTATGGACTATATAGCTAATGTAGTGTACTTATGTACAACCACCCATAGTTGGTCATGTGTTATTTTGCCCAGGGGAATGTGTTTACTCTCCCCACTTTTATGTATATTGTAGGTGTTTGGGAATGAGTTACTCTCCCTCAAATATTGGTTGAGGTTAGGTAGGTGCCTCATCCCTATTTTAGTTATTGTAGTCAGATTAATAGATTATGCATGAAACTTTATTATTATTTATCATGGAATAATTCCATTTCTTTTATATGCCTCATACGTTTGACATTTCTTTAGAATTGTTGAATCATTACTCCATTTTACATTTTGCTATACTTTATTTATTCCTATTATTCAATTGACACACAACTTGTTTCGTCTATTGTTGGGTTATCCCAACCACCCAAGTTTAGGATCAGCACAGTAGGAGCATGGTGGACCAACCTAAGATTAGGAATAAGGAGTTCATCCTTTCATTATGGACCTATCTCTTAAAGTTATTTCTTGGAGGCAAATTGATATAGTTTAGTTTCCCTCTAGCTTAGAACCTTTTGTTGTATCTATCATATAAACCCTTATTGGGATATTTTGATGTTCCCTTTATGAAATTGAATATAGTCAAAGTTCTGTATTCCACTGCTATTCATTGGTCTTTTGTTTACCATTTTTAGTAAATTGGTGATTTCTCTTCTTTACAACATGGTATCAGATCCCATGGTAGTTGGAATCTTAATTATTTCAATTTTGTCTCTGTGGTTAGAAACCTTAACTTATATAGTTCCCATTTAATTAAGATGTTCACCCTAGAATTGACCAATGTTTTTTTCATGAGATGATGAAAAGTTGATTTCCGTATTATAAGAGTTTCACATTAGAAATATCTTTAGTTAACCTTTATGTGATGAGCCTATTAGGTAGCTACTAGGGCATAAGTTGAAAGTGAAGGTGTCTAGAAAGGGTCAGAACCTGGGGGTTGGCAATATTTTCCTCACTGCCACTAGCTTGGTTTATGAGGAATGTCAGATCCGTATGATACCTGCCTAGCCTAAGCTGATACTGATTGTCTGAAAATGCATACCTTTAGGCAATAGTTGCCTTATACACCTATGTTAGATACACTTGGGAACCTAATATGGTGACTTGGTCACCCAATAAAATTTTCTTATGTCCTATAAGTTCCTTATAGGAGCCTTAGATTTTACATGTTTGAGTAGACTATCCCTCAAACCTAGACTTTGAGGTGGAAGTGATATATATTATACATGGTTTAATTAGACTCAGTTTTTTACCTCTAGTTTACTTTGATTTGGTAGGTCAACCCTTTAAGGGGTGGAGTAATATCACCTCAGAGAACATGGATATTCTGATTTCAAAGATGAAATCCATTTTTAGGGGGATGGAATCCTATAACATATCGAAATGTAGCTACTCTGACTTTGGAAACCCTAACTCCTTGATTAGGAGGTTTGTGTTCTTAGATCCTTAGATTTGATCAAAACAAGTTGTACTTATAACCTAACATGTATGTTTATATACCAATGAACATAGATCATATGATTGAACCCTAATGAATACCTAATGCACATAATATGAGTAACTCACATATTAATACAAATTGTGATGCACATGATGTTGACCATGTCATCAACCAATAAACCTTAATGATATGATGAGTAAGATAGAAGGAACCTTATCTTTGATTTAATGCATGCTAACAACATATAGGTGACATATATTGATCATGTTGACCTATAAGAGGCATCCTAGCCTGCCTTTGTACAGGTCACGACACTAGAGAAGAACTTACCCATGGCCATTCTATAAGAGGCATCATGTAGTTATACTGCTTCCTTTTACACATCACAATATTCGAGCATGATCACATCCATCCTCCATAAACACTAGGTGTCAGGATAACAAGCACCCCACATACTCACAATATGCACTCTGAGTTTCCCGTAGGAATACTCATTTCACCTTCTAGCAAGTTTTGACACTGGAATGGATCTATGGCATAAGGAGATTACATAATTAATGTGTCACTTGAATAATTATGCCAGTTGGGTGAATTAAGGCTGCATCAAACAAGTGGACATACAAACTCTAATTTAGTTCTAGAAAGCAGATAAGTATAACAACGTCATATGATATAAAATGTATGAGACATAATTTCTCATCTCAACATCATAAGGCACTATTCACCTGCCAATAAAGAGACTATATGTGTCATCACATCATCATCACATGGTACTATTCATTGCCTTTCATGAGACTATATGTGTCATCACATCATCATCACATGGTACTATTCATTGCCTTTCATGAGACTACACTTGTCACCAGACTATCACATGTCACAACATCATAGGGTATCAACCCTTGTCATCAAAGAGGATTACACCTCATTCAGGGATCAACCATGCCCAAAGGTCCTTAATACCATAATATCATTTCATATAAGATAATCATTATCTTTCCATGCCTTATAACAAGGATCAACAAACATGACCAAAAATGTGATGCACATGCTCAACATGATATGTAATTAAATAACTAAAAGATATTTACAAGATAAAATTACAGGGTTATTTTAGCATTAAGATCATTCCTTTATTATATCAACAAAAAAGGAAGCTATATAATTGGCCAACATCACACTCATACTGTACACGTTTAGCATGGGAAAACATAAGTCATAAAGTTATGATGACCACTAGTTAACACATTAGAGTTTCAATCAATCAATAGGAAGGATATTCATCATTATATTAACCATTCAAGAAAGGATATTATGATTAACCACCATTCTCTACTTTCATTAGAGTTAGGTTTAGTAAGATAAGTTTCATTAAAGTTATAGTTCAACATTTATTCACAAACCCTCACTCATAGTATGCCCATATAATCTGGGGTGCATAAGACAAAGCATATTCATCACATTCCAAACCATTCTCAACTATGGATCAATGAATAATTCAAGGTGTAACCATTAGATTTATAGCATACCAGGGTTTCAAAAATAATAAAAGAATACTCCATTATTCTATTAATCATTCACGGGAGGCTAGTCATGTTTAATCACCATCACCTAATGATGTTAGGGTTAGGAGTAACAAGTTAAGTCACATAGATTCTACAAATCAACATTTATACCCAAACCCTAACACATGGCATCCCCATCGCATCATGGATACATAAGGTGAAGCATAACCATCAAATTCCATACTATCCTCAAGTATGAATCCAAACATAACTCAAGGTGAAGCCATCAAATTTATAGTATACTAGGGTTTCAACAACCATAAGCCCATTATTTCATTAACCATTCAAGGGGGCTATTCATAATCAATCACCAGCACTTGGATATATTAGGATTAGGTGTAACAAGCTGTACTTCATTAGGCTTACCCATTATCTCATTATGATGATTATCAATTATATACACCTGAGGGTAAAGGTAAGATTACAAATTTAAGGGTATTGATCATATAATTCTCATCATTAGAACCAAAGAATTATACTATAGAATTCATTCTAAAGCACTGGATGTTGAAGCATCCATTCACAACCATGGGATCATGTTTAACATTTCAAAACTATCGATTGATATGTATGTTTAACCCTTGGATAATATAACCAAAGAAACCATCAATTTAAGGCTTAATTGAAGCAACTCATGATACCTAGTTACACCATCGTGTGGTAATCTGAACCACCATCAGTTGTGACATATTATGCCACCATTAGTTGATGATGTCACAATACCATCATTGAACACCATCAGATTTTCATCTAAAATCGCCATTGGATCATATCATCTTTAGGGCAGTAAACCATCAATCATTGATCTTCCAAAGGAGTCTATAACTAAACTAAGTTGTGACCAACAGTTAACATTATCATATGTCACCATTGGTCATCACCATTAGTTGCCACAAAGGCATCTCCATCGGTACTAATATAAGGTCATGCATCAATTCATGTATAAAATTAAAAATCAGCCTAAAACACTAAGTTTATGCCATCGTTTGATAGGTACTTAGTACCATTGGTTGGTATGTAAGAAAGGACCAAGTCATCCTATACCTCATGAAGGTTGGGTACATGATTTCAGATTCATATAGAACTAGAAACTAATCAAGGAACACCATAACATTTGAAATCCTAAGCAAGAATAGCTTTTATATGCATAGATCTTCATTTTAGAGCAAGAACATGAGTAATCAAGCTTGTAGTAAGCAATAAAAGGGAAGAAGGTTATAAAAATCGCCTCTAGGGAGAATATTAGAGTCCAAGAAATAAGAAAATTTGTGCAAAGAAGGTCAATAACCCTAGATTTGGGTCTGAATTCAGCAAAGTATCACCTTTCTCCACAAAAGGAGCAAACCCTAGATAGAAGAAGCAAGAAAGATAAGTTCCTTGAGATTTAGAGAAAACTTTACCATGGAACAGTAAGGTTCTATCCAGGAATAAGGTAAATGGAAAGAGGAACTAAAAAAGAAATGAAGGAGAGAAGGAGATACTTACTATTTTAGGTCCAGATCACCAAAAGGAAGCTTTATAAACCCTAGATAAGGGTAGATTTGAATGCTAGATGCTCCAACAAGAAGGTTGGCTATCTTCTTCTACCTTGGGCACTCTATTATCCCCCAAGAAGGTGAAAGACGAAGTTCTGAAGTGGAGGAAAATATATGAGTCTAAAGGTTTCGTTTTTGAGTTAAAGGATAAGTATATAAGGCTTATGGATAAAGAAAGAGAAAATCTTGAGGTTTCCTAATAACTCTGCATGTGTCCATGGCCTTAAACTATTACGGATATACAAGAAAACACACAAGAATATGCCCCACCATTCATGGAGACCTTGTTAGACATAGTTTTTTGAATTTCCAAGCCAATCAAATAAACCATCGGTTGATAGCTCCTAAAGGTAGCTCATCCATAAAGGAGTAAACCCTAAAATATCCTTGAAGAAAACACCTCCAAACCAAGGTTCAACTGGGCGCCCCATTGCCCAAAAAGCATAATCATGATAAGGAATCATATAAGGATTATAATTCATGTGAAAAATTGCAACTAAATCCTCATATTTGGGTAAATTGCATAAAAGTCCAAAATGTACATATAATTGCATAACTTGCACCAACAATGTCCAAATTGGAACAAATTTGAAACTTAAGATTATAAAATGATACCAAAACATATCATAAGGTTATATTAGGTTTAAAGCACTAAATTATAGTAATTAAACATGTTCAACACTTTAATCAAGGTTAGGGATCTCACACTTCAGTTATCTGGAGACAAGTTATGCCTATAAATTCTTCATTGTAAAATCTGATATCTCAGGCGTTGATATTAATACGATTTTGGAATTATGTGATGCTAAATTATTTGAGGATTTGTTTCCCATAAAATATGGTTTTCCCAGAGAAGTATCTTAATAGGATTCATTAACCACAGGTTCCATTCTCGAGCATGTGGAAAGGATGACAAATGTGGGGGGGCGACTCAGAACAAGCTAGTTCTTAATCTAATGATTATGAAGAAATAGTTGAAGCTAGGAGAAGTAAGTGGATAAGGACATCCAAGGATTTTGGAAGTGAGTTTCTCACTTACAATATTGAGGATGATCATGTATCTTTTAAACAAGCTATGGTTTCTCCAGAAGCTAAATTTTGGAAAGAAGTTGTTAATGATGAAATCCAATGAATTCTCTCAAATGGAACTTTGGAATGTGTGGATTTCCTCCTGGTTGTTCTACAATTGGTTGCAAATGGATCTTGAAGAAGAAACTTAATGCAGACGTGACAATCAATAAGTATAAGACTAGTTTAGTTGCTAAGGAATACACACAAAGGGAAGGAATATATTATTTTGATACCTATTTTCTTGTTTCCTATATGAACTCAATCTGAGTGCTTTTAGAATTGATTCCATTTATAATCTTTATATCCATCAGATGGATGTGAATACTCTATTCCTACATGGTGATCTTTAGGAAGAGATATATATGGATCAACCGACAGGATTTGTGGGTCGTGGGAAAGAGTCCAAGGAGTGTAAACTTGTTAAGTCATTATATCATTTGAAATAAGCCCCTAAGCAATGGCATGAGAAGTTTGATTCTATGATATCATCGGTTGGATTTATGTTTAATGGATTTGATAAGTGTCTCTACTAAAAAATCGTCAATGATGGATACATTTTTTTATGCTTATGTGTCGATGATATCCTACTTTTTGGTTCCGATGTGAAAGTAGTAAATGAGACAAAGTCATTCTTGTGTAGTTAGTTTGAGATGAAGGATATTGGTGTCGTTGAAGTGATTTTAGGTCTTAAAATCACAAGCTCTACTGATGGTATAACTCTCTCTCAGTCTCACTATGTTTAGAAGATACTTGAGAGGTTTGAGTACACATCACTTAAACATGTTAAGACTCCATATGATTCATCTAAGGACTCGATTAGGAATGAGATTGGAGTTCTAGTGTCTCAATCATGATAATCTCATATTATTAGAAGTTTGATGTATCTTATGAACTGCACACATCTAGACATTGCATTTTCCATGAGCAAGTTAAGTAGATACACAGTTGTCCTGACAAGACCCATTGGGAAGCTCTTGACAAGAGTTTTGAGGTACATCAAGGGAACTTGTTCTCTTGGGTTGCATTATGGTAAATATCCTCATGTAGTCAAAGGATATAGTGATGCAAGCTGGATTGCCATGAACTCTATGAGTAAAGGTGTCTGAGGATATGTATTCCTCTTATGGGGAGGAGTCAATTCCTGGAGGTCTAAGAAACATGCCATATTGTTTTAGTCTACTTTTGAGGTAGAGTTGCGTTCTTTAGATGAATCTGAATTGGAAGTTGAATGGCTACATGGACTATTGTCCAGTTTACCTATGGTAAAGAAGTCACTTCTTGCAATTTCAATTCACTGTGATAGCACTACAACTATTGCTAAGATAAAGAGTTCCAAGTATAATAAAAAATAGTGTAAATACATCCAAGTCAGACTCAAGTCTGTAAGGGAGTTAGTGTCTAATGGGGTTGTGGTTGTAGACTATGTCGATACCAAAGATAATACAGTCAATCCTTTCATTAAAGGTCTTACTATATCCTTAGTGAAAAAATCCAGGTTGGGGATGGGACTGAAACCCCTCCGTATTCATAGGCATTAGAAACCCAACCCAACAGAGTTCAGATCCCACAAATTGGGTTCAATGTGGTAATAATAAGTTGTCAAGTAAATTAGATGATGTTATGTACTTTCATTTGATGTTTCTTGCATCTGTGTGTCAATCCCCTAGGAAGCATGTTAGTGTCATGATTGCAAGTTAATAAGAGATTTGTCTCTGAATGGTGTCAAGTCTTAGGACAGGCTGTTAGCAGTACATTCTTGGAGACACCAACTTAATGATTTATGTTGTGTAGGCCGCAATAGGAGACTTGGGTTGTTCTTTGATATCAATCATAACATAAAATTTTGTATGCATGGCCTTAATGCATTGTTTTCTTTTCTAACATGTCTTTATTGTATTGTTACCAACTGATACTCTTGCACCTAAGGTTCAGGTTCAAGACTTCTATTCACCTAAGTTCATGCAGGGGTCTAAGTTGGATAACTCAGGTGGATTCAAACCAAAAGGTATTTGCTGAAAGCACAATATGGAGGATTGAATGGTAGAGCACACTACACATTAGACTTTGTGGGGGATTGTTAGATATAAATATGGCAGCTATCCATTTATGTAGCATGGGTTAAGCCCAATATAGTGCAACTAGTACATGGAGGAAATATAGTTTTGTGTCTAGTGCAAATGAAGAAGAGTTTGATTCCACGTTGTCCACTCCTAGAATTTTTTTGGTCCTTATTTGTAAGATCACATTTGACACTAGTGTCCAAAGGCTCCTAGGGGAAAGTATGCTCACCTCATTGGTGGGTATGGTGACCGCAACACACACACATGCACACACGTGTGCCATGCCACGTCATGCCTCACCTCTCCTGGTCTAGCCCGACTGGGCCGAGCACGGGCCCGGGCTTGTAGCTTGTGGATTTTGGAAAGGTCTTCTATCTTCTATCTTCTTTTTACACTATAACACAAATACATAATTAATTATTAAGTTAATTAATTGTTTGATTTTCCAAAATAGATTTATTAATCTTAATTGGAAAGTGTTTACCTCACTATTCTTTATGCAACGTGTACAAGAGTGATAGTGTGACCACATCTTATTGGGAATAGGATTAGGGAGTGTGTTAGGCTATAAATATGTCTGGTCATTAGGGTTAAAGGCATGCACTTCTTACCTCTCTTATGTAGCCATTAACAGTTTATGCATGCCTTTTGTGAACCCTACCATGATGTCTTTATCCATTGTAGCTCCCTGCCACTTACGGAGATTTTTCTCTCTTGCACGAAGCGTCTTCTCCTTCCTCTCCTAGATGTGGTCTATTTGGGTGGTTGTAACTGTGAACACTAAGTTGTGTTGTTGGTGTGTGCTAATCATCATTAAGCACGAGCAAGATGAGAACCTACAATAGCCTCGTGATCGGTTGACTAGAAGAATGGTGCCTACCCAAAACAGATTTTTGTGTGTTGATTTCTTCAAGTACCACATTCATTTTTCAACAAACAATCTAGTATGTGTATTCTCTCTCTCATTTTTCCTATTCTCCTGCATTGGTTATTTCTTCTATCTCTTATCTGGGTCTAGCCTGAATACGTTAATTAATTTGCATATGTTTTTTGTTGTGTGTAACTAAATATACAAAACAAACAACAAAAATAGTAGTAGCCTACTCCCTTACAAAACGAAAGTAGTGAATCCTTTCTCTCCCAACATGCATATTTGTTGATCCCAATTGTACAAGGATGAGGCTGCTCCTAATTATAAATGAGGACAATATATGTTGTATTTTTTAACCTTACAATTATACATTATATATATGGATGATGACTTAACCATTCCATTCATATGTATGTAATGTGTCTATTTAAGATTGATTTTAGGTATTAAGTACATGAAAAAGATGAATTCAATCAAGCCCTAGCTTGATCAAATACAAGCCAAAGTCATTACAAATGCAGTTTTATTGAAAATGCCCTACAATCCTTAGGTCAAATTTTGTAATCATTTGTATTGATGCTATGACTGGTAATTAAGTTGAGAAAAAATCAAGAGCACTTAAAATGAATATTTGATCACTCTAATGACATTTTCTCAAATTCATTACAGGACTTTTATTAGCCGAGTTTCATCCTTGATGAATTCGACTGACACCCTTGGTGGATTTTGGGAATTTCCAGGGTCGGACAAGTTTCCCAGGACAAACTCTACTGACACCTCAACATATACAAATCAAATTTAAGTCATTTGATGAGTTTCATTCAAGATAAACCTGAATGACAATTCAAGTTTGCTTTGTCACATTATGCTATCAATCCAGTTATCTTTATTGAATCTCGACCGAGTGCATTGTATGGAATGTGCAAAAATAGTGTTTCTAGTCATTGGAGTGTTGAAAAAATAAAAAATAGATCAGTTGAAACACCTAAAATGACTAGAATTCATTCCCAAGTGCTTCTACTAGGTAGTAGACATCCCAACTATAAATAGGGACCCTTGGGCTTCATCTCTAGTTTTCTTCTTATTCTCCTAGGTATAGTTAAGTGGATTGGTCTACTAAGAGCCCCTTTCTCTCTCTTACTTACTACATATCAACATCAATTCGAGTGAGATAGGTTACTTGTGAGATAGATACTTTGTTGTACTCCTTGTAAAGCTCTCAATCTTCCCTTTTCCAATCCCTTAATTCAAGTTATAATGGTGAAAGCTTCTCCCTGGTGAAGGTGAAGTTCAAGGCTAAAGATCCAAGAGAAGAGTGGGTAATTCCTTCAAGGCAGAAGACTTATTGCAAGAGAGGAGCTCCTTGGTGAAGGTGTCCAACTCATTGAAAAGGTGGGTAGACCCTTATAGAGGTTGAAGATTCTTTCTCTAGGATAGGTAAGTCCTTGTAAGGTTTATTGGCTCCTTTTGATCCTTAAAAAGGATGGCTAGGTATCCTTGCCCTGAAAAAGGAAGGCCTTATTGTATCTCTTACAATGGAATATAAGTAAGGTGTAATTATTGCTAAATCATAGAAGCTTACCTCTCTAGGTAGTGGATGTACACTCTCGTAGTTTGGAGTTTTGAACCACTATACATAGCTTGTTCTTGATCTTATTCAATCTCTCTCATCCTTGCTATGTATGTTTTAGTTGCAATCAAATTCCATGTTTGCAATCTTATATCATGAAGTAATTTGAAGGTCTAATCAATTTGGTTTAAGTGTTTTAGCTCTATTCACCCCCCCTTCAAGAGCCTATTGACCCTACAAGTGGTATCAGAGCCAAAGTCTTCTCTGACTAAATCTCCCACAAGATGGGAAGATGGGAGACAACCTTCTCGATTCTCTCAACTTGGAGGGTGGATTCTCCATGAGACCTCTGATATTTGACAGCATAAACTTCCTCTATTAGAAGAGGAGGACATTTTTCTACTTGTAAGGCATGGCTAAAACATGTGGAAAGTGGTCATCCTTCCATACAAGGAGTCGGGAGGAGATGTGGCGACTTGGGATGAAGCTACCTTCAAGAAAGCCCAAAAAAATGCAAAGGAAATTAGCATCATCTATGCAGCCCCTCACTCCTTCTGAATTTAACCAGATCTCTTCTTGGGACACTACCTACGAGATATGGATCAAAATTTGCATTACCTATGAAGGGACTAAACAAGTCATGGAGTCCAAGGTCTACATGCTCAAAGGCTCCTTGAGAACTTCAAGATGGGTATGAAATAGGGGGTAGTGGAGATGTATTCTAGGATTCACACCATTATAAATGAACTTGCTTCTTTGGGAAACCCTATGGATTAGGCACTATAAATTCCAAGATCCTTAGATCTCTTCCCAAGAGGTATCAATCCAAGGTGACCTCCATCGAAGAAGCTAGAAGCCTTTCTGACCTTGCTACTAAAGAGTTCACTGGAAATCTCCAAGACTATGAGCCTAGACTTGACAAGGAAGAAGAGGAGGAAAAGCTAGAAGAGAAGGAGTCTAAGAAGATGAAGGAGAATTCCTTCAAAGCTCAAGTGTAGGTCATTATTCTTCAAAAACAAATTTCTTGTCGGGATACTCGTCCAACTAGTGAATATGAAGCCCCTAGTGATCATAAAGCCAACTATTCTAAGGGGAAATACTTCAAAGGAAAACCCTCCTCCTCTACTCCAAGGTTCTATGAGTATGGTCAAAAAGGACATTACAAGAATGATTTCCCCAAGACAAATAAGTCCTACCATAATATCAACTCAAAGAAGAAGGATGACTACAAAAAGGAAAGCAAGTTCAAGAGGAAAGACAAGAAGGAAATAAGAAGGATGCAACCCATGCTGCATCAGAGGAGTCTTCCTCATGTGATTCCAACTCAAATGAAGGATAGTGTTACCTTGCTCTCATGGCCTCAACTAGTGAAGATGTATGTGAGGTAACTGAGGTAAGTGAGGTAAGCTTGAATGAACTATCTAACAATTCTCTCATTGACATGATTAATGTATCCCATTCTGCTTACTATAAATGCAAATCTAACAAGAAAAGATTAGTGAAAATTATTGACGATCTGTATGCTAAAATTTATTTTCTTGAGCAAAATGAAAAAGTTGATCTTGATAAAATAGATTTCTTACAAGGTCAATTTCTTAAACTTGAATTGCAATACAATGGCTTTGAGATAGAAAATGGTATTTATCTTATTAACATTGGTAATCTTAAAGATGAAACCAAACTTGCTTCAATGAACTTGTTTTAATTAGAACTAAAAATGGCAAGCTTATTTCCAAGTTTAATGATCTTAAGCATCTATGTGATGGTATTAAGGATGAAAATAGAATCTATCTTGATGAGGTTACTATGATTAGAATTGAAAATGCTAGAATTCATGCTAGATTTAATGATTTTGAATCTAGACCTATCTTTCCTAGTAAATAAGTTTCTAGTATTACTCTTAAATGGACTCTTATTTGACTAAAGTCCTCTATTTAGATGCCAACCTTTTACATGCTCAAGATGATAGTGTTAGTCTTTCTTATACGACCATTACTCTTTGTGATGATAATCATAGACTTAGAGAGACTTTGCAAAAGTTCCTCAAAGGGAAAAAGTCCCTAAATGATATTCTAGAACACTATATAAAACAAATGGGTAGAATTGGTTTGGGATATGAGGAATTACCTAAAAGAAAGGGAAAAGGTAAGAAAAAGAGGAAGGGGCCTACAACATACCATCGAAAGACCTTCTGCACTAAGTCTTCTATGGTTTGTGCACATTGTAAGAGTGATTATCATTATTCTATTTATTGCACTTACAAAGAAAATGGGACCAATCCAAATATGAAACGGGTCCCGAAACTAACTCCATATCCCAAGGTTTGAATTTGGCACCAAAATATTCCTTTCTTGTAGGTAAAAGGAAAATAGATTGTTGATAGTGGTTGCTCCCAGGACATGACAGGTGAGATGAGCCATTTCAACAATTTCACTAAAAAGAACTGACGATCAGTGACCTTTGGTAATAAGAAAAGTAAAGTTATGGGTAAGGGTGATGTGGGTGATTCACTATGAATCAAGATTGCTCTTCTCATGGATGGCCTACATCCACAATCTTATTAGTGTTCGTCAATTATGTAATAATGGATATCTTGTTCTCTTTACTTCTCTTGAATGCTTGCTTCTAGATTCCCTCACCTACAATGTCATATATAAGAGAACTAGAAGTGGAAACCTTTATGTTATTATACTTGATTCACTTAAGCCTATTCTTGTTAAATGC
This sequence comes from Alisma plantago-aquatica, assembly GCA_963693085.1. Taxonomy (NCBI): domain Eukaryota; kingdom Viridiplantae; phylum Streptophyta; class Magnoliopsida; order Alismatales; family Alismataceae; genus Alisma; species Alisma plantago-aquatica. Next base: position 1,113,897,431 of record OY856410.1, read on the forward strand.
CTTGTTGTTGATATAAGTGATATATCTTTGTGGCATCATAGGCTTGGTCACATAAATATGCATCAATTGGAGAATTTTAGCAAAAAGGAATTGATCAAAGGACTTCCTAAATTGGACTTTGAGAAGGATGAGGAACGTTGACCTTGTAGACATGGAAAGCAAACCAAATCATCCTTTAAATTGAAAGAATTCCTTAGTACCAAAAGAGATCTTGAACATCTTCATGTTGACCTATTTGGACCAATGATAACTCCATCGCTTTGTGGTAGCAAGTATTGCCTCATGATTGTTAATGATTTCTCTCGCTATATTTGGACCTTCTTCTTAGTTTTAAAATATTGATACTCTTAATGTTTTCTCTAGTTTTTGCAAACGGGTTGAAAATAAAGCTTCTTATAGAATTATCTCTATCTGTAGTGACCATGTGGGAAAATTTGAAAATGATTTGTTTGAGAAGTTTTGTGAGGAATCCAATTATATGCCCAACTTTTATTCCCCTCATACACCTCAACAAAATGGGGTTGTAGAGAGAAAGAATAGGACTTTACATAAAATGGCTAGGACCATGCTTTTAGAGTATGATACTTCAAAGAATTTTTGGGCCTAAGTCATTAGCACCTCAAGTTTTTGGCAAAATTTGATTTTCACTCATCCTTTCTTAAAGAAAACCACCTATTATTTATGGTGTAGTAGAAAGCCTTCTGTAGAATTCTTCCATGTCTTTGGTTGTCCTTGTTTTGTTTTAAACACCAAAGATTCTCTCAACAAGTTTGATGCAAAATCCTATAAGGTTTTCTTTCTTGTCTATAGCACTACTAGTAGATCATATAGAGTATTTAACATTGATTTGTCTAAAGTAGAAGAATATGTCAATGATAGATTTGTTGAAACTACCCCCTATATTTCCAAAGATATTGTAGATGATGATGCTGTAAATGAGATGGTCCCTAAATTAAAATAACTCAATATCAATGATAAAGGAAAAGAGGTGGTAGTAGATGAAGAACCAAAAGAAGAGGAAAAGAAGGATTCAACTCCTGGGTTTGCTAAAGATCATCCTAAAGAGCTCATCATATGCAATCCTTTTGAAAGGGTGAAGACAAAAACTACATTAAACAAAGAACAAGCCGAAATCACCTTCATCTCACAACTTGAGCCAAAGAATGTCAAAGAATCTCTTAAATATGATGAATGGATCCTAGCAATGCAAGAGGAGATAGAGTAGTTAAACAAGAATAAAGTATAGACCTTAGTGCGAAGACCAAGTGATAGGAATATCATTGGAACCAAGTGGGTCTACCACAACAAACTTGACGAAAGCAACAAAGTTGTAAGAAACAAAGCAAGGCTATGTGCTAAATGCTACAATAAATAGAAAGGTATTGACTTTGATGAAACTTATGCTCATGTTGCTAGACCAGAATCTATTATATTGTTACTTGTCTTTGCTAGTATATCAAATGGATGTTAAAAGTGAATTTTTGAATGGTAGAATAGAGGAGGGAGTCTATCAGGATCAACGTCCTAGATTTGAACATGAAAAGCTTTCTAACCATGTTTATTTGTTACTAAAAGATCTTTATGGTCTCAAACATGCCCCTAGAGCTTGGTATGAGAAATTGAAATTTTTTTTGTTAGACAATGCCTATGTCATGGGGAAATTTGATGCTACACTCTTTCTTAATCACACTTCTAGCAACTTTTTTATTATTCCAATATATGGTTATGATATCATTTTTGGAAGAACTGATGTTTATCTTTGCAAGGAGTTTAGTTCTCTTATGCAGAGTGAATTTGAGATGAGTATGATGGGGGAGCTCACATTCTTCCTTGTCTTACAAATCAAGAAAACAAGGGAAGGAAACTTCTTCAACCAAGACAAGTACACAAGTGAACTCTTAAAGCTCTTTGGGATGGAGAACACGAAGCCAATGGATACTCCCATGTCCAATACCACCAAATCTAATAGAGACGAAGAAGGAGAAAAGGTAGATGAGAAGCACTTTAGAGGCATGATTGGTAGCTTGTTATATTTAATTGCCTCTAGACTTGATATCATGTTTAGTGTTAGGTTGTGTGCTAGATTTCAACCAACCCTAGAAAATCTCATATTATGTATCCCAAGTCAAAGGACTTTAGTCTTACATATTATAGTGATGCAGATTATACTGGGTGCTTAATTTATAGAAAGTGCACAAGCGGAATTTACTTCCTCGTAGGACCATGCTTGGTTACATGGTTCTATAAGAAACAAAAACTAATGTATCTTTCAACTATCGAGGATGAGTACATTGCATCTAGGAGTTGTTGTGCTCAAGTCCTATGGATGAAGAAAATACTCCAAAACTTAAATGTGTCTATGATGTTTCTCCAATCTACTGTGATAATACCAGTACAATAGATCTTTCTTATAATTCTATATTTCATAGAAGAGCTAAACATATAGAGGTCCTCCATCGCTTCCTTCGTAACCACATTTCCAAGAAAGATATCTATATTAGTCATGTGGACACGAAAAATCAACGTGTAGACATTCTCACTAAACCTCTAGTTAGAGAGCAATTTACTTTCATAGAATCAAAATTTCTTTTAACTAGTTTTGATGATAATGGTATGAATTTTAACTATATGTTCTCTTATCATATGTTCTTTCACATCAAATGCTCATCTTATACTTGTTTGTGTTATATATGTCTAGTTTTAATGCCTTAATTTGCTTTTTTTTTGCTATGTTTTGCAAACACTCATTTCATCGCAAAATAGTATACAATGATGAGTGGAAAGTGCCTTAATATGTTAAAAAACGAATGGTAGGAAATATAGATATATTCATACAACACTCTAGTGGCCTAGAATTAAATTTCAAATCTTTTTGACAGATTTTCTTGTCGGCCGAGTTTGTTCTGGGGAAACTTGACCAACAACCTTCCCAAGGAATGAACAAACAACAGAGTCGAATGAGTTTTCAAAATCTCAAACTCGACTGAAAACACTATTGTATGGAAATATATATAGACTTTTGGCCGATTTCTCCCTCTCAACTAGAGAAAACTTGACTGATTACTCACCCTCTATGTTTGTCCTTGAACCCTAGGACTTCCTAAACCCTTTCCTTGCCCTAGTTTGCCCCAGTCGACCTTCCCTTACCTTGACCCTAGGCTTAGGTGGCCTACTGCTGCTATTTTCTTCGTTGATTGGCTCCATCTTCATCAATCTTCCTCTCCATGGCATCCAATATGCGGAAAAGAATAGGTCCAACTAGAGTTACTTCATCCTCCATAGATCCTATGCACATTTCATACGATGGTACCTCCTTTATCTCCAATCAAGAGGTCAACCATTACAAGGTCTTGTTGCCTAGGGAGCCTTACCCCTTCAAGCCTGTGTTGATTTCTAGCAATGAACTACTGAAAGAGATTAAGAAGCTCTTTTCTAACCAAAACATGAGGCTCTTTGCTATGAATGCATGACCTATAACAACTTCCCATCATGCACAAAGGGCGTACTCAAGTTCTATGCAAATCATACTAGGAACTACACCACCTTAGTGCCTCCTCCCAATAACCAAGTGGTTTTGTCATCCATGATAGGGGAAGTCAAGGTCAAAATCTTTGAGTATTCCTTGAATACTTAATTATCTAGCTCCTCATCAAATTGGATGACTCCCTATCCTAACTGCCACGACCTCCTTGACCCTAAACCCTTCTACAAGATCTTTGACCCTGAGTTATCTCTTCTCAATATCCATAAAACTCCAAAGAAGCCATAGGTCCCATATAGGAAGAAATTCATATTACCATCTTCTTGTCTACATATTAAGACTTGCTTAGTTTCTCTCCTATTTAAATGCAACATCCATATGAAAAAGAATCAAATAGATATTACAAAAAATAGCAACAATGATCATGTATTGTCTTCTTCAGAATATCTATGTCAAATGGGCAAGATACATTATACATCACATGATTATCTTTAACATAGAGAAGAATACTAAAAACTTCCACCCACCCTACCCTAACCTGATTTGTGGTGTCTTTCAAGTTCATACTGAAAAATCCCTTTTCAAGGATCTTGGCTACAAAGCCAGTAGGAAAGGTGTTTACATCACTGACACCACGATCAAATAATACATGCACCCCACCTCCTCTACCCCAGGTGCTTCCACCTCTACCCAGGCTCCTCCACCTCCTCCTAGACTTGACTGTGCCTCCTTTGTGGTGTCAAATGAAACCCTCATGGGCTACATGATGCACTAACAAGCTTACAACATGCAGGTCCAAGAACACATACACTAGGACCTAGTTTATATAATGTCAAATATGAATTTGGCATGCTCCCATCCTTATCTCACATACCGTCCCTGCCTAGCTGTTGAGTATGATTCTTATGCATATGCTCAGTTCCACCCATCCTTCTAGCCTTCTGCTTCTGTTGTACCCCGTACCTCTGATGGTGGACGTACCCCTCCTTCTGCTCAACCCACTGCCTCTCAACTGATTGCTTTTCCCATTGGCCCTATAGCTGTCTTTCTCGCTGACTACGGCTGGGTTTCTACACTGAAATTTGAGCAAGATAAGGCACTATGTGAGTGTGGCATATGCTAGATAGAGAAAAATCATAGATGGCTCAATCCTCGATCTTTCATTCTTGAGGAGGATACAAAGATGGCTGATGAGGATGTTGAAGATGATGTTGAGGGTGATGGTGATAAGGATGAGCACGATTGTGAGAATGGTGATGATGGCTCTGATGATGATGAAGATGGTTGTGAGGACACACTTGCTTCCCCTGATGCACTTTCTGATGGTGATGAAGACTACCAATATGATGATGATGAGGTCTTCAACATACATGCACTTGACGTTTTATTCCTAGGGTTCTAAAGTACTCATACATATGTCTTTTTGTAGGCTTTATGTACTGAACATTGGGCATTGAATATGAGGATTACTGTTTTCATATTATGTAACTTTCCTTTGTTTCTTTGTACTTTTCATCTTGAGAGGACAAACAATTGTCGAAATCTTACTATTTGTACCTTTAACTCTATGTTTTTCTATATTTCGTGAGTTCTTAGGGTGTGCTTACATATTTTGATTATGAATCTAGTTTATCTGTTCTTTCTCTAGATTAAGTGTGGTGGTTGCATGTATAGTTTGTGCCTTGGATATGACCTATTTTAGGTCTTCTACCCCTCCCTTTTTGATATGACAAAGGGGGAGAAATGATCAGATATTGAATTGTGATCATTTTATAGTTTATTCTATAAAATATCTTATGAATATGAAAGTGGACTCAAATATAATATATGTGTTGTGGTTATGTTTTTATTAAACATACAAGAAAATGTAAGAATGACAGGGGGAGAAATTGCTATTGTTCATTCATGTATCCCCTAAGGTAAACGTTTAAATTCTAAGTTCTTTTTAATATGTTCAGGAAGGGTTTGTCATCTTTAAAAACGGGGAGAATGTTGGCCTAATAGTTATACATTATCCTTATTTTGATGATGACTTAACCATTCCATTCATATATATCTAATATTTGTATTTGAGATCTATTTTAGGTGTTAGGTACATGAAAAAGATGAATTCAATCAAGCCCTATCTTGATCATATACAAGCCAAAGTCAATACAAACACACTTTTGTGGAAAACACTCTAAAACCCTTAGGTCATTTTTTTAATCATTTTTATTGATGCTATGACTTGTAATTAAGCTGAGAAAAAAATCAAGAGAACTTAAAATGAACATTTGAGTGTTCTAATGACAATTTTTAAAATTCATTACTAAGACTTTTGTGGTCGAATTTCATCCTTGATAAATTCGACCGACACCCTTGATGGATTTTGAGAATGCTAGGGTCAGTCAAGTTTCCCAAGACAAACTCAAATGACACCTTTGTACAAGCATATCAAATTTAAGCCATTGGCTAAGTTTCATACAGAATAAACTCAACGAACAACTCAAATTTGCTTTGTCACGTTGTGCTATTAGTTGAGTTACTTTATTAAAACTCGACTGACTGCACTGTACAGAATGTGTAGAAAAAGAATTTCTAGTCGTTAGAGTGTTGCAAAAATAAAAAATAGATCTGTGCAACACCCCAAATGACTAGAATTTGTTCCCAAATGCTTATATTGGCTAGTTGACATCCCAACCAAAAATAGGGACCCTTGGGCTTCATCCCAAGTCACTTCTTATGCTCCTAGCTATAGTTTAGTTGATTTGTCTACTAAGAGACCCTTTATTTAACTTACTACATATCAACATAAATTTGTGTGAGATAGGTTACTTGTGATAGAGCTACTTTATTGTACTCCTTATGAAGCTCTCAATATTCCCTTTCCCAATCCATTCCTTCAATTTTTGATGGTGAAAGCTTCTCCTTGGTGAAGGTGAAGTTGAAGGCTGAAGATCCAAGAGAAGAGTGGATAATTCCTTCAAGGTGGAAGGCTTGTTGCAAGAGAGAAGCTCCTTGGTCAAGGTATCTAGATCATTGCATAATTGGGTAAGCCCTTGTAGAGGATGGAGAGTTTTCTTCTAGGATTGGTAAGTTATGGTTTATTGGCTCCTTTTGATCCTTAATAAGGAAGGCTAGGTATCCTTGCCTTGGAAAAGGAAGGTCTTATTGTATCTCTTATAATGGAATATAAGGAAGGAACAATAGTTGCAAAACCCTAGAGGTTGACCTCTATAGGTAGTGGATGTACACTCTCCTAGTTTGGAGTTTAGAACCAATATATACAGCTTATTATTGATATTATTCAATCTCTCTCATCCTTTCTATGTATGTTGTAGTTGCACTCAAATCTCATATTTTCAATCTTATATCTTGAAGTAATTTGAAGGTCTAATCAATTTGGTTTAAGTGCTTCAGTTCTATTCAACCTACCCCTTCTATATGCCATTGATCCTATAGAATTAAATTAAAACCAATGGCCCTAATCTGACTCCACACATCTATAATGCTAGATATAGGAGTAGCCTACTCCCATACAAAATGAGAACAACAAATCCTTTCTCCCCCAACCAAAGGATTTGTAGGTCCCAATTCTAAAAGGACAATGTTGCTCCTAATTACAGATAGGCCACATATACGATATATTAAATCAAATCTCATGGGCATGATCTACCTCCATACATCTATGATGCCAGAAACAAGAGTAGCCTGGTCTGGTACAAAAAGGGAGCAACAAATCCTTTCTCCCCCTTTCAGAAAATTTGCTGGTCCCAGTTCTACAAGAACGATGCTGCTCCTAATTATAGATGAGGTCACATATATGCTATATTAAATCAAAGCACATGGTCCTAAACTACCTCCATAAATCTATAGTGTTAGAAATAGGGGTAGCCTACTCCCTTACAAAATCGGAGCAATGAATGCTTTCTACCCCATCTAGTGGATGTGTTGGTCCAATTCTATAAGGAGAATGATGCTCCTAATTACAAATGAGGCCACATACATTCTGTATTAAATCAAAGCCCATGGTCCTAATCTTCCTCCATACATTTACAACAATAGAAATAGGAGTAGCATGCTCTTGTACAAAATAGGATCAGTGAATCCTTCCTCCCCCAACCAGTAGATTTGTTGGTCCCAATTCTACAAGGACAACATTGCTCCAAACTACATTTGACGACACATGTATGTTATATTAAATTAAATCATGTGATCCTAATCTACTTTCATACATATATGGTTCTAGAAATAGGATTAGCCTACTCTCATACAAAATGGGAGTAGAGAATCCTTTCTCCCCTAGCCAGTGGATTTGCTGGTCACAATTCTATAAGGACTATGCTACTCTTAATTACAAATAAGGCCATGTATATGATATATTAAATAAAAGCCTATGGTCCTAATCTGTCTCCATACATCTATGGTGCTAGAAATAGCAGTAGCCTGCTCGCATGCAAAATAGGAACAACGAATCCTTCCTCCCCCAGCCATCAAATTTTTTGGTCCCAATTCTACAAGGACGACGCTACTCCCAATATATATGAGGCCACATATATGCTATATTAAACCAATCCATAGTCCTCTTTCGCCTCCATACATCTACAGTGATAGAAACAAGAGTAGTGATGCATATCATTTTGGGCATCAAACACTAGGACAAGTCCTAGAGTTCAACCTTATGGTAGTAAGGTATGAAATCCCAAGGGATGGAGGAAAAGGTTTGTTGAAATGCAAATCTAATATCGATAACATAAGGAATCAAATTTTGATTGTTGATGGTTGATTATGCTATAATAAGGAGAAAAATAAAATAAAAATTACACTAAGAACCAGTAAAGGAAGATTGATTGAGAAATAAGAACTAATCAATAATAAAAGATATTGAGGTTGTGGATTTTACCACCATAGCCTATGTGAAACTAAGTCAATGAATTTCTTAAGATAAAAATAGAAGGTATGTAAAATCATTCAATAATGCATTTATAAAAGTTGAACTCCCTGTAAACCCATTGGTCTCAGCGTTGACAGATCTTAGCCCAAACATAGATCCTTCCGAGGTCTCAGCTGAATCCTTGTGCATTTGTTTGATTGTTCTGAACCTTGGGTGTCAGTGTCACATCCGCGAAGACTAACATTTGCCAAAAATAAGAGATCAAGTCGTTTAAATTGGGTGATTATCCAAATAAAATACCTTCTAACTAATATCATCATATAGAAATTACCCTAGTCTACACTTTAGCTATGGGGCTATTCCCCATGCCCCAATATGGATAATTACTCAAAATCCATGGAGATTAAATGGATAATAATGGAAGGAAGAGAGGAGGTCATAAACTAGATGACAAAAAATCCATATTGATACTAGATAGTGAAAATTAAATGACCTTCCCTCTTAGTTCCTTACTTCCAATGAGAAAATGAAGAACAAGATGGAAAAGAACTAATTTTATTGAAGAAATTAGAGTACAAGATGCAAGAATGGAATAACAAAGTATTGAAATAAAAAGTGCAAGTACAAAAATTCTACAAAAACTGATACACAACATGATATAAGAAGATATTCAAAGATGTCTTTTTTTCTTTGAAGTCCCCCATTAATTTATAGAGAGAAAGGAGGGGTTAAATCTCAAGAAGAATGGCTTGCTTCATCTGGGTCAAAATTTGATAGTATTGATGGATTTATCCTTTTGACATTTGACTAAGTTTACTCTTGCTTTTTGTCTTTCATAAGAACATATGGAATTTGTCAAATCAAATAATTGAATTTTTACAATATTAGTTGTTTTCCCACAAATGGAGGGATTTATTAAGTTGTCCTCTTTAATATTTGACCATGTGACTTTCTTTAATGAAGATTCCGCAAAAGCAATTTCGAACAGATTTTTCTCCCGTCAAATGCTCACAAGCAGTATAAGTAATATGATTTTTCTTTTAGAAAATTATTTTTTCCATCGAGAATTTGTACAGTCAATTTGGATTTCAGGCATAAAAGTTATGACACTTTTGGTGTCGGGTATACATGAATTTATGGAATTATGGAAAATTGTACAAATCATCTTCCAAGAGAAATTTTGGAAATTTTTGGGCTTTGAAATAATTGTCTGTTTTCCTGCAACATACACAATAATCAAGTAAAAGCTCTGATTTAAGTAAGAAGAGATAAACTAAGATAATTTATGAGAAAACTATTTGATAGATAACAAGTTATTGTTAATTTAAGCTTAAAAAAATACCAAAAGGGTAATGATTTTGCACTCATCAAAATACCCTGAGATTAGAGTTTTTCTTGTCCTCAAGCAATATAAAATATTTCCTTGTTGTACTTTTGGCCTATCATCCTCACCTGCATAACACCACTTTAGTACTTCCACCTTATACGACCAAGCAACCTTAACATTCTAGATTTATAGAAACAAAATATTATATCCCTTATCTCAATATTATATTATAACTTGATTACATTTCAAGACTTGCAATATAACAAATTTCATATTCCTTTTTCATTTGGCACTTGTGCATATTTATTAGAGTTAATTTCACTAGAACAAGGCTCAAGGAGTTTATGGGGGTTTTTTAAATTCTCCTGGGCATAAAATTGGAGTGAAGGAGGTATGGAGGGAGCGATCTCTCATATATTCAACTTGAGGCCTTTTATTTCTTTGCCTTTAGTAACATTGACAACATATTTTGATGTAGACTTTTGGCATCTTTTCTTGACATTCCCCTAATAAATTTATGAGGGGTATGGAAGAAACAGAAGAGGGGGAAGGGTGTCATCCAGAACTTGGAGTTTGGCACATTGACTTTTTATTTTTTTTGTCTTTTTGCAGATGGAGAGATAAGAAGGTGTTGGAAGAAGTGAATAGTAGACTATTCTATGTGAAACTCATTTTCCAAATTTAAGCGCATAGGTAGTATCATACATTGGGTCAACAAATTTTGGAATTATGTAAAATTAATAAATATTTCAAGTTAATCTAGAACTCTAGATAAGGAAGTTTTTGAATCCTATTTGTCCTGTACGGCTTGCCACCTTTTCCAAGGAGTGGTGTTAATTCAGATCTTAGAGTACAAGAGAATTTCTATCAATGGTAGGTTTATAATTATGCAATAAAAGAAGTTGCACCATTCAAGGCGGTATAATGATAAACATGCAACTCAACATGGTCAACTATGTAAAGGCCTGGCCGACTAGGTAAGGGACAAAAGTAAAGAAACAAATTAAAAAAAAATGAAAAGCCAAACTACATAACATAATGAAAATTGTATGAAATTAAAGATAGAGTGGGTGGAGTGAGAACGTACCACACACCTCTGCCTATAAATTAAAATTTTGCTCATCCTGAGCAAAACTTCAATCCTAAATGGAGAGAAGAAAATCGCTAGGATCACTAGGGGGTTGGTAGCTTCAAGTATGTTTGATTGAATGGAATGTGTATGTGGGTTGGAACCTTGATTATTGGATCTTCATAGTGCACCCAATGATCGGGTGGTCATGGAATCTCAATGGGACATTGATATTTCCTTTCACCTTGCAGTCCCTCCAATAAAATCCACAAATGTTCCTTCAATAATGAAATGAGTGTTGAAGATGAATGTGGATGGAGGGATATTGACAGCTACGCAAAGTGTAACATGTGTAGTGTTGGATAAGAAAGATTGGGTGGAGGATCTAACTCATGTATCTTTTCATCGCTTGGATCTACATATAGGGGGAAGGGTGCTAGTATTGGAAGAACTGGTTTGTCATCTGGGTAAATAATCACATAGGGATGTATGTATTCCTAGAGGATTATGAAACAAGGTGCATCCAGATCCTTTGAACCATAGATGGAAGCTAGTGGATTTGGCATTGACCACTCGCGGGTGATGTAGTTGTCATAATAATCATAAAAAAATGATTACTCCAGGCTGTTACACTATGTTGGAGAATTCTCCATCTCTACTTCATGGAAAATATCATCAATATGGATGTATGTGGTGTCATTGGGGTCCTCTACCATGCCAATAAGAATATTTGGATTATCCATAGAACATACGATCAACACCCTGGATTTGGAAGGGAAAGCTCATAATATAATGAAGGAGGCATATGGAATTCTTGTAAAGGTAATATATCCTCATCAGGTTCAATCTATTGTAGAATAAGTGATGGTTTAGGAGGAGTGTTGGGTTCATGACATAGGGGACATTCATTGAAAGGGGTGGTTGGTGAGGCTTCAAGTGTTGCAGTTATAGAGGGATGACCTTCCTGTAGTGACTTTTCCTACTAAAGTATTAAATCATCTAACAGAGAGGTCGGATACTCCTCATAAGAAGGCTAGAATTCCTTGTGTTGAGATTCAGGTTGAGCTAGTATAAATGACATAATAGTTGAAATCATTATCATTGGCTTCAACAATAATAGTTTTGGGTTGCCCCACCTTTCTCGGGGGATTCTTAAACTAGTCCTCTAGTAGGGTAGCTAACAAGGTTTGTTGTTTTTCTAGAACAATCTATTTCCTTTATAGTATAGCTTGTTTCTCCACTACTACTCTCTCTAGGGCCCTAGAAAGATCCACTTGTTGGGGGGTAAGCTAAATTTCACATATGAGATCATACCCCCCAAAACTTTGGTCATCCTCACCATACCCATCATGAGCTTATTGGTCATAACACCCCTCATTAGAATATTGATTGGAGTAGCCTGATTCCTCATAATAGCCTACGAAAAATGGTGGATTTGCATTGTAATTATCAAGATAAGGAGCCTCAAGACTGTAAGGTGCTACTACCATAGTGATTGGTGGAGCTTCAAGAAATGGGGTTGGTTCTTCTGTATTGAAGATGATATAATCATTTTCATCATAGTCGATTAAAATCATCCTCGACTGCTCCACATTTCTTACAAGGTATCTTGATGGACTCTCAAGAGGCATGACTAGAAGGGAGAGTCGTGTTATCAAACGTTCCAATTGTGCCTCAATCTTTTTCTAATAGCTACTCCTTTAGGTAATATCTCTCAAAAGGCCTCTAACACCTCATCTCTATCTATCAGGTAATAATCTGCATGATAAGGATGTACCCTATAATTTCCATAATATTATTGACATTGACTTTTGTAGCATGATTCCTCATAATAGTTTCTATAAGTTTGTGGATTATTATTTTTATTATATCCACCTTGGTAGGAAGATTTGATATTACAAGGTGCCACCAAAAGGTGAGGGGACACATTTGGATAATCTTATGATGTATGGTTGTAAGAACCACAAAATTCACATTGTGATCCATAATGTGTTGATGGCTCTATTTGATATGTTTCCTAAAAGGTAATTCAATGATTTTTAAAAAAATAGGGAACAAGAATTTAATCAATAAAATAAAAAAAATTAAGATATAAGAAATTATAAAAATAATCTAAGAAAGCAGTACTGCTAGAATGGAAACTCAGTAGGAGGAGGTATACTACCGGAATGGGACTTGGTAGGTAGAAAAAATTACAAAAATCTAGCAAACAAATTGTGATACAAGACTACAAATTAAAAAAGTAAACTAAAGATATTAAAATAGAAATAAAATAATGGAAGAAATAAAGTTATAAAATAAAATAAAAGAAGGAACAAAATTATAGAATAAGTATAAAAATTATGAAGTAAGATTAAAATTGTGAAACAAACCAAAAATTATAAAACTAAACTAGTAATTATGAAAAGAAGAAATCCTAAATATATACAAGTGATCGGATTTGAAAAATGTGTGTCATCCTCAGAAACGATGTCAATTTGATGTGTGTCATTTTATGCACCAAACACTAGGAAAAGTCCTAGAGTTTAACTTATGGTAGTAAGGTATTGAATCCCAAGCGATGACAGAAGAAGGTGCTCAAAATCCCAAACCGGTCGTGAAAAAATAAGAAAGGAAATTCAGGTTGTTGAGGTTGATTATGCTAAAACAAGAAAAAATTAAAATAATAGTTACACTCACTACTACAGAAACCCCATTTGGCGTCGGTCTTTTAACCCCATTTGGCGTCGGTTTACGACCGACGCCTATGTGAGCGCCGCTAAAGGTCGAACACTTCGGCGTCGGTTTTTTAACCGACGCCTATTTAACCTATAGGCGTCGGTCTTTTAGTAGAAAACCGACGCCAAAATGGTTCGCTCCACAGAAAACGGCGTCATCTAGGGCACTTTCTGCGTCGGTGATTTACTAAAAGACCGACGCCTATATTACATGTAGCGTCGGTCTTTTAGTTGATAACCGACGCATAAAGTGTCCTAGATGACGCCGTTTTCTGTGGCGCGAACCCGTTTGGCGTCGGTGATATACCAAACGACCGACGCCTGGGTGTTTAAATAGGCTTCGGTTTGATACGAATATCCGACGCCATTTCCAGGACTGCTTTGGCCACATCAGGCGTCAGTTATCTATAAATAACCGACGCTGTATGTCTTTGCTGACGGTTTTCTATAAATAACCGACGCCTATTTATATTTTTTTTTTCATATCAGTTTGCAGGCCTGCTGTGGCTGGTCAGCAGGATGAGAACCTGCAGTTCAGTTTTCTGAACTGCAGGTTTACGACATCCATTGATATCAGCCTACAAACAGGCCGCAAACCTGCAAAAGTCACAAGCAAAATTCTACACAAGTACATACATTCAGACATCAATTCAATTCTCACATTCACACATATAGAAACATTCAAATACATGTATTAACATTCAGAAATATTTATTTACAAAGTATCATTCATTATCGCTATCAACATCCCAATTATATCTTACAGTTGCCACTGCTTGTATGGCTTTTGCCCATTCTTCTCTTACTTCATTTAATGCTTCCATCGTATATGGAGCATGTATATTTTTTAAGCGTTTACCTGTAGTGTTGTCAGTTTTAAACACCTGCAAAGAGAATGATATATATATATAAGTAATAATATAAAAATAAGATAAGATTGATATATTTCATACTAACTAATGAGACTATATATAATACCTCATGTATGGTATCGATGTCCAATGCGGCATATTTGATAATCATCTGCATAAATCGCATCACATAGTATGCGCATGCCCAGCCATTGTCTTGTGTAGCACACTATAAATTGAAACATACAAAATAATACAACTAAGCACAATTCACATCAATAATATATATATTCAAATCAGGAACTTACTTGTACGTTCTGCCAATTTATTGGCTGGTTCTTTTTCCTTGGGACCGTTCCTCCAGCCTTTTTGAATGCATCTAAACCCCTACATGTTAATATAACACAATAAATTGCATAAGTAAATAGTAATGTAATAAAAGATGTTAACGGATATAAAAATGAAATATTTCTCACCAGAATAATGGCATTCTCATTACATGTCCAATTTTAGTGTTCAATGTACTCCCCGCAGGATCTAGATAATAAACAGTGAATGTCCCGGGGACAATAACTAGTAACTCCCAATGTCTACCGCTAGAAGTAAGAAGTTAACAATTAATAACTCAAAATGAAAAATAAAAATGGAATTTTCTTAAGTCCAAATTATAAATAAAGTAAACTTACTTGACATTGAATGGAGCTATTATTATCGTCTTCTTTTGCTGACCAAAAATTGTAAAATCATCTATACAGTATTGTGGAACATTATCATGGTCTTTAGCTACCAAACAAATCAATGATGGAATCAAAAATCCCACATGATCAAATGCAAATTGTTTGCAATGATCTTCGACTAGGTAGCTGCAAAACATATAGGCGTATGCATTAATATATAAGAAACCAGATCACCAGATCTTACACAAGGTATATGGATGTATAAACAAGATCTCACCTTATCCATGTCTCTATCATTGATGTATTCAGCCAATCATACATAAACAGCTCAATAATATCTTGTATAAATAAAGAGCTATCGTATGATTGACCTGCATAATCTGCATCTAAAGAAATAATTATAGGGCAATGTACATCATGTGCCCGTAGCCAACATGCCATTCCCCTACAAGCAGGACCTAACGGGTATGTTAGGTCAGTTGGAACCCAATCGGGTAATGCGGGAAGTGGAAGTGGAGGCCTAGGTGCTCATGGTGTCTTCTTTTTAACCTGTACATATAATTTCAGATCAGTTGACATTATATATACACATTAACAATCTAAATCAATGTAAATTTATCTTACAATTTCAGTCGTATAAACGACATCTGCTTTGGGCCACAATATCACCCTGCCTTCTGCCTCACCAAGTGTATCAATATCTGGGTGGGCATATGGCAACGCAACTTCCCTCCAATCGGGTAACACACGTAATGGGCCCACACGAACATAGCCCTGTGGCATTGGAGTCCCGTGAAACCTTTCCCCAACAACGTAGTCTTGCATTCTTAAGCGGCATGGCTTCAATGCCTACAAATTTACGTAAAGAATATTATACATATATACATATCATCTTGAAAACATAACAACTTGAAAAGACTAACTACAATGCCATAAACAATACTTACAGCAGACGTGCTAGGCGATGGGTCTCCAGGATTACTCGCAGTCTGTGCATCAGGAGAAGAGTGGGTCGCCATAGGCGTATTGGAAGCCTGAGATGCCTGCCACCGCAACAATTCTTCCTTGACCTTCTCAGCAACTACATCGTTGATCTTCTTAGCAACTAAATCCTCAACTCTCTTATTCTCCTATACATGGATAAAAGAAACATTAGCTTCTTATTAATGAATTTCCTTTTGCAGTAACATTCTAAAAAAAGAATAGGTTACCTCTTCTTGAGAAAGTCCCGCTCTGGGTTTGCGCTGGGATGGCCCAAAGAATGCTTTGATGCCAACACCAGCGCCGACACCTCTAACACGTCCAGGATGCTCTGGGTTACCCAGAGCAACTGTCAATTCATCCCTTGTGCCCTGAGGGATGAACGTGCCTTGTTTCCTCTGCTCGTGCAGCTCCCGCTAATCACCATAAACAGAAATTGGTAAGTTAACACCACAAATAATCAATATTCAAACGATTTCTCTAAGAGTTGTATTTTACCATTTTTGCAGCCGCCTCAGCAGTTACAGGCTTCTTTATTTCACCCTTCTTGTTTTGCCTGCCAGCTATCCAGATATCATGGCGAGGCATGGGTGTGGCAGACTCCTGAGTAGGAGCAGACTCCTGAGTAGCCGCAGACTCCGCCTGTAGTCTTTGGCGAACGCTTGCATAGCCTTTTGGACCCATAGTGTGGTCATGCACATTCAGTGCACGCCTTGCTTTTTGTGCGTCACTGAGGGCCTAGTTAGTATGCACATTAATGATTTGGTTAGTAGCACTAAATGCTAATCTTGAATAGGTGAATACAATGTATATTAATTAAATTGGGAGTGACGCCTAATACCTTGAATTCTTCAGATTTTCTTGAAGCAACAAAATTGTCCCAATCTTCTTTGTCCAAGAAGTTCCATTGTTCAAGGGCTGACTTCTTCTTCTTATCACCCTCTTTTATGTATTCTCTGTTCAGATTTGTCCTATAATTCCTAAGCATCTTTCCAGCGCGTTGCATCACATTTTTACGATGCAACTTCTCATCCAATGCAAACAGATTCTGTAAAATAGAAATGTTATTAACTAGTATCCAAAATAGAATTGCAAATAATAGAATTTGTAATCTACAAAATAGAATTGCAAATAATAATAACTCACGCATAAATCCTTCCATATCAAGTATTTTTTCCCTTGAGGAACTTTATGCCAATTGTCATACTTAACACCACAATGGCTCCGAGTGGTACACCCAAGATAGTTCACAAAATTATTGCGGTTCACTCCAATTGGATTTCCTCCATTATCAAACTCCACCACCAATTTGGATCCACTACCACTTAGCGCTAATAACTTCTTCAACAGAGTGATGCCCCTTTTCTTGTTAAGTGTTTGGTGTTGCGCATCAAGTTGCTCCAGTGCTTCAGTGGGTACAGGTGCATCAACCTAAAATTTGACAAAAATAAAACACACTAAATTAGCCCAATATAGAAATATAGGATATATGACATAACTAGAAGATAATGAATTTTATAGAAATACAGGATATGTTTTTAGAACTTACATTAGTATCCTCGCCATGCTCGTCATGGACAACATGCTCATCATGGACTTCATGCTCATAATGGACATCATGCTCATCATGGTCAGCCATCTGAAAATGTCATTAAAAAGGAAAACATTTAGCATTTCTATTAACTAGAAAAAGGCAAACATCCCATCTGTACAATGTCCCGTACGGATTCATCCCATCTGTACAAAGCCCAAGTCTTAGATTCCTATCTTCTTCACCAAATTTAGGGTACAATAGATCAATCTTCTTCCACTGTGGGGAATCAGATGCATGTCGTAGGATCCCATCATTATTTTTCTTAACATCTGCATGCCACCTCAAGTTCTTCGCATCTTTCAGATTTGCAAACAAGCGTTGAAACCGTGATATTATAGGTAGATACCACAACACCTTGGCAGGAGAACCAGTTTTGGACTCCCCCGAAGTCGTCAATTTATACCGTGACGCACCACATTTTGGACAATCTTTCAAATCTACATAGTCCTTTTGAAATAATACACAATCATTCGGGCATGCGTGTATCTTCTTGGCCTCCATTCCCATTGGGCACAACATTTTCTTTACCTGGTATGTTGAGATTGGAAGCTCGTTTCCTTCAGGAAGAATTTCTTTCAACAAAGTCAACAATGAAGTGAAGCTTTTGTCGCTCCATCTATTGTTAGCTTTCAACTTATACAATCTCAACACAGCTCTAAGCTTCGTAAACTTAGCACAGCCTGTGTATAACGGTATCTCAGCATCATGCACAATGTTTGTTAAGATAGGAGGTGGATCGGTGTGCTCTACCCTACAACTATCCAGCATCGCATCAACGATGTCTGCTGGAACTGGTTCGTTCACATTTACGTCATCGGAGGCAATTTCTTCTTCCACCCAAGCACTGCTATCGACATCTACTGGTTTCGATTTTGAAATCTCTCCATGCCAGTGCCATTCTGTATAGCCTTGTACAATCCCGTTGCACATGACATGACTTTTGATTTCCTCACCAGTGTTGACTTTCAAGTTGTTACCGCAATGCCTACATGGACAGTAGAACCTATCTGTAGGTTTTTTCCTATGTTCCTCGGCAAATCTAATAAACTGATCAAGACCAGATATAAACTCTGGGGTGCAACGATTACGAATGGACATCCATGATCTATCCATTCTTTGATCAGAGAAAACAAGTATATATTAGGAAAACAAGTGATTGTTCATTCTAATTTATACCAATGTACAAGTAATATAAAAAACAATGATTGTTCACATTCTAGGCCTACAAACACATTTGATGTCATTCTTATATATAATAAATGTGTACCACCTATCCCATCCTTGAACACCTAATCTCACTAGTAAGTGTATAATGTGTATTGGGTTTTCAAGAAAATTTCGGCAGCATTTCCCCGCTGTTCTCTAAGTACATATGTACTTAGAGAACAAACGGGGAAATGCTACCAAAATTTTCTCAAAAACTCAATACACATTATACACTTACATCCTAAGTGAGATTAGGTGTTCAAGAAAAGTCCCAAACCGGGGACTATCCAAGATTTACTCCTAATGAGTCAATCTTGGACGGGTTTCTAGGCCAACAAACACAATAATAGATATCTACAATGAAGCCGGACTCCATACAAACATTACATAACTTAGTGATTGTTCATTCTAATTTATACCAATGTACAAGTAATATAAAAAACAATGATTGTTCACATTCTAGGCCTACAAACACATTTGATGTCATTCTTATATATAATAAATGTGTACCACCTATCCCATCCTTGAACACCTAATCTCACTAGTAAGTGTATAATGTGTATTGGGTTTTCAAGAAAATTTCGGCAACATTTCCCCACTGTTCTCTAAGTACATATGTACTTAGAGAACAAACGGGGAAATGCTACCAAAATTTTCTCAAAAACTCAATACACATTATACACTTACATCCTAAGTGAGATTAGGTGTTCAAGAACAGTCCCAAACCGGGGACTATCCAAGATTTACTCCTAATGAGTCAATCTTGGACGGGTTTCTAGGCCAACAAACGTAATAATAGATATCTACAATGAAGCCGGACTCCATAAAAACAGTACATAATTTAGTGATTGTTCATTCTAATTAGGGCAGAAGGAAGAAATAAATCTTCTTTAGGATACAATAGACCCTTATGGATGTATTTAGGGTCATAGGTACCATCATAGAACAAAAGGGGTACACTCTAGGATTTAAGATCACACTACATCATGAATTTTATACAAAATTACATGTATGTGTATATAAAAAGGGGAAGGAAGAACGCTAAATAGGGTGTTTCCTTGCCGATATTGACGACTCAAATTAGTGAGTGACGACTGGTTGTAGATGGATTGGATGTGTGGGTTACCGACCCACATGGAAATAAAAGGCTACTGTATAACGACGTGCAATTTTGATGGAGTCAAAATTGCTGTAATATATTTCAGTCAAAGATTCTGTCAACTAACTATATGCTGATTTTCAGGGTGCCCATATAAAGGCAATGTAATTAGTGCCTTTTATGATAACATGTCGTTACTTAGAGTGGAAAATTTTAAGACTTTAGGGGGGCCATGGCCCCAGCCGCCCCCCTGTTCTTCCGCCATTGGCGAGGCTGGAACAGGGAGGCAAGGTTTCGGGGTAGAAATAGAAAGGAGAGAGGAAGGGAGAGGAAGAGAAGAGGAGGAAAGAAAGGAGGCAAGGCAACAAATTACGGTTCCATCAAGGGAGGTCTCGAGTGGTAGGGGACCATGTTTCCTTGTAATACATGCATTATATAGCAGGGTCACGACTCTCCTAACCCTTGCAACTGTTTTTTGGTACCTACTTGAGCTTAACTGTTATTCATCCCGCACTCAAGGCCGGGCCAATCATTTATGTTGATGTTGACAGCAATGTCTAGCCATTGAGGCTTTATTACATCGAATTGAAACGCATGAAGCAAAGAGAGGGAGTGTTTAGCCAATGCATCCGAAACATTGTTCAGGGCACAGGGAATGAGCTCCCCTGTAATATATTTATAAGGAACTTCTATACATATCTAATCAACAAATCAGTAATTAACTAAGTATTCATCAATACTTACTATTAATCAGTATCTCTAATCATTAAAATCGGCAAGCAGATCAGTTATTGTAAATAACAAACTATGAATTGTTGAATTAAATTAATCACTAAAGAAATACTAACCAGTAGTATCAATCATTAATCACTGAAAGCAGCAAGGAAATCAGTAAAACTAACCTGTAGAAACAGGACGCCGGGCGTCAGCATGAAGAAAGGAAGGAGCTAGGGCAGGCAGGTGGGCAAGCAGGAGGGCACCAGGCGTGGCGGCGGCGCCGGTTCTCAGGCGTGGCGGCGGCGCAGTGGATGGAGCAGCAGGGCGGGCAGCAGGTGGCTGGAGCAGCAGGGCGGCGGCGCAGGCGGTTAGAGCAGCAGGCGGCGGCGGCGGAGAAGAAACGCGTCAGAGAAGAAGGGCGCCGGAGAAGGGACGCCGGAGATGGAGCGTCGGAGAGAAGCACCGGAGAAACTAGCAGCAGCAGCACAAAATCGCCGGAGAAATCGCCGCAGCAGAGAAATAGGGAAATCGCAATGAAACAGAAGAAAGGGGAAGAGTCGGGCGATCGCGGGCTATAAGTTCTCAAATGGCGTCGGTTGTTTACAACAACCGACACCTAAACATCTTTAGCGTCGGTTGTTTGAAAAAACCGACGTCCAATTGGACGATATTTTCATGAAATTATTTGGCGGGAACCACTTTCCGCGTCGGTTATACAAGGATAACCGATGCTGAAAGTGACACTTTTTGCGCAAATTTTCATCGCACATAGGCGTCGGTTTCTACGTATATAACCGACGCTTAAAATGACACTATTTTTTTGATCGAAATATGGATTTCGCGGGCGACTTTACGCGTCGGTTTGTTATAAACAACCGACGCTTAATACAAAGCGGTACCCGTGTCTGGCTGGTCTTCGAATATAGACATCGGTTTGCTTAAACAACCGACGCCTTATATGTTAGGCGTCAGTTTTCCTTAATAACCGACACCCAGAAAAGTGACACTGAATGCTATTTCTGTAGTAGTGACTAAGAACAAGTAAAGGAAGAGTGATTGAGATATAAGAATAAATCAATTATTAAAGATTTGAGATTATGGATTTTACCATCATATCCTACATGAAAGTAGATCGATGAAATCCATAAGATAAAATTAGTTAGAAGAAGGTATGTATGCAAAAATATTCACAAATGCATTTGCAAAAGTCAAACTCCTTGTCAACTCATTGGTCCTGACGTTCACAGATCTTAGCTTGAACATCCTCACAATGATCCTTCCAGAGGTCTCATTCGGATCCTTGTGCATTTTTTTATTGTTTTGAGCCTTGGATTTCACGATCACATCCCCTAAGACTAACGTTCGGCATAAATAAGAGATCAAGTCATTTAAATTGGGCGATTATCCAAAGAAAATATCTTCTAACTAATATCATCATATAGAAATCGATCTAGTCAATATGGTTGCCAATGGGGAGGGTATTATCCATTTACCCTTACCCATACCCTAGAGGGTAAGGCTAAGGGTAAAGATTTTTATTACCCTTTACTCATTCCCCATTTCCCCACTATATTATAAGGGGAGGGTAAGGTATAGACATTATCCATACCCTTTTACCCTTTTACCCTTACATGATATAAAGGTTACACAAAAAATATATTCTGGAGGGGTTTGTATGTAAATGTTTAATCCTAATACTAATAGACTAGTTACGAAAGAACAACACTGGATGCCTCTTAGGGCATGGCGGCCCGCTTGGTTACCATTACGATACATACATGTATCATGAGATGGGGGACTCGCCGCTCGTGAATAGCATGCAAAACAGTGTTGCAACGGTAGCTGCCAGCGATCTACAGACTGCTGAGACTTGGAACACAACAGACTGGCACTTTTGTCCTTTGGCCATTTGGCCCGTTCCCTCGTTACCTCCCCCCCCCGGTTCCCCCGTTCAGCCATTCCCCGCTGCGACCCTTCTGTGAATGCTACTTTGATCTTCCGCTTCCATCGCGACACCCATCTCAGAACAGTGGCTTCCCTATCCATCGCACACCAAGCAAACAACAACTTCATGTCTCTCTCAGCCACACCAACTCCACGTCGCCCTCAACCACACCAACTCGATGTCACTGTCCTGCAGGACGTTCACCCACCGGCCACCGGTAGCAGCTCCTCATTGGACATTCACCCCCCAACCATGGGCCACGGTCTTGTATCTCCCCATTTTGGTGTCGTTCAGTGGATGTTGTAGTGGTGCTGCGGCTATAGTTCTCTTACCATTGTTGTTACATCCCAATCTCACAATTACCATTAATCATGATATTAGGGCATAAATTGAGGATTTAACGTAATACAAAGATCGCCCTTAAACTTTTTCTTCTTTTTTCAAACTCTTTGTTTTCTCGCATTGAACCACATTAACTAACTTTACAAGGGAATCTAAACATTGATTTCTCTAATCTGATTTCAATAATAAAAATGCATTTATGAACATTCATTATGTTTCTCGTACTTTTAAGCACATAAGACTTATTGATTTGCATATATTGCTAAAAGAGGAATAATCACTACTACAGAACATGCCTTTAGCGTCAGTTAATTAAGGGTTTTACTGTCAGTTTCCAAGCGACACCCAAGTGGGTGCCACTAAAGGTGGACCCCTTCGGCGTCGGTTCCTAACTTACGCCAAAACGCTTCCCGCCACCGAAAACGCGCCAGCAAAGTGACTATAGGTGTCGGTTATTTAAGAAAACTGATACTATAGAATTGTTACAAATGTCGGTTATTAAAAGAACTGACGTCAAAACGCTTTCCGCCACCGAAAAATGCACCAGCAAAGGGCCTATAGGCATCAATTTTGAAAGATAACCGATGCCATATCAGCTTAACTGACATCGGTTTTGTGCTAATAACCGACGCCATATCCCCTGCCTGCTACCACAGTCATACTTCCCAGCACGACCGTGGTTCCTGGCCACATAGACGTCAATTTTTTGTCAAAAAATGCCGCCGTATGTCTTTGGTGTCGGTTTTGTTCAAATAACCGACGCCTATGTTATGATTTTTTTTCATATCAGTTTGCAGGCCTGCTGTATGGCTGGTCAGTAGGATGAGAACCTGCAGTTCAGTTTGGAACTGTAGGTTTACGACATCCATTGATATCAGCCAACAACAGGCCACAAACCTGCAAAATTAAGAAGATGGACAATATTAGATATATGTGATTCACACATATGTATAAGCACATTTAATTCATATTATTTTTTCATCACACACATGTAGAAATTCAATTCATTCATCTCTTTTCACATTCAGACACATGTAGAAAATTAATGTATTGATCATCTTCACACACATATGACAATTCATAAAAATTCATTCACATTCACACAAAAATAATTATGAGAACAAAGCTATTCTTTATTCATCATTGTCATCATTATCAATAAAATTATATCTAAAAATTCCCACTCTTTGTAGGGCTTTTGCCCATTCTTCTCTTACATCATCTAATTCATCTCTCATATAGGGAGCATGTACATCGAAACGCTTTTCACCTGTGCTGAAGTCAGTAGTTTTAAAGACCTACAAAGAGAATGACATATATATATAATTAATAATATATAATAAGATTGATATATTTCATATTATCTAGTGAGACTATGTATAATACCTGTTGTATCTTATCGATTTCCAATATGACATGTTTGATGATTAGGTCCATAAATAACATCACATAGTAGGCACATGCCCAACCATTGTCTTGTGTAGCACACTATAAATTGAAACATACAAAATATTCAAAAATACAAATAAGCACAGTTCACATAAATAATATATACATTGGAGTCAGGAAATTACTTTCACATTTTCCTAAATTAGTGAAAGATCCTTTTTCCTGGGGACCTTTCCTCCATCTTTTTTGTACTCTTGTAAAGCCCTACATATGTTAATGTCATCCATTAAATTGCATAATTAAATAGTAATGTAGTAACATATGTTAACAGATATAAAAACATGAAATATTTCTCATGAGAATAATTTCCTTTTAATTGCATGTCCATATAATGTATCCAACTCATTCCCCACAGGATCTAGATAATAGACAGTGAACGTCTTGGGGACAATAACTAGTAACTCCCAATGCTTACCACTACAGGTAAGAAAGTAGAAAATTAATAACTCAAAATCCACAATAAAAATGTAATTTGGTTAAGTCCAAATTATAAGCAAAGTAAACTTACTCGACATTAAATGGATCTATTATCACCGTCTTATTATTTTTACCAAAATATTGAAAAGCATCACAACAATATGAAGTAATTGAATATGGGTCTACATCTACAAGACTAATCAAAGATGGAACCAAAAATCCCACATGGGAAAACCCAAAATCAGTACATATCTTGTGTAAGTGGCTGTAAAACATATATTACGTATGCATTAATATATAAGAAACTAGATCACCATATATAAAATAAGGTATATGGATGTATAAATAAGATCTCACCATATCTACAGCTCTATCATAGATGTGTTCATCCATTGATAACTAAACAACTCCAAAATATCTTGTACAAATATCTTATTTTTGTATGATTGACTTGCATTAATACCTATGCATTAATACGTACGTATGCAGAACTTGTATTACGTATACATTAATATGTATGCTAAACTTGTATAAATAGATTGTTATCGTATGATTTACCTGCAGCATCCTCCGGAATAGTAACAATTATCATGTTCGCCGATCCATACTGCCACACCCCTATAATTAGGACCTATCGAGGCATGTAGGTCCCTTGGAAGCCAACTTGGTAGTCGAGGAGGTGGAGGTCGAGATGTAGCGAGTCTTGTATTTTTGACCTTTATATATAATTTCATATCAATTGACTCATATATACACACTAACAAATTAAAGTAATGGAATTTTATCATACAATATCAGTATAGAGGACATTTGCTTCGGGCCACAGTATCACTCCGCCTACTGCCTCACCAAGTGTTTCAGCATCTAGGTGTGCATGAGGCAGTGCAAGATCTGTCCAGTCGGGGAGTACATGTATCGGGCTCACACGTACCACACCATCTGGTACTGCATACCCATGAAACATGCACCCTTTAAGGGGTGGGTAAGTCGACGCCTCTGCAATGATATATTCTTAAGTTTTTAGTCGGCATGACTTCAACCCCTACAAATTTACGTAAAGAATGTTATATGCATATATACACAAACATATCATCTTGAACAGACTAGCTATTATGTCATAAAAATACTTATAGAGAACATGCTAGGTGGTGGGTCTATAGGATCACTCCCAACCTATGCAATATGAGAAGTAGGAGAAGAGCGGCCCGCCACAGGTACTGTCTGAGTGGTAGTCTGAGATGCCTACCACTTGCTAATTGGTTCTTGGAGTCTCTGATCAAGTACTTCCTCAACTTTCCTATTAATTAATGAATCTACCTATACATGGATAAAAGAAATGCTAGCTTCTGATTATTGAATTCCCTTTCCCAATAACATTCTAAAATAATAGAATAGGTTACCTCAACTTGTGAAAGTCCCACTTTTGGGACAGGTTTGCGCTGGGATGGCCCAAAGAACACTTTGATGCCCACACCAGTGCATGCACCCCTAACATGTCCAGGATGCTCTGGGTTACCTAGAGCAACTGTCAGTTCATCCCTTATGCCCTGAGGGATGAACTTGCCTTCCTTCCTATGCTCGTGCAGCTCCCGCTAATCACCATCAACAAAAATTAGTAAGTAAACATAATAATAATCAATATCGATCGATTTCTCTAAGAGTTGGTTTTTACTATTTTTGTAGCCGCCTCAGTAGTTGCGGGCTTCGGTATGTCTGCCTTCTTATTTTGCCTCCCAACTATCCACATAGCATGGCGAGGCAGAGGTGCAGGAGCAGTAGTAGAGGACTTTGCAGTCTCATGAGTAGCAGTAGGCTGAGCAGACTCAGCCTGTAGTCTTTGGCGAATGCCTGCATATCCTCTTGGACCCATTGTGTGGTCGTGCACATTCAATGCACGCCTTGCTCTTTGCGCCTCACTGAGGGTCTAGTTAGTTAGTACATTGATTTGGTTAGTAACACTAAATGTTAATCTCGAATAGGTGAATACATAAAAACATATATTAATTAAATTGGGAGTGGCGCTTAATACCTTGAATTCATTTATTTTTCTTTAGGTAACAAATGCCTCCCAATCTTTGGGGTCCAGGTAGTTTTATTGTTGTGTGGCTTCCTTCTGCCTAAATTTATTTTTTAAAGAGAATACAAACAAAAATTATTAGTGTAGAGTTAGTGAAATAGTGATCAATGTCTAGAATTGGAAATCAATCAAGAACCTCTTATCATCATCGTGTATGTAATCTCGGGTGAGATTTGTCCTATAGTTCCTTAGGACCCTCCCACAACATTGCATCACACATTTATGATGCAGCTTTTCATCCAGATCAAATATGCTATGCAAATTAAATAGAATTTCTATTAACTAGTATCCTAAAAATTAGTAATCTACACAAATAGAATTACAAATAATAATAACTCACGCATAGTTCCTTCCATATGTGGTCTTTCTTCCCCTTAGGAACTTTATGCCAAGATTCTAGGATAGGACTTCAATGGCTGCGAGTAATAACCCCAAGATATGAAAAAATGAGTCACGGTTCACTCCATATGGATTTCCTACATGATCGAAATCCACAGCCAATTTGGTTCCATTGCCCCTTTGTTGTATTAACTTGTTCATCATTGCGATGCCCCTCACTTTCTCAATTTTCTTTTGCTGCTCATCAAGTGTTGTAATTTCTTCAGGGGGTACATCACCAACTTAAAACTTGATAAAAAAATCACTTACATGATATAATTATAAATGAACATATAGATAGAAACCTCGGGGACATATTCTTCAAACTTACATTGTCAGGCGGTGCAAGCACGTCCTCACCCTCATGGTGATCATCAACACGGTCATCATGGGAATGCTCAGCCATCTGAAAGTTCACATTCAAATTATAAATTTCACATTGTAAAGTAACACTAATTGTAAAGTTCACATTGTAAAGTACACATTCACATTGTAAAGTAATTATCATTGAAAAGTTCACATTCACATTGTAAAGTTCACATCCACATTGTAAAGTTCACATTCACATTGTAAAGTAATTCGCATTGTAAAGTCCACATTCACATTGTAAAGTTCACATTCATAAAAATAAACATAAAAATATAAATATTCATGCCTCTAATATTGTGATATTTTATCAATTAACAATCCTTCATTGTGATCCCCACAAACATACAAGTCATTGTGATCCCCAGCTTCAATGTTTGGTGGTGTTGGAAACCCAAGTGAGAATGGACTGGAGTCATCATACTTATCATAGTACTCTTTTTCATCTATAGGATCTTCAATGAACTGTCTTTTACCATGAAGAATAACCGACCATTTATCATTTATAGGATCATCGATATAAAATACTTGTTTCGTCTGTAATGCCAATATGAATGGTTCACCCTTCTCGCCAATCTTTTCAAAGTTCACTAATGTGAAACCTAATTCATCCACTATAAATCCTTTGTTGTTGTCAACCCAATTACATTTAAAGAGTGGAATTCTGAAATCTACATACTCAAACTCCCATATGTCTTCAATGACACCGTAATATGAAAACTTTAGCTTCACGTGGACTCTTTTCCTTTGCACTTGCAAAAAACTATGAAGACGCTTGAAGGGTGACCCCACTGTTTTAGACGACACTCTTATCATCTTGACGCTTTGTGTAATATGAGTATCCATTTATGTCAAACCCTTCATAAGACATAACATTCAATTTTGGTTTAAACGTGAGGCATTTGATGGTTTCAATAATATTATCTGGTGTTTGAGATAGTTGATGTAAGACTTTATCTTCAAACCACTTAATAAATATCTTGTTATGCTCTCTAGAAAGCCACATTGAATTGGATCGAGGATATTGTCTCTTGATGAAATTGGTATGTTCCTTCATCTAAACACTCATTTCGTCGATGTTGTGTAAAATATACAAGTGACCTTGCTCCAACTGCTCACGACTGATTACTTTCACCCGTGATTCCAAAATTCCTTTGCCAAAATTCTCCTCAATATTCTTGTCATTCATAGGAGCATCATTAGCACTCAGAAAGTCATTGCAATAATCCATAACCTCTCTCGCCACATAACCCTCAATAAAACTCCCTTCAGGCCGATAATGGTTTCGAACATCACCTTTAAAAATGTTCATGTATCGTTCAAAGGGATACATCCAATGCAAGAAAATTGGTCCCAACATTTTCACTTCCCTAGTCAAGTGGACAACAAGATGTACCATGGTATCAAAGAACGAAGGAGGAAAATACATCTCAAGCTGACATAGGGTAACAGCCACTTCTCTTTGCAATTTATCGAGAGTATAAGGGTCAATAACTTTGCTTCACAGACTGTTGAAAAAGAAACAAAGTCTGGTGATTGCAAACCGTACATGCTTCGACAATATAGATCGAATTGCCACGAGCAATATTTGTTGCATTAGAGTGTGACAATCATGAGATTTAAGACCTTTCAACTTCAGATCTTTCATTGATACCAATGTACGGATGTCGGATGAGTAACCCCGTGGCACCTTAACATTTACCAAGCATTCACAAAAAGTTTCCCTCTCCTTTCTAGACAACATGTAACAAGTGAGAGGTAAGTATGTTCTCCGATCACTACTAACTACTTCTGTTAATTCTGTCCTTATTCCCATTTCATGTAGGTCCATTCTGGATTTTATCCCATATTTAGTCTTACCTGGTATATTCAATAGATTACCGATGATGCTATCACATACATTCTTGTTAACGTGCATGACATCGATACAATGCCTGACTGTCAAAGAACTCCAATAAGGAAGATCCCAAAATATTGACTTCTTCTTGAATAAAGACTTGTCACTCTGTGTGGCCATCGTACATTGTGATCTCTTACCAAATTCATTGGCGATGTCTTTTACTCTTTCATAAACATCCTCCCCTGACATAGGTTTAGATGCACTCTGTTCCTCATTCCGTCCATTGAATGCTTTGCTGCAGAAATTTTCTTGAAAACCCAATACACATTATACAATTACATCCTAAGTGAGATTAGGTGTTCAAGAACAGTTCCAAACTGAGGACTATCCAAGATTTACTCCTAATGAGTAAATCTTGGATGGGTTTCTAGGCTAACAAATACATGTGTCGTCATTCTATAACATTGATTTCAACATTTCGAGTGTCCATGCATGTTCATCATCAAGATAAAGATTACACATAAATTAGTATGACCTAGGGATGGAGAGATTCATAATTGATTTCAAAATTTCAAACTAGCTCATGCATTATCATCAATCTACATCATACAATAGGGATTCATGTAGATGTTAGGGTGACACATCACTACAAAATCAAAGATTTAACATTAGGGTTTTAATATCTTAGATAGATTGATCATAAGATTTTAGCAATATAGTTAATTCAAGATTATGGTGATATGTGTATTAGGGTTTTAATATCTTAATTGAACATGCATCAAAATTTACAGAATTAGGTCAAGCATTCATATTCAATTGCAAATGTATCTTCTTCTTCCTACTCCCTCCTTACCTAATGGATAAAAGCAAGGCCATGACCATGTGGGCTGGCCACGACCATGGCTGTGTTGGCCGACCACAGGTGTGGTCATTGACCCGATTCAACATGATAAGAATAATTTTAGAAGAGTAATAATATTTCCCGATTGAGAGTATATGAATTGTCCAACAATTGGAATAAGAGCAAGTATTGTAAAAATTGCCTCATTATGGGGAAAATTAGTAATAATAATGCCCAATTATAATAATAGAGAGGAGTACATCCCTCCAATCCTATTTAAATCAAACAAAATATCACCTAGGTATGAATAAAAATTAATATCTCAAAGATTAATATCATCTACGTATGAGATTATGCTGAAGTTAATATTATTCCTTCTGCGGTCATTTAATCTAAAAAAACACTCCCTTTAAAAAATCCTACTATTTTGATGAGAAAACTCATATACATATCTGATCTACTTTGGTTTAAGGATTGACTTAATACATGTATTTCCTCACACCCTACCACCGTCAACATCACAATAAGAAGAAACAATAGCAACAACAGTGACAAAGGTAGCAAAGATGCTCCCCACCACATCCTGCAGTTGGCCTCTCCCCTAGGTCTTGACCAGCTACCACAACCACATGTAAGACGAGAGGAGGAAGATGAGGAGGAAGAGGGTACCTCGAGCGGCGGCGACAACCAACAGGTGCAAGAAGCGAGCAGCGGTCGGGTGAGGAGCTCCAGAGAGCGGCAGCGGCAACCCGGTGCCGACCAGCAGGTGCAGAGCAGGCGAGGAGCAGGTGCGAGCAGGTGAGGAGCAGGTGTGGAAGTAGAGGAGAATGGCAGTGCAGCGTCAACCACATGAGCTTCGGCGGTGGCAGCGACGTCGACTACAGGAGCTTTGGCAGCATCGAGAAGGGGAACAACTAGTGATCGATGTAACAGAGGTGGATCGAGCGAGAGTCTATTTCTCGCGGGGGTTATTAAGTTAACAAAGACATCGGTTATCTAATAAACTGACACCTAACATCCATCAACGTCGTTTGCCAAAAAAAAACCGACATCCATTGGACATCTTAACCCTAAAAATTTTCGTGGTTACGATGCGCGAAACCATATCAGCGTCAGTTTTTCCACAAAAACTGACGACCTTTGGAGGTTTTCTTCTTTAGGCGTTGGTTATTAGGTCTAAAAACCAATGCCGTATGTGAAAATTTGGGGGTAATTTATTTTTGCTCGAAAAATTGGATTTGGCAGGCTATTTTAGGCGTCAGTTCATTATAGGGAGCCGACGCTAAATAAAAAGTAATAGCCATGTTTGGCCGGTCTTCAAATATAGATGTTGGTCTCTGTAATTAGCCAACGTTGTAGGGTTTAGGCGTCGATTTTTGGTAATAACCGAAGCATCTAAATGTGACGTTATAAGCTATTTCTGTGTAGTGAATGTTATACATCATCATTTACAACTCTCTCTTATCTATACAAGGACCTAGAGTGATAGGGACTGATTGAACTTAACTAATCTCATACTTAACTCATGTGATAGATCTACTCTGATGCTTTGACCTTCTTCAAGTTCATGTGGTTTCCCTAAAAAAATTTTAAGTAGAGGGGTGAGCCTACTGGCTCAGTGAATGAGTACTTCAAAGAAACAGTCTAAAGTACTGATATAATTATAGATATACTTTTGAGCAACTGATATCAATTATAATAGTAGTAAGCTTTAAAGAGTCTAATCATTGACAATCATAAATATGGCATGATACTTTAGATATCTACAAGAGTAAATCAATATATGAGCATGCTTGATTAATTTCAAAGAGAACTAATAAATCAGAATCATACAAAGAATAATTGCTTGGAAACTGTACTGGAATATTTATTAGCCTTTCTTACTTATAAGAAACTCTTTAAAACTTATATTATCATACTTTAGCTTATGCCCTGATCATATGCAATGTACTCTACATATGAAGACTTGTAGCGAACTACGATCTCACCGTACAAGACTTAGCTTAAAACCTAGGAAGTTAAGCCTAGAACTGAATCTGGGTCTACTTGACTCAAACCGTCATGTCTGACTAAGGCAGATAAATAGCTGTCCTTTAATTGGAATTCTCCTTCTAGGCTGAGTACACAGGCGGAGGGTCTGAGACGCTCTATGGGCCTCATCTTGGTATGCTTTGTGGGTACCTCTGGGTTACCATCGGGATCTACGGTTCATGTTGGGTAACCTATCTTCTCTTAGGAGACGTCCTCAAGGGCTTCATCTCCCCACACGCTATATGGGTGCGATCTGATCCCCGTATACTGGTCACTTCCATGGTGGATCGTTTCCTCCCTACAGTGCAGACATTCATAGGGAATCTACAATGTTCATGACTCTTAAGTCTATTATTTTATTATTTTTAGAAAGCTCTTACTATATTGTATCTTTTCCCTTAGTTATACTTGACTCTGGTATCTCTATGGTACCATGTGTATTTATTTGAAGTTTATAACACAACATGTATATCATTCTAAACTTGGCAGAGCAATATACTCAAAACACTATAATATACTGAGAAATCAACATTTTATACCTACAAGCAGACTAAAATTCTTAAATAATAGAATACATGTCCACTTGATACTTTATACACTAGAATCATGCAACTTAACTTCTTAATATGCTGATAAGAGTTAATTACTTGACATATGAGTAATTGTCATTTGCACATGTAAATTGTTTGTACTTTGTTGGAAAATGTGCACCTCAACCCAAATCTTGAGTTGTGCATCACCACATCTCATACTGAGAACATTGATATCAAAATACTTGATTCATTGAACACCCTATCCTTAGGGTTTCATTTACTTCATTCACTTATCACATGGCTCTCATAAGGATTTCATTCGACATAAACATTCACTGAATAAAGACTACTATCAACAAATCATATAAAATCAATATATGTATGAAACCTTGGAACTGAGCTGAATTTGGGTTTCCATGCCATTCATTGAGATAACATGCATCAATAATAAAATTGAATAAATGAAGTCTATCATGTCAAGAAAATCCGTTCAAATGGATTTCACAATATATATTCACAAATATCAAACTTTCTTCGCATCTAGGGTTTCACCCTCTTTACTGAGATATCAAAAAAACACGATTCACCTTAAATGAAATCTAAGACAGTATCCAACATATATGTACTATGAATTTAGATAAACAATAATTCATAACCAAGGGAATCCAGATAAACAAATTTCTCTATTTAATTATACAAAAATTTCATTCATAGACAAATTCCCTATATTTCAGTTTACTCTTACAACCTCTACGAATACTTAGGGAATTCTCATTAGGATGTATTGTATACATATCTAATATGATTTTATCATCTGAAATTCATCCAAATAGAGGAAGAATCCATTTCATATCATTTTGCAACAACTTAGATCAAACACACAATTCAGGGTTTGTAGTTGCATACTAAGCAATTAAAGATTGTGGATGATTTAACCAATTTTCGTGCAATATACTATTTAAAGGAAGTTCTCACTCACCCTAAGGTGTGAAAACACCTTAAAAATGCAGTTCATCCCTGAAAATCTCGATCTCATATCAAATCCCTAGCGATTCACCCAATTCTTTTTCCTTTCACCTCGGAAACCCTAAAATGAGGGATTATGAAGAAAGAGTGAGAAAAGGGGAAATTTTGATACCATTTTGGATCAAATCAGAGCAGGGACGGAATCTTGACATGTGAGATAAGATTCACCATGAAACTATATCCAAAGAAGCTAAACTTACATGATTTCGTCATTCCACGGACCACAAAACCCTAGGTCAACATCTCCATCACTTTCTCCTCTCAAACCCTAACTCTTCCTCTCTCTATAGGATTTCGTTTCTCTAGATTGATTCACGAACTATCAGAGATCCTTGTGTGTTAGGTTGACCATATAGAGAAATTGAGCTGCTTGGGTCAATTTCACATTGACCCCTCACTATACTTTCACTTATTTCAGCTGAATTTTCTGTCATAAAAACATTACTATAATTCATCTACTGATAAGGTCTAAACACATCCAAAAATTATGAAAATTTTACATGTTGTTTAGGATTTAGTTTCAGATCTCCAATTAAAATTTCATATCATTTGGAGTTATCAATAAATAACTAAAAATAAAACACTACACTACTGAAAAGCACTCTGCAGAAATTTTGGTCGAAGTATAGTTAGATCGAGAACCATAATCAAAGAACACTCAAATATTCTGAAAATTTTCTCCAATATGCATGATTGAGTTATCCATATCTTATACAAAATTCAATTAAATATAAAAGTTGTAAAAAATATGAAAAATCATTTACCACACGGATATCCTGATCAAATTCCATATTCATGTAATATCAAAACCCTAATTTTTTCCGATTAGGGTTTACATTTCTCAAACCCTAGTTCTTCAAACCAAAATCATATTTAGAGTTTCTTCTTAGGTTTGAAACATCACAATTGATCTACTATCATTAATCAAGTCTAAATGATGTTCAATCAAATCAAGCATGTAATCATTCAGGTAAACCCTAGTTTACTAATTAAGCCCAAATGTGGTCATTAAAATTTCTATCCTTTTCCCCCACTTTTTAACCTCCCAACCTGTACTATTTTACCTTCTCTTCAAGCAACGTCGATAACCAAGGCTAGCAATAGCTACCAGGTATTGATTTTTCCATTTGCTCTCTTCCTTGTTTGTGGTGTTGTGATCCTGATCTCTGACCTTTATCCTCAAGTAGGGGCTTCTTTGTTTCTTCTAAACTTCTATTGTTGTGTGATTGAATTTTGGAACTATTGTGGTGGTGGCCAGTGGTGACTATAACTTGCTTAAGTAGTTAAGCTGTCTGCTCTCGTTCAAACTGGTACATTCCTAAAACTTTTTAATGTCTTTGTTTAAGCATAAGTGTTATCTTGTATTGTAATGAGTAGTATGTGTCAAAAGCATTGTCAACATTTGATGACTGTTTGATTAAAACACAAATGCTAGTTTGTTGTGTGGTGGTTGTTAAGTGACTATTTTTTACGATTCTTGTGCAACTATGTGTAATGAATGTTGAGCATAATATGTCTTTACTATGTTAATGTCTGGTTTATAGTCAAGTATGAACATTCTTAGTAATAAATATCATTCTTATTTGTATAAATTGAATGGACAAAAGTGGGGAAGAAAATGCAAGCAATCCTAATCCTAGTGGCAATTTGACAGATTCTGCTTCTAGTTCTGCAATTACTGATAAGCAAGATAAACCTAAAACTAAGCAAACTACCTCATATGTGTAGCCTCATTTTGATAAAGTAGTGGTCAATGGTGTTCGTAAAGCCAAGTGCAAACATTGTTCACAACTTCTCACTAATAAGCCAAAAGATGGTTGCTCTCACCTAGCCTATCATCTTACTAATAAACATTTTACTCAATATAAGGGAAAAGGCCAGACAACCTTCAATATAATGCCTAATAGGAAAGATGGTACAATGGAGGTGAAAACTTACAAGTTTAATCAAGACTTTTGTTGACAAGTTTTGGCTAGGATGATTGTGTTGCATGAATATCAATTTTCAATGGTTAATCATGTTGGGTTTCGTGATTTTGTTAACAATCTCCAACCTCAATTCAAAATGGTGACAAGAAATACCATAAAGAGTGATTGTATGCAGTTGTATGAATAAGAAAGGGTCAAATTGTACAATGTTCTAGATGGTTTGTCTTGTCGTATCTCACTTACAAGTGATATGTGGACATCAAATACAAAAAAGGGGTATATGGCTTTAACTGCTCACTACATTGATAATTCTTGGAAATTACAAAGAAGGATTCTCAATTTTTCCTTTGTACCTGCTCCTCACACCATGATAAGCTCTTACAGGCATTGATGGAAAAACTTTATAGTTGGAACATTGATTGGAAATTGATGTGCCTTGTCCTTGACAATTGTACTACTAATGATGCCATGGTTAGAGTTTTGAAATCTAAACTTGTATCCAAAGGTGATTTATTGTCAAATGGTACAATGTTTCATGTTCATTGGTTTGCACATATTTTGAATTTAATTGTACAAGAAGGTGTTAATGTCATATCCAAAGTGACTGCTAAAATTTGTGATACTGTGAAATATGTTAGGTCATCCACACTTAGACTTCAAACTTTTAATCAAGTTGTTTTGCAAGTAAAGGGTCCTACAAACAAGTCCCTTAACTTAGATGTATCTAGTCGTTGGAATTCAACTATTTGATATTGAAGACTGCACTAGAATTCAAAGATGCATTGACACGATATTCTGATTTGGATCTAAATTTCAAACATATTCCTAGTGATGATGAGTGGGATAACACTAGAATAGTTTGTGATGTCTTGGAGAATTTTTGTGAAGTAACAAATATGTTTTCTTACACTTTGTATCCTTACCCCAATTACAATTTCACCCATATATGTGCAATTCACATTTGTTTGAGGGAACTCAAAGCCGCTTCAAATGATTTCTTAAATAAAATGGCTGATGAAATGGTTTTCAAGTTTGATAAGTATTGGGATTATGCTTGCCCTATTTTGTCTATAGCTTCCATTCTTGACCCACGCATGAAGATGAAGGCTCTTGAATTAAACTTGTTTGAGGTGTATGGTGAAAAAAGTGGTGCTGAAGTTGAGAAGATTAAAGATTTTCTACTTGATCTTTACAATGAGTATTGATGTAGTATTGGAGATGTTTATATTTTAGATGGTATTCATGAAGAATCCACCTCATTATCTAGAGGGCAC
Source organism: Alisma plantago-aquatica (assembly GCA_963693085.1). NCBI lineage: Eukaryota > Viridiplantae > Streptophyta > Magnoliopsida > Alismatales > Alismataceae > Alisma > Alisma plantago-aquatica. The sequence continues at coordinate 1,113,934,470 of OY856410.1, forward strand.
AATATTGGAAGTGGTAATAGGACTAACAATGCTTTTAGCAAAGTTTCAAGTTACATAGTTAGGGTGAATCAGGGATTATCTACTTAATCTTGTACACGGCCCATTCAGAATGACTTGAAAACTTATTTATCTGAATCCATCCACCCAATGAGAGGGAAAGAGACTCAATTTGATATATTGGGATGGTGGAAACTCAATGAGCCAAAGTATCCTATAACAGCAAAGATGGAACGTAATGTTTTAGCTATTCCTATTACCACTGTCGCTTTTGAAGTAGCATTTACTACAGGAGGGAGAGTACTTGATCAATATAGGAGCTCTATGAAGCCAACTACAGTTGAGGGAATCTATGTTCTCAAGATTGGATAATAAGCTCACTTCGTGGTAATTAGGCACCAATTGTTTCATTATCTTTAACTTATATTGTGAAATACTTGGTAATTATTTACTTGTTACTTATTTCTTTTTTGGTCATAGAACAATATGTTGACAAGGAGGCAACACATGATACTGTTAAAGAATATATTGATGAGGTTCCTAGTGTGGATGATGATATGGAAGTGGAATTCAAGATTTGAAGGTATACACTCTTACTTTATGTTTTATTTTTAAGTTTGGATTAACAAAATTTTAGTTATATGATCTTTTTGAATACTTATTCTTTCAGGGTAACAAAATGATCACCATTTTTGGAGGGACAAGAAGCTCATTATTCCTATTGTGATTTTATATTATGTAATCACTATCATGTAATATGTTCTAGTAGATTTTTATAATCTATGAACTTGGTAGCCTCTTTTGTAATAGTATTTGAGCTTCAGAGTTATTTTATTCTATCATTGGAAAATGTCTTGTTGTTGTACTTGTAATACTTTCTTGTTGAGGGAAAAATAGATATATCTTGCAGAAAATGAGGTGTTGGTGAAACACTTATTTGTTATGCATACTTATGCAAAGGAAAAAAATGATTTATACATAAAAAATTGTTATTGTGTGAATGGACTTAACTTTACATGGAGAAACATATGATTTTGAATTGGATATAATGTTTTATATATTGTTATCAATAAATTAGTTATATAATTATTAAAAATCAACACACAATGTGTATAAAATTCTTTTTTGTCAAAATTACCCGTTTACCCTTTACCCTCCCTGTTTATCATGTGGAGAAGAGGGTAAGGGTAAGGGGATTGCTGAGAAGGATAATTACCCTTACCCTTACCCGCTATCCATAAGAGGGTGAGGGTAAGGGTAAGAACTTACCCTCCCCATACCCTCCCCATTGACAACCCTACTAGTCAACGCTATGGCTGTGGGGTTATTCCCCACACATCAATATGGAAAACTACTCAAGATTCATGGAGATCAAAGTCTGAACAATGGAAGGAAGAAAGGAGGCCATAGACTTGAGGACAAGAATCTAAATGGAGCTTATCTAGTGACAATGAAATGACCTTCCCTCCTAGTTCCTTGCTTCAAATGAGAAAACCAAGAATAAGATGGAAAAGAACTAATTTTATTGTAGAAATGAGAGTACAAGATGCAAGAAGGGAATCACAAAGTGCTGAAATAAAAGGTGTGAGTACATACATTCTACAAGTAATGATACGCAATATGATAGAAGAAGAGACTACAAGATGCCTCTTTACTTTGGAGTCCCCTCTCATTTTATAGGCGGAAGGAAGTGGAAAAATCAAGAGGAATGAGTTGCTTCATCTTGAAGTCACATGGGTCAAACTTTGTCTATATTGATGGCTTTTTTCTTTTGACATTTGACTAAGTTTTCTCTTCTATTCTTTCTTTCATAAAAGCATATTGAATTAGTCAACCTTTCTACTCAAAGAAATGAATTTTTACAAAATTAATTGCTTTCCCACAAATGGAGGGATTTATTGAGTTGTCCTCTTTAATATCTGGCCATGTGTCTTTTTTAATACATATTTCCATAGCAGCAATTTTGAGAAGATTATGCTCTAGTCAAATACTTAAAAGCGGTCCACATAATAGGATTTTCTTTGAAAAAAAATAAATTTTATTTTCAATGAGTATTTATACACTGAATTTAGATTTCGAACGTAAAAGCAATGGCACTGTTGGTACTGGGTATACATGAATTTCAGGCATTGCAGAAAATTGTGCAAAACATCTTTCAAGATAAATTTTAGGAAATTTATGCTTTGAAGTAATTATCTATTTTCCTACAAAATGCACAATAATCAAGTAAAAACTCAAATTTAAACAAGAAGAGATAAATTAAGATAATTTGTGCTAAAATTATTCAATAGCAAATATATATTTTTACTCAAGATTAAACATATATAAAAAGAGTGATGAGTTTGCACTCATCAACTAACCTACCCCCATAGAAAACGGGAGTAGTGAATTCTTTCTCATCTCCCCATTGGGCAAACCATCCGAATAGGACTACCAATAACTCCTAAACGAGGCTAAAGCAGACCAAGGCTGTGACTCTACAAAAACAATCATGGTCCCAAAAGAAACTATACCTCAATAAATGCCTCAATCTCTACATGTCTGTGTCACTTGTCTAACCAGAGGGGGCATCTCAACCACATAGAAGAACAAATATGTAGTCAATAACCCTGCAAGAGTGACGGTCATGCGGTTGGCCTGCCTATGATAGTCGACTTGAGTCCATGTTATCATGCCCTTTTGAACAAAAGTCGAAGACCTAGTAATTTACGCGATAATAGTATAACAATTACATGTAATGAACTAAATCTCAAATAAGACAGACTCAGTACGAATGGCTAGTAATCAGGAAGACCATCGATAAAAGTCTTGTAGAACTTGGATCTCATGAAGATCGTATTAGTTTTGATTTAAAAATGTATATGTGAAATTAGGTGCGGCTATTTAGGATAACTAGAAGATGTCACGACTAGAGAATATAGCTAATTAACGTACCTTCTACTATCATGACAAATTGGCTTAAAAATCCCGTAACAATCTTTACGAAACTTGTTTCTTAGAAAACCAATCTTAACAAGTATAAAATCAAGACCTCTATTGTGTTGTAATTATTTAATGCAAGTTATGAATAAAAGTTAGGCCGCAATATGAAAAGGTCTTGATAAATCCATATTAAGCAAAGATACATAATAGTACAAAAAAGAAGCAAAGATACATACTATGGCCGACAATTATAATAACAAATAAACTCAAAAAATAATCATGAAGCTGCTCCATGAGGCCTCTCTGATGATGCCATGTTAATTATCTAAGTTTCCGTTCTTTTAATCATTACTTTGGTTACTTCTCTTACATTGTTTACATCCATACTTTTAAGTCATATAAGTAGATTTACTCTGCCAACTAAATGTTAGTTGATTATTAGGTTCATGAGAGAGAGAGAGAGAGATTTTGCATCCATCTAGTTATTAAGGTGGCCTAGGCTTATTAAAGAGGAAAAAAATTCTTATTTATCATGATTACATCATGTCAAGACTGATACAATCTAGAGATCAATTCTGGCTCGCATATTTTCTTCTTGCAAGGGGTACACCATTGCCTTGTTTTTAAAATTGTGAACACCTCCTCAGGGTTGGCCACTTTGTGACCCACCCTGGAAGGGTAATGCTAAGGGCCCCCTACCCGCCCGCAAGATGGAGAAGCCGGTTCAATCACATCATTGATCGGCGGACGTGACAAGATTAAATTATTTTCGAGGGGGGGGTTTCAATAGTTGAACTCGGGACCCTTGGTAGGAAATTGTCGATCTGTACCACTTGAGCTATCCCTTGCCGGTTGGGTACATCATCGCCTTGATAATTATAGCATAGTTTTTGGAACAAATCTCAAAGCTATTTTATTAGTAAGTTTCCATGACCCATGTACGTGAAATTTTTTTCCCATTATCTTACACTCACTATACATGTAGAAAGGATCCTAATTTCATTTTCCTATTATCTAGATCATTGTGCTTGAGCTCCGAAGATTTACCATTGTTTTACGTGAAAGACAAGATATATGATCTATTAGAATATGCATAAGTTCAATGGAAAAATTATCTCAAAATATAGTCATTGAAAATAATGTCTATTTTTTCTTTCTTAAAGTTATTGAAGTTTCCTTACATATTTTGAAGTGACTCTAGATGACCTAGAAGTAAGTACACTTTGAAGAATGAACAAATTTTTCATCAATCTCTATTTTTTCTCCATATATTTTATTTGCACGTTAGACATTGGGTGATAACTTAGACATCACTGCAATTAAAGCAATTTCCCTACAACTTAAAAAAAAGATAAGAAATTTACATACAAAGACTACTTCCAATGAAATATATACAATATATGATATCAAGATGGACTTCATAATTGGTGACAAATTCGTATCTCCTAGGATCATTAAGTTAATGTGCATATTGGAGAGTACAAAACAACTATTTCGTATTTGTTTGATATCATCACAATCATGGTAAGTTGGTTTTATTTGGTTTGTATAAGTTTACAGTTCTAGCAGATTGAAATAGTTGATATTTCCACTTTTAAGGCCAATATGTCCAATAAGGATGTTTGAAAATAATTAAAGAATGGTAAAATGACATCCGACGGGGTGATCATTTATTTTAAAAAATGTATGATTGTAGGTTATGTTGCATACATCATAAAAATTTATTCAGTTTATACATTGGTTGTGATCATATTTTTTAAAAATGATAGAATAATGTTTCAAAACAAGTTAGTATTGTATGATTGACTCTTAGTCAATCCTTTGAAGATGATTCCCATGACATACTTTTCTTGTTGCAATAAATCATTATACTAAATAGAATAACTGAAAGTATGGTTATAACTAAAACTATGACATGGTTTCACTATAAAAATACACCAATATTCATCTATATTGTTATCTAGCATGTATCTAAAATTATCTACAAGATCCTAGAATCATCATAAGGTTGGCAATAAAAGCTTTATAAAAATAAATCAATTTTATTCAAAGATGGGATTATATTCACATTCTAGTGAGAATAATTTAGATGAAGTTGTATATCTCATAAAGAATATAATATTTTAATATAAAAATTAAATGAAAAATAGCATAGATTCACTCATCTCTGAACAAATGATTGAGTTAAGCGTCTTTAAGATGAATATCAAGATATTTTTTGAGTATGATTTGGTCACTTCTATCTTTCTATCACCAATAATGTTGAATATATTTTCATACACAATTTGGTCGCTTTGTGAAGATTTTTGAGATTTTGAACTTGAAGTCCGGTTATGCTGAAAAGTCAAATATCATATAAAAGCCCACACTATTGTGATACCTCAGGTAATAGCTATGAATGCTCTTAAAAAATTGTGTTGTCACCATCACCTCGTCCTACCTACTATGATATATGTGAAGAAAATGAACATACTTGCGTCTTGATATTGATATGTTTAAGTCACTTAAGCTTACTAGCAACTCCATAACAGTGTTAGCACTATATCATATCAAACATGAATAAAGTAATGTTATGGTTACATATAAACATAACATCATTGAGACCTTTATAATTTTTCTCATAATATCATTATAATATACTTTAAGTGATGGTATTTGATAGTGGTTTTTTTTAATACTTATTCCATAACCAAGAATATTTCAAAAGATATATCTTAAATGGTGTGGACTCATAATTTGTAATTTACTAGCACAATTTATCCTTCAAATGCTCATAGATATATGAGACATACGCTACCCGGAAATTGGTACATTGTCTTGATACCATTAAAAAAGATGGACGTACCAAAAAAATTTACATTCTTCTTTGGTTTTCCGTCGACTATTGTAATATTTCCTGTCATAGTTGTCACACAGTACGACTCGTTATCTGATTACACAAAGTCTCGAATGGATTTCATTCTTGATATTTGAAACTAATAATGACCGGCACTCATTTGGACCTTACAAGTATACAAAGTCAATTGTAAAATTTGGATTATACACTAATAGAAAGACGTGATCTAATTATCAATTGTCATTCGACAACTTATTTTCTTGTGATTGATGAAAGGCTACAAACTATGAAACACGTCAAATAGAAGAACATAAGAAATATGAATGTTATATGAGTTATAGGAATTATAGGAGAAAACGTCTAGATTATGGATTAAACACCTTGATCACACTACCAATCTGGAAACGACTATCACATATAAATCAAGGTATATTAGTATTTTCCAAGTATAACTCTATCCTCATACTACATGATATGAGTACATTTTCAAATTTGGTCATAGAACCTCTCTTTAAAAAATTATGAATACTTGTGCTTTAAAGTTGAATAACACCTAACCCAGATCTCTTGAAGTCAGATCAAATCTTCCATCTTCTTTAATTTTAGAGTGATGATATAGAGCACACCACATACATCAAGATTCACACCCCACCCTTGGGACCATACCACAAACACCAACCACACATTCTTTCTTTAATTTTCGCGTATTCTCAATGCTCTGTCAGCACTGTGCTAGTTTCTTAAGTATAACTGTGTTAGAAGATGAAGAGTCGTTGGTTCAAAAAAAATTGAACTTGGGGCTATAAAACCACCATTCCTCAGCCCTCTTTCTCTTTTTGACATGACTCTCTCCAGCTCCTGTTGTCGGCACGTCACCACCATTGCCCCCTAAACCGCCTCCGCGTCCCGTCGTGCCACCCGCCGTTCCGCACGCTCGCCACCGCTGCGCCCCATGCCGTCGTCGCCGTCACGTCCCGTCGCGCCCCCCGTCGTTCCGCCCACCTACCGTTGACGCCCCTGTCGTCCCAACCGTGATCGTCACGTCCAACCCCACCATCACGTCCCCCATCATTGACGCGTCCATCTGTCGTCGTCCCAGCCGTCCACCCACCCGACGTCGTCGCGCCTTCCACCGTTCCGCCCACCCGTCGCCGCTGCACCCCCCGATGCCGCCGCCGCGCCCTACCTCCAACCCTCGTCATACCATCCATCATCGTCATGTCTAGCCATCGTTGTCCCAGCCGACCGCCATATCCAGGATGCCCGCACCATAGGAGCACACCCGACACACTCTGCCACATTCACCCCCATGCTGATGTCGCACCCACACCTACACTGTCGCCGCACCAGTGTCGTTGTTGTCGCCACTTTCGTACTACCGCCACATCCGTGAACGTGGCTATCTCAGTCATTTGTTCGTGTTGTAATTTTTATTCACTTTTGTTGTTGGTCTAAATTTTGGTATTGTAATGTATAAGAATTAGACGGTTAATGAAGAAATTGTGGTACGATGACATTTGTAATGAAGTTTTTATTTTTCTGTAAATAGAAATATCATTATTTTTGCATCATATGCAATACTATAGATTTATACATATATAATATTTTATTTTAAAATAATTATAAATGTCTATCATGCTTCCTATTATATTTTTCTAATCACAAAAATGTTCTGATCGTAAGTACTGTTTTAATTTTTATTTGGTATTATTTAGGATATTTTTTTGATATTGCAACAACGATCAATGGATAGTGTATTTATATTTGCAGCAAAATATGTCAATGACAACTAAAAGTTGAGGGAAATTGAAAAAAAAAATTGAATTTAAATGTAAGTGGAGGAAAAATGAAAAAAAAGAATTGATTGTGGCAATGAGTGGTTGGGTGGTGGGTGTTTGAATGAAACTCTTATGCTTTGGATGGTTGGGTGGTGGGTGTTTGAATGAAACAACAATTGCATGCATGCAACCATGCAACCATAATTGTAGAATTTTTGCCTTGACGAATGTGTCGCATTGTGTTATATATATTTTAGTATGTTATCTTTGTATATATAATACTGTATTGGATACATTTAAGTATTATTTTCTAAATTAACTAAAAAATATGATTATCTATGCATCATATGCAATAGCATAAAATTATACATATAAAATGTGAATTTATTGAAATAAAAATTACTATTTCTCTTTGTGTCACACTGTGTGAGAAAATAAATGTAAATGTGCTAATTATGAGTTTTCTATATGATGTCACTGTATAATTTGTACTAAACTCTTTTATTTTAAGTGTGGTTCCTAAAACATTTTGGTACTACTTTGAATAAGATTAATTATTTAGTATTGTCTGGAATATATTTATGTATTAATTTAAATTGTGAAATGTTATAATGTGACCTCATATAAACTGATTTTTAACATGACAATGTTTTTTATTAATTAGTTTCTTAGATAATTTTCACATATGTACAGTAAATAAAAATTACATAAATATATGAAACAAATAATTTTATATTTGATTTCACTAGTCGAATAAAAAATCTGACTATACACACTGTGTTAGTTTCTATCTAGTATATTTGTTAATGATTTTTGACATTGTGCTGAATATATTTAAGTACTGATTCTGGACTTAGCCGTGAAACATGTACAAAAGCATATATAATCAGACCAGTCATTTATTCCGCCAAAAAATAGAGGGAGTTTGAAAATAATAATGATTTAAATATTCAAATCTAGGTTGTGGTTGCTTTATTGCAGTGGCTGCTTTAATGCAGCATGCATGCAATAATGACACATGCATTACTTCATTGGTCAAAATATATATTTGCAACAATGTTACATGAGCAGCAGGCGCAGTAATGATATTACGTTTTCGGTGGTCGTGTCACACAATGCGGATAGTTGATGGGCGCATATTCCCGAGGTGGGGGTGTGAACTTTGGTGGAAGGGATGTGCTGGGAATAATTTTCCTTAATTTTACATTTAAACTGCTACTCTCGTGGTCACTTTCTCATATGGTGAAACATAATAAACTTGATAAAACACATCAAATAATTGATTATATCGAAATTCCATAATAATATAATTTACAGTTTTATCTTTCATGCAAAGACCAATAAATTTCATTAAGTTGAAAATTTTACATCTTGTTATGTAAAACAAAATAATTTATAAATGAAACAAAGTTCTTCTTATATTATGTTTCAGAAAATTTATCATTCCTATGGGGAAACAAAATTGGTATTTAGTTTAATATTATAGAGTCTCTTCAAAGTTGACCTCGATTGTGACTATATTAATGCATATATTTGGATGAAAATGAGTGACCATTCAAATAAGGTATTTCCAACGCTTTTAATGAATTGATGAAGCGCGGGAGCTTTATTTGAGTATTCTGATTAGAATTATTAGTTTGTCAATGACGACTTCTTTTTTCCTGTACAGGAAACCTAAACCAAATAAATTTTGTTCCCTTTTTTAGAAACGTGTTTACCTTTTATTAAACCTACGAGATCAGTAGCTTCGTAATACAATAAAAGTTACACACATATGAAAATCTATAACAATAGATAATTTGGAAATACCCTATACCTCACAAAAATGATAATTCTTGGTAAGCCTTTAAGTTAAAAGAATTGACCGGTGAAGCTTCAAGAGACTGCAATCTTCATATGGTTTACATTAAATCATTCAAAATGTCGGATTCAAGATGTTTTTCTGCTTATTTCCTTGCTTGACTCCGAGTGTAATAAGGCACAACCTTCATCTATCCGCTAGTGTGTCTCACCTCCCTTCCAATCTTCGAGATGCATCAGATATATTAGGGTTGGTTATTGGTTCTAGTTGTGACTGTATGAGGTCATTTCTGTCCGGTACATCCCCATTGTGATCTTCATTTTAGTAGTATGGAAAATGACTTCATCCCCCTTTATGAGTACAAACTGAATGATTTTCATTTAGATTACTAATAGTCCAGATCGTATCAGTATCTGGAGTAGGCTGACTACCATCTTGATTTACATCTTGTACTGTCTTAGATTGATGATCCTTAGTAGTATCTATAGAAGTTTGCTTTTTCATTCATATCCAAACCTTTGTTGAAGAACTTGGTAAATGTGATAGACTAAAGCTGATGAAGAGGTATCATCTTCTTCTATCTCCATCGTTTCTAGCTCAGCGTCTTGATAGAGAGCATCGAACTTGATACTTCTTCCTTGTACGTGACTAACTCCATTGTTTAGATTACTAGTCAACACGTGCCATGCACGTGACAAATCATATCAGAAGATTTTATATTATTTATATTATTATTTAAAATAAATATTATAATATATAAAATAATATAAATTTTAAGATACAATTATTATTTGGCACAATTTTTTATAATTAGTGTAATACAATTTTATGATGAGAAATTTTGACTAATTTTGAATTTGATGTAAGTATGATATGTTGAAAATTGTTTATGTTGGTCAAACAAATATATCTGGCATTTAACAAATAAAAACATAAAACATTAAATTTGACACATCTATGTATATATTTTGTAGATATTAACTCAAAGAAATGCAACAAGATAAAAACTACTTATATTTGATACTCTTCAACTAAACTAAATGTGGTAGTGGGTATCAAATCTCATGTTTCGAAATGTTCGATGTCATTGTTCTTTATTACAAATGGAATAAAAAAATCCATTGCAAAAATTGAGTTGTCATGTGAACAACCACACTCAATCTATTTCAATATTGCACAATATAATATGTATAATTTTATGGTAGAGGAGTTACTATTTATGTGTAGGAGCATAATATTACTATTTGATTCCATATATATAAATATAATATCGAGATATGTTAAAATATAGTGTTTTGTCCAGTCTTTATGTATTTTCTTAGAGATAGAACTCTTTCTCCCTTGATACATCATATGAGAACAAAATAAACATCAAATATTAGACATTTTTTTTCTAATTGAACATTGTTTTACAAAGTATGTTCTTTCATTAATTTCTTTTTTTCGGAAAAGAATTTATAACCATAAAAAGGAGAAACAAGGATCGACTAGAAATGAACTCTATCAATTATTGGATTGTCATATGAACCACATAAAGTAGTATATACAACATCATGGTACAAAATAGTATGTACAACATTATGGTATAGAATAGTATGTACAACAATATGGTACGTGGGATATTATTGTTAATGTACTGAATTTTTTTTGATAGTGAACCAAGCAGAAAATATTACTGAGATATTTTAGGTATATTGCTTCCTTCTGCTTTACATATATTCTAAGAGTACAAATTTTCTACGTTGTTACATCATTTGGCCGTCTTTTACACACAGCTTGTAGATAGACTTGTTTGTACCATCGACCTTGAAGAAAACCTCCCCAAATGCAAGTACAATCTCCTTATAAATGAGTATAATAAAACAATTTTTGTATCTAAATAGTAGATTATATTTAAGAGGAAGGAAAAATAGATCATGACCCTACAATAATTAATATATTAAAATCTATGAATACACAATGTAATATTAAAGAAATGATGATTAATGAAGAAAATATAGGAAGTTCGGGACTTTTAATGAGGCGTCATTGAGCAAGAGGAGCATCAGTCATCATCATGGTCACCTGCAAAGCCGTAAGAAAAGAATCAAATAAGAGAAAACAAAACCACCAAAAAGACTTGGAAAATATATACACGTCCATCACCTTTACAGTTTGAGACTAATACCAACAAATAAGAATGTAGAATTTTTCTTGAGTGTTGTCTCAGTGATAGTAGATCTCATTCTTTAGAGTGGGCTACTAGAAGCGCATTCAACATATCTATACTACTATAAAAAGAGCGAGTTTGATGCTGTGCTCTCCTTCATTCACTCTCTTCTCTCCTTTTTTCAAGGAATTTTGGTCCTACAAATATTTATTCTCACACTCTCCTAATAATTTTTATTATCTTTAATTCTGTATTTCTCTCTCCATCTCAAGGAAAGGGTTCCTTGATTCTCTCCTTTCAAATAACCAACACAAATATCTTTTACCGTAGGACCCTTTCACGGACGAGTCATCTCTCCGCACATTTCTAACAAATTTTATATGTCATGTGCATGTGCACGTGTGCGTTCACTAGTAGGTGAAAAAAAGTAGTGCCTTTATGGTATTAGGAAATAAAAAGAGAAAAAGAGTGACCGGGAGATCAAACGAAACAAAAATGAGAAGTTGTTTGGGAGGAAGTAGCAAGATAGTAAATGATGGAAAGAGCTAATAAGAGATAAGGATGAAGAGAAAGACATAAAGATGGAGTGCGTGGATGTGACTTCTTGGGTATGTTGAGATCACTTTGAGCTTCATTGGCATTTTTGAAATTAAGTAAATAATATGATAGTATTCAAAACATCTTAAATGAGAAGAGAGACATAATGGTTGAACCTGAGATAGTGATACTCAGGATATCGGCCAGGTAGATGAGGAAGCTAGAGCCAACACATTGAGCTTACTTGTCAGTCTTGAGGAAACGGATAATCCTACCCCTCTGATCGAAGGAGTTACAAAGAAGAAAAGAATTGAACGACCGGAGAATGAGAAGGCGGGTGAAAATAAAACATGCAAATAATCAGCCAGTGAATGGGATGGAACAACTATATACAGAAAAAAAATTAGAAGTTAAGATGACAACAGGTTCATACCTTAAGATGCTAATGGTGGGCGGTGACAATTAAAAGTTAAACTGATACTGAGCTTGCAGCTGCAAGGCTTAAACTCACTCTAAAAATCCAAAAATATGTTGGAGATCTAACCGTGTTATGTCTGAATGGAGTCTGGAGAGAAGAGCGTGAAATTGATGGACAGTCCCGTTTGAATGAAGAGATGGTCACATTCTCTCTGAGTTTGGTGTTTGTTTACTGGATTCCATCTGAAATGTCAGAGAAGACAACAATGCTCCAAGGGTGTCATGAAAGGAAAAACGTATCTGGAAAGGCTAATTGTGGTTGATACTGTTTAAATAGGAGTGGGTTGGTTGATTTGATTATGAACGACTTTCATGAGTGAGTGGGAAAGGGTAGTTACGATTTTAAATGAGCATATACATAGAAAGAGCAGGGTGGTTGGTTGTGATTTTTTTTTTTGCAAAAGTGAAATATTCCGATGGCTTGTTGATCTCGTGAGTGAAAGTGGGAGGGTGCGGGTTGGGGAACCGTCCTTAACGGGATAACAAAAAGAGAAGAGTAAAAGTGGGGGAGGGAATTGAGGAACTTCTGTTAATAGAATGAAGAAAGAAAGATAGAGAAATACAGATAAATGGAGAGAGTGGGCCGGAGGGGGTTAGGATTTGTCATTGTTTATGCAAAGAGGAGAATAGGTAACAAATTAATAAGATCCTTAAAAAAGAAAGAGAGAATACGTGGTCAAGGAAGTTAAGGAGAGACTTGCCACAATCTCCAGGGTTGGATTCGTCATCGAGTAATGAGCAACAGAAATGTAGATTAAGTACATGTTTTTCGTTTGACCAAAGAAACTTGGTGGTGATGGTGGGGCCAATCGGGATCGTTGCTTTAGGAGTATTGACAAGAGGGGAACTCCGAATAATTGAATTTTATTTTCCTTTTTGTGCTCCTAGGGTCGGTTTGTTGTGAAAGGAGTGGCCGTCCTGAACTTTGTTGGTGATAGTAGAGAGTGTGAGAGAAAAAAGATAATTAAAATAAAAGAAAAGACCAAAAAATTGTGAGAAGAGTATGGGTGACTGAAAGAATTACATTCTAAAATACTGCTTTTTGATTGGTCGAGGAGGACGAAATGGCACCAGTTGTAATTTATCGGAAAAACTTCTTATTTTTATAGTAGTATAGATGTGCGTTATTCCTCATGCGTACGTCGTCTGTGGACAATACGACCAAAGATTTTTTTTTTTTGAGGGAGATTACTTAATACGACCAAAGATAGTTTGCTAGCGATATTCATCTTGTAACCATCATACACCTACAGTTTCTGAATTTTGGACTATGTCCTCAGTGAACTCTGAGTGGGGAACTACTTTGCAATCTATGTAATATTGGCCCATCCTACCAAAGCCATTATAAATTTCTACAATGGAATCATACCTGCTTTAATATTTATTCCATTAATGATAACACCTGAATGAACTGGTATATGCGTATCAAGTTCTTATGCAACCCGTCTACGTATCAGGTTCTGATGCAACCCATACAAATCTACTTTTTGTTCATTTTAATGTATGACCATCCACTCAACGCAATTTACCCGGTGCCTCGCCAATAATTATAAAGATAACTGAATTGTAAAGATGTCATGGCAGATCTATAATTCTTACCCGCGGGACCATTCGGGAATGAATTCCTGGAGTTGGAATGGAGTTTCCAAAGATGGACCAAGGGTCGCCTATCAATGCATTCAAAAAATATTGTTGACAGGAAAACTAGAGAAACAAGATGTTCATACTCACATATATATCTTCCGCCTTCCTATTGGATTCCATGGAAACCTTAAACGATCACATATGTCAGGTTGTGAATGGTTTTTCAATCAGCTTGATACCTACTACAGAAATCCAAGGTTCATGTAATATTGTATATGCCTCGGGCGCCATCAACAACTTTGAAGATCCTTGGTTGTTTACCAAAGAAATATCATCTCAGTTGAATACCTTCGGATCGTCGTCAAGGAAAAAATTACTTGACTTTGTTGAATAACTTATTGCAGTTATGTCCCGAAATGAACATATGTTGCCCTCTATAGCTGTTCGCCAAGGAAAAATTTCATGAAGGAAGAAGATGTCGAAATTTTGGTGATTTATTAGTTGAAGAAGAAGAAGTTCGATCAACCTAATAGGGAGTAGTAGTAGAGTTAGAAATACCTCACATCCATGTATATACAAAATCCATTCAAAATTTATTGATTTGAAGGCAAGTATCATTCTCTTCTGTCGTATTATCACACAATGAATTGTACATGAATTCCGTTCATCATTTTCCTTTATTTTCATCAGTCTTTTTCCCAAACATCCCATGTAGAAAAACTTTCATCCTCTAGTATTTGTACTGGAATTATCATTCTCCAATACTTTCATTATTGGGGAATGTTTTTCCCCATGATCAATGACTCATCTTCCTTCCTAGGCACTTCGTCTTGTATTCTGTCGTCATAGTTTCTAGTGAGAGTCTCCTTCTTTGTTGATCCTTGAGTCTGAACCATCTCTAGGGTGGTGATCATTGTTAGTATCATCCATGGGGAAGCCTGATCCTCCTTTCCCACATCAATGTCTGATGGATCGGTCGTAATTGTGTCTCCATTCCTTGTCGTCATATACAATGTCGTGCTCAAGCATCTATTCAACTTTTTTGTTCCCCATAAACTTTGTTTTCTTCATAATAAGGAATACCAGCAAATAATATTTGATGACATCCAGCTATATATCGGATGTCATATTATAAGTACCGATTCAATGAAATGTAAATTCCATTTATTTCCATATTTTATGGACTAAATGAGAGATTATATATCAAAAAATCAAAGTTTTATTCTCATCAAACTCAATACATATATTAACATGAAGGCTACTAGCTATCCGTTATTGTATTTTTAGATCATTATATATATATATATGTATATATATATATATTTAGGTCATTGTATATATATATATATATCTTTTTTGTAGGAAATTTACAAAAAAATATAAGACATATGCCTTTACTAGGAGATATAGCTAGAAATGACAAAAACAATTTCTTTTGGAGGATACCCAAAAAGTTAAATTTAGATTGCCACGGGACTTCATGATGAATCATATATATATGGAACTGAAATAAATTAACAATCATCTAAGTGGTTGGTTTGATTATGGGGAAAAATTTAAAAAGTAAAATTGAAAAGAATTTTTGTGGTGCAAAGTTAAAATTCTTTTTCAGACATTAGAGATCATAATATGGTATTATAATTATAGTTTTGTACAACTAAAACGATCAACAACATCAATAAGATGGAAAAGTTAATTTGAAGTGAGATGTTATTTTGAATAGGTTGGCAAGGTTAAGGATATTCAATACATATTATACATTACAATGTCAAACCAGCAACACTCTGAAGAGGAAGGAGTCGAGATCTAGAGGTAAGAAAGGTAAGTAATCCCCTTATCCCCAATAGACCTTTTACCACCATTGATCCATAGCTCGCGACATAGTCTACTATCTACTCTTATCCCACCTTCTTTTAGATTCTACTATCCACATTCATGTTGTTTTAGATATGCTTTGTCATAGTCTACTATCTACTCTTATCCCACGTTCTCATAGATTTTACTTTCCACATTCACGTTGTTTGATATATGCTTTGTCCTTCTACCCAAAACTTTACAAAAGACTTTGTTTCAGGTGGAGATCCAAAATATAGACAATAAATTGAAAAGTTGGATTGAATACAACACTAGAGAGAAATAGTTATGACTCTGATCACACCAGCTGACTCTTCTATTATTTTCACTTCAAAGTTCAAGATGAGAATAGGTGGTATCCTCACATACAACCTATCCATCTCCTCTAAACAACCCTTTATTGACCAAGAAATGAAGGCCCTAACACATTACAATATAAGGCATACATCTAAATTGAAAGAAGAAAAACAAACAAACTTATGCCAATCATGATACATTTACTGTGATGACCCTGAATTTTAGGATTTTGATACCCTATGTGATATTTGTGGACTATGAGTGTTCTTTATGTGGTTGGAACTCAGTTGAGGAATTGATCATATAATTTGGAATCACATTTACCTTAAATTGTGTGGTTAAGGATGTGATTTATGATTATTATTTTGAATCGAGTTCCACTATGATATGTATATCTTTCTATTAGTTGATTTGGGCACTTATGAGGTCATGAGGTCCATTTAGTAGTTGTAACAAACTCAAGTGGAAAATTGTTGAGGCTTGAGATATTTTAGGATCATAATAGGTGTTGTTAGACTTTTTGGACCTAGATTTGATGATGGCTTAAATTAAATTCAAGGCTTATACATCTATCTTGTAAGGTTGTTAAAGAATTCATTTATATGACTAAATAATGGAATTTGTGTCTAAAGCTTTGGTAGAAGATGTCGTACGATATTATTATGAAACTACTTTCAAAATTTTAGGAGGTTTATAGTTTGTTACAAAATGATGTAGTCGATTGAAATTGAGGATAATAATGGTTTTAATGCTATGAACTTTTAATTATGTAATATCGCGTGCAACATTGGTGTTACGCTGGTTTATACTCGTGCTACTTGGGCGTGGTCAAAAGCCTGACAAGGTGGTATAATCCAAACCCTCCACCAGCTGGATCGGATGGCTGACTTTCATCTTCGACCTCCGACTAAAACGGAGCTGATGCGTGGCCAAACGTTGATCCTCACTGGCCTGAGAGCGTGATCATAGCTAGCCTAAGATAAACTCTCAAGTGCTGGAAGAGATCCGCACTACTCGGAATTATATGATGACCCCGCACAATGAGGCCGAAGTGGTGAGATGAGAGAGTTCCATCTCTCGCTGTTACTACCCACTCTACTCAGATTTTAGAGGGGACCGAGACTAGTTTTAGGAGAGGAACTCAATCTACCAAACTCTAGGGAGACCACAAAGCGAACAGAAGCATCTGAAGCCTAGCCCTAGAGAGAAGTCGTAGGGCTATCACCCTGAATTGGAGGAGAGGAAGATATACCCCGCCAACCCTTTTGCGACTCCTCGTGAGGATGCTCCTGGTGCGAGATCATTTGCAGGTGGTGTTGTTTCAAAGAAGAGAAGAATAGGGATCGATCTAAAGCCGATTGTGGTAGAGGTGGTGGTCACCCTGGAGAGAGAGGAAGAAGAAAGACTCCATCAGGCCTAACACAAAGTCTGGCCTACCGCACAACCCAAACCAAGTCTCGTCGTCCACCCGGTTTGCAGAGGATAGCGCAAGCCAATCCTCCCTCTCTAGCAGGTCTAGCGCAGGCCCATCCCACGACGGCGTAGCTCTGCCTCACACGCTGAACCGTGAAGCTTCGAGGGACGTTTGTGCACCATGGGAGCCACCACACATGTGGTTCTTTCTCATTGGCGGCAGCGGCTTCACGCCAAGACCGGAGCTGAGCCACAGAGAGAAACCACCTCTGGAATGCTCCCCACCAGCACCTCGGGGTAGAAGCGACTGCCATTTCTTCGCTTGGGGGTTTGTTCCCCACTTTCTGGCTCACTGTTGAGCCCGTTCAAGGCGGCAGCATCGTTTGGGCACAAAGGGAAAGTCCGCAGCTGCGCGCGTGGAGTTGGGAAGAGAGACGGGTCAGTAGCTGGCTCAACGGCTTCCTTAGCAGCTGGTTCACCCAATTTAGGGTGAAGCAAGTAGATGAGGGTCCCAAGCCCCGTGGAAAAGATCAAAGCCCCAAAGAGAGAGATCCAACGGCTCACAAAAGCTCAGATAGGTAATTATCGAGCAAATATTCAGTTAATGTACAAATCTTAGAAATATGATTAAAAATAGCTCCCTTGTCCTAAACATTCCTGGAAAATACCACTAGACTCAGAAAACTACCCTCTTTATTGTGAAACTTATATCAGACTTATGAGACTCTAATATTGATGGTATTTATTTTAGATGAGAATGCTTCATTTAAATGGTATAATTAACAATTGTTGAGATTAAATCTAATAAAAAATAAGTTTGAACCCTGATATCATCTAGAAACTAAATGTGGTCTCCTATGTTGATATTATTGAGCAATTTTAGGCCTTTTCTCAATTATTGCCTAGTTACAAGTTTTAACCTCATATTCATTCTAGACAATAGTTCAAGCATCAGAAAAATATGAAATTCATACCAGACCTTACTTATGACATATAGATCAGTAGAAAAATGTCATTAACATATTTAAGATCAGATGGAACCTAGGTTTGTTTAAACCCTAAATTGGACCTAGATACCATTAATAATGGTGGACCTTGTATTAATGATGTTTAATTTGCTAATAATCAGGTGATGAACAAATATCTTGATGATCGAGGATTATTAGGAATCGCTGAACTCAGGTATGTGGGTTTTATTAAGTATAAGACTAGTTTTCATGAATGCATAATGATATGATGTACTTTGGATGCTTGTGTCTGCATATAAATTCTTGGATGTGTATTAGTAGTATATGATCCGCAAAACATTAAAGAACACAAAAAAAAGAATATAGATGGTTTGTAGCTACTGAGTGGATATATGCTCTCTCTCTCTCCCTCAATTCTCTCTCTCTTCCTCTAAATATAAGGTCGGCACTCGGTCCCCGTAGCCCAAGGGGCAGGGAAAAATGAAGTGTGATATCTCTCTCTCTTCCCTCTAAATATAAGGTCGGCACTCGGTCCCCGTATCCCAAGGGGTGGGGAAAAATGAAGTGCGACACCACTTAGTAGTACAAATGCATTAAAAAGGCATCTAAAAATATGTGTTTACCTGATTATCGCTTTAAACAATGTTTTCTTTTACTCTTTCTTTCTCAAGATTATTTCAATTATGTAAGTATATTAGTATGTATCTTTCTACCCACGTGCACAACACCTTGTGTGTTGATTCGTTGTTTCACGTATGTTTTAGGTTCACAGCTAGCTTGGGATAAAAGACGAGAAGTGAGTAGTTGTCCAGGTTGTACCTATTGTGTAGATCCTGTTAGCATACATGTTTAGACTTGTGTAAAATTCTCTTTCAATATGCAATTGTAATTCATGTTATAATATACATGTTATTGTTGAGAAATGTTATGGTTGTATGTTCATGTATTCGTATTATGCTTCCGCATTGCTTTCTGATATGATTGGATGATGTTCTCGGATTATGACCTCTCATTCCCAATAGGGTATGGAGAAGCCAAAATCTGGGGACGTCACATTTACCATGATGTTCTTCAACAATCATCTTTATCTAAAGGTGGATGACTCCATCACCCACCAACTGATCTTACTACGATCCTGATGCTACTTATAGATAAACCTCTTACCAGGGTGGATCACCTTCACTCTTGGAAGCTAACACTTCCAAGCCATATTCCATATAGATGAGATACAACACCTCTACTCTACTTAAGGTTGGACATCCCTTGTTCAAAATATTTGGTTTATCAAGGGATGAATTATAGAGTTATGCCCTATTGGAGATAACAACATATATCTCATTATTCTTGACGAATAAGATCACCCTCTTCCTCTACCATCTATATTCGTGGAGACCCCTGACCCACATACATCCCTTTCCTCTACAACTCCTTTGACTGAGGGAGACTCATATGGACTTTGTATGAAAGGCCTCTTAACTTGACAAACAATTTTTCCCTCCATAATAGACAAGATATTGACAATATTTCACATGAAGCTAATGATATCTCTAGCCCTACTACATTTGATGATAATGATATTCACCTACTTTTATTTGCTCAAAATAACTCAAGAGTAGGCAAAGACCATCTCTCTAACATGGACGGACATGGTTGTAGGAACAACTCTATCCCATGTCAAACCACTAATTACATGGAGAAACAAAACACCTTTATCCATAAAACACTTTTGTTGAATCCATCATTGCCTCATCTTGGATTCTACTAAACAAGAGTACGAAATATGAAAAACAAACTATATAAAAATGTTGCAGATGTAATCATTTTGAACATAAACAATACAATTGTCAACAACCAAGTTTCATCTATGCATGCAAAGGATTCGTGCATTTCTCTAAGCAATGTCCAAATCCTCAACCTTTCTTTACAAAATAGATTCTAACAACACAATCAGTTAATAAAAGACCATTAACTCTAATCGCATATTTCCAACTTTTCAAAATAGAAAACTTGATCATGGAAAAGAACATCATTTAAGACGGGCTACAACAACAAAATCGCTTCCCTGTAATAAAGGCACATGCTATATTTCTTCTCTACATAGGAATCAAGTGCTCTTCCAATCAAAACATGCAAACCCTTCTCCTTGCTATACCAAAACCTAACAAAAGAAATCACCACCTCCCCATGCAACCAATCCCAATCTAACCCTCATGCATATACCTACTTACCACCGTTCACCTTCTAACCCAAGAGAACTAATTATAAATCCCACTGTCTCTCTTCCACTATAAAATAGTACCAACTCAACTCTCCCTTCTCTCATATATCCACCCATCTTGTGAATCCATCCTCATCATCATTGTCCCCGATCCCACCACTCCACCTCCACCCTCTACCACAAATTACCATAACTCCACTCAAGGAGATGAAACCTTCATCAAACTCATTGTAAGCGCAATGAGACTGACTAAAGTTCTTACTAGCCTTAGCCTCCTCCTAATCATTCAAAACAATCTTGACAATAACTAAGACTACATTCTTGATGTCATGAGATCTGTAGGTTTTCTCATACTATGCACCATTCATAGACCTAATATTATATCCTCTTCACAACTTCTCTACACTTTTCTTGAGGGCACTAAACTTCACCACTTAGTTTGTTGTACTATCACCATTCCTTAGAGGAAAAATCTATGTTAAATCTGACATTACCTAGTGGATGCTTGACTTAGGGGCTGAACTATCCTCCATTGGAGGATCCGACTGGGTTACTATATCCGGTGTGCCTCCTCATATCTAGGATGTGGAATGGTTCACCATGTTTTGCTGGTTGTGTCTTCCTCTTTACAATTTATTAGCCCTGACTCTTTATACCTCAGTTACTATAATAAAGCCTTTTTCTCTTTTTTGTCACACATGAGATTCATCTTGCTAGATTGCTCAAAATTAGGATACTGGAGATTATATATTCCATCAAGATCCTGGGGGAAGATGCACATGAGCTACATACAATCTTCATTAGCCTTATCAAACACCCAAGTACCTGGTACTACCCAAACTAGAGGATCCACATTTTTATTCCTAATGCCATTTATTCTGCTATTCCAAACACAACACATTTTTGGATAATAAAAGATAGATCTCCACCACACAACACACCAGACCCAAAAACTACCAACAAGGCACACCCATTCAACCATAACACTAACATCTCAAACAAGAAAACACACATAGTCCTCTCTACCTCTTAAAAGCATAAACCAATTATATGCCTTATGTAATAACTTACAACAACAAGATAGTGTCCTGGCTCCATTCCTCATGTAGAACACACACACACTCCTACTAATCTCACACCTACATGTAAAGAGGTCCAAAAGATGATTGATTTAGCCAACTACCTCATATGCCTCTCGACTTCAATCCCAATTTGGAATCTACAACCATGATGCAACGAGTTCTAGATGCCTTCTACACCCAATACTCAAAGAACAAGAAAAAATTTGTATTGTTGGATCCTACCACACCCTATGCCTCTCAACATAAATCCCAAAATGGAATAAAAAACCAAGATACAACAAGTTCTACATTCCTTGTACTCCCAATACTCATAGAAGAACAAGAAAAATCCATTGTTGTGGATGAAACTAGCATTTCGTTACCACCTACTGATAATTTTGTTTATCTTGCACTTGATATTATCTCTAATATTGTATCATGAAATTCTATTATTGACTTCACCTCCTTTACGGAGCTATGACTAATTAGTTTTGACTTGATGCTAAAATCACTCTCTTGGTGTTAGAACTCAACCTAGGTGGCACCATAGACATCCTAATGCTTTAACCATAGAACATCTAGTGGAACTCAAACTTTGATACCTCCCTCTCTCCACAATTTACTCTACCCTTCACCATGATTATTTCTTCCTCTAATGACTACATTGAAGGGAATGTTGATATATGATGTAAAATTATAAACATGTAACATCAATATAAAATATAGAATTGGATCCAAACTCCACCGGCTTGAGAAATTTTTGGCCTTCTTGTAGGATGGAAACATAATAGTTACCAAATTATTCACCATCCTACTAGTAAACATTGTTGGTTCATTTGATAAAGTAGTGTGATTGATTGGGCAGTAGTCAAATTGGGTGAGGCAACTTGCAATCATTGGTAACTGTTGTTACCAAACAAAAGATCACCCACCGCTTCATATTTGTATTTGACACGACTTTACCGTGTATATAACGCAAGTGTACATGTCAATGTAATATAGGCCTTGTGAGGCCTGAGACGAACATAGGGAAACATGACTTTCAGTAGACTACTACAAACTACTCATGATAAGCTAAACTGATGGTAAAAGTTTGGAAGTTGTTTTGAAAAAGAAAAATAAAAACAAAACAAAATAAAACAATTGATTAAATGGTTGGTTTAACAAATTCAAGAGAAATATCTAGGATTGTGGTTTCACCACGGGTTCTCATTGTACTAATTCCTTCAAAATTATCACAGCTCATCTCCCTTTTCAGATAGTGGCATGTACCTAGAATTGCTCACTTCCACAATACAATTCACTACCTTAATCTAAGTCAGTTCCACGCCAGTAGTAACCAATGCCCTAGACTAGGTGCATGAAAAACATGTCTCTGGTTCCCACCATTAACCATACATCACCTTTTCCAATGGATTTATTAGTTAATGTAATTACCGCCTCTTTTCAACCGTTAATTCTTCGTCAAAAGCAATTAAGGATATTAGATTACCATTATGGTGATCAAGAACAATGATAACAATGGAGAAAATGATATCATACCATGGATTTGAGGGACAAATTATGATAAACTATGTAAGAAGAGTCATACAACGATTGCCTGGGCTACTATCGATCCTAGAGACAAAGGGGATTAGCCCCACATGTTCATCTCAATACAAAACACCATGAAGGAAGGAGAAAACATACATGGAGATGGTGTAACCCCTGAACGGAGAAGAACATGGTGATCCTCAGCGCGGGATGAGCATTCTGCAGCCTTCTGGCGGTGGAAAACTCCGTCTGCATCTCTGGAATCTCCCGGGGCACAGCTCTCGGCTCCGTTCTTCGCTCTCTCCTCCTTCGATACTTGTACAATGCAATAGAACGTGAATGACGACATTGGGCCATCTTTTCCTAGGTATAGGTACCACTTATGGCTGCCAAAAGAACGCAGTCCTCCGATTGAAGTTGTATTGGATAAAACTATGATCTGATGGCGTCGATACCATCGACGGGGTGTTGATGGTATCAACATCTTAGGATACTGATGCTTTCTTCAATTTCTGGGAGCCGCCTGAGGCCTTCTTCATACCATCGACCGCTCCCATCAATGGTATTGACGGAGTGATATCTGGCTCACTGTTGGAACTTCGAGACCATCGACAAAGTGTTGATGGTATCAAACTATCTTCTTCCTCTCCGGCTCTTTCACTGACAGACCGTCGATGGCATCGACAGACCGTCGATGGTATTGACAGTTCCAAAATTGTGAATTTCCTGAAAATGAGAGAAAAACACAAATCAAATCCGAGAAATATGACAATCTATTCAAAACAATGTAAAATAAGATGAATTTGCTGCAGGCAAGGATAATAGGCTAAAGGAATTGAATCATGCGATATTAACCACAAA
This sequence comes from Alisma plantago-aquatica, assembly GCA_963693085.1. Taxonomy (NCBI): domain Eukaryota; kingdom Viridiplantae; phylum Streptophyta; class Magnoliopsida; order Alismatales; family Alismataceae; genus Alisma; species Alisma plantago-aquatica. The sequence goes on from OY856410.1 coordinate 1,113,958,756, forward strand.
TATGACCAATAAGCACATAAAACGAGTGTAAAACTAGCCTATAAAAGCGACTCACCCTGCATCAAACTCCCCCAAGCTTGAACTTTGCTCATCCTTGAGCAACAAAACTATAGAATAAAATTGTGAGGGTCAACTAAAGAACATAATCACATAAAAGACATCACAGTATGATTCCCACCTGCAAGGCACATACTGTCTCTCACTAACCAAGGAACGATAACTACCCTAAATGTGACAAAAATCATCCATGAGAAATGTCCACCCCGTAATCAATGAACAAAATCAAATAAAGCAGATAATATAATAATTTCCTCTGGTTCATGCATGGTGCATCTTGCGATCTCCTATCTATGTTGCTCACATCCTAACTACCATCTATAATGGAAGTAGATCTCCTGATATACAAGAATGAGAAGATAATCATGGGTGGCCTACCATTTTGAGCAATAGGTAGATGGAATGGGTGGCTGTGAAAGAACAAAAAGCACAAAATAGTTTAACATGCAAAAACAACAAAAATAACCTAAATGATGCATATGCATATGAACATGACCTAATGCCTACATTTTAGGTGGAATGATGCATGCTCTACTATTTCGTCTCAATGTGAGATAGAATGTCTACGAAACAACATCATGTGCTTATTCTTCCTATTATGCAGGTGAAACAAGTTCCTTCCTCCCTCTGATCTCTACTTTTTTTTTCTTTTTTTTTAAATTTTTTCAAGCCCTAATTTTCTCAATTTACTACAGAATTATTTACAAAACATAGTTTTTTTTGGTCTTATTGTCACATAACTGCTACAATTGATGCATTACAATCTACTTTTCAGAGAGTATAGAACGAATTACCCTCTTTTCTTATTTTTCATAAGAAATCAGGCACATAATGTCCTATATGCTCAAAAATATGCAAAGTGCACTACATGAAAGTAATTATGCAACTACAATGGCATGCACTCTAGAATGTGTGCATGCATAACTGATCTACAAAAAAATTTATTTTTCATTTTTTTAATGCAAAATCTAGCTACAATGCAATCCTATCTAAATGACATGCAATCAAGAGATGAAAAATTGTAGTGTGCTCCCAGTTCTTTTTGGTGGAGTGTGAATGAAGTAAGGTGGATAGATCACAAGACTAAATGACAGAACCATTGGAAAAGATTATATGTCTCTCCTTACTGACATGTGCACATGGTAACTAAGAGGTTTCTCTTTCTCACTTCAAATTAAAGTCATGATACCGTTTAGTCAGTTAAAGATCAACATCCATATCCATCCTCATTTCTTGAACTATAAGGATATAAAATTATGATCATATGTTTTAAAGTTGACCCACCCAATTATTTCCATAAGTTATGTGCTCAATTTCAAACAATTCACACATCAGCCCCAAATGAAAAACATTGAGATGACACACTTACATTAGACACCCACTTACTACACTAGATAGACAGTGGGTCCTAAAAATCCATAAATAAAACAAATTACAAAGCTAGAAGAAAATTGCAAAAAAATAAGAAAAATGTTCAAGCAGAAGAAAATAAAATAAAACTAAGATAGAAACTGTTCCATCCCCCCAAGCTTGAATTCGACTATCGCCTCATAGTCAAGAACAAACTCAGAAGGTAGAACAGTTATACCTTGGTACTGTTGAGGTGGTGGGTGTGGCAGGTACTGGTGGGTATGGGGTTCCACTCTGGATACTGCCCCTGAAAGTTGGGATCATAGGGTGGCATGGGCGGTGGCTGTAGGTATCCCCCAAAGTACTCTCTGCTCCAGTAATGATCATAGAATGGCTGTTGCTACTGCTCAATCCTGCCCAACCTGTCATAGACCTACTACTTGTTGGCAAAGAGTTGGCACTCATTCTCAAAGATTGCCTGTTGATTTTCATAGAGTTGATTCTGTGTATCATGTATCCCTGCAAAAGTTGTCTGATGTGACTGCAACATTGTCTGCTGGGACTCCTGGATCGACTGAAGCATGGTATACATCCCCTGCATAGAATAGGGGTCATCTCCATCATGGGAGGGATGTGGTGGTGGTGGTTGGGAAGAAGAAGATTCTCCATAGTTTCGTAGACACTTCCTTAGAGAAACCCATCGTCGAAGAGGAATAGTGGCTTCCTCTTCCCCTTCTTCATCATCATCTCCTTCTGGAGCCGCCACCTCTTGAGCTTCTTCTTCTTCATCATCAACATCAATGATCGACCACCTATATCTTTGGCCTGGTCTGATGTTGAAGGCAGGGTCGGGCAATTGCGCCCTTTGGAACACACCTCACGCATGACATGTGGCATAGGCAATGCCATGTCAGACTTCAAGGAGGTCAGAGTTGACAAAGTGAGAGAGTTTGAGTGTGTTCTAAATCTCTATCTTGTCGATCCCAGAAAGATCAAGCCCCAAGTGTGTGGCAAGATGAGTAATATGGCCCACAAAGTAAATTGGAGCTCGTCAAGAAACATTCTTCTTTACCACCATCATGGGCATGAGAAGGAAGGCTCCAAAATTGATCAGCATCCTCTGTAGCAGGAAATGGACAAAGAAGAGATCTGTCTCCTAGAACTTTCTCTGAGATAACTTGGACCTTGCAAATAATGACTTGGAAATTATTCGGTGAAGAATCCAAACAAAAGGATGCTCAAAATCAGCTACAACAGTGTGGTGCCAGATGATAGAATACCCCTCGGGTATGGTGACCATCTTTGCATACATCGCTTCATAATCAACATTCTGTGGTGGCTGACTCATTTTGTTATGGGCCCACCCATAAATCACATTGAACTCACAAAGAATAAGATTGTAGTCCTAATTGTAGATGCAGAAAGACACACACCCCTCCTACCATGCTATCCGCACTGGCACTAATTCATTGGGGATGACATAAATATCGAGTTATGCCAAGAACTCGACTACAATTTCCTTGTAGGTAGGCCATCCACTGAAGAATGGATGATCGTCGGCGTGGTCACAACAAAACTCAGGGGACTCACCCAATTGTCCCTGCAGCACATAGGCCATATTGGCCTCAAATCCCAGATCCTTGATAAGCTCGCGGTCACCATATTGGGTTGGCTCGATGGAGCACTTCCATAGCTCCTCATACACATTTTTGACCTCCGGCGATGGATGGACTAGCCTCGGGTGAGGAATTAGTCCTAGTTGTAGGGTAGGTAGGGCAGGTGCAGCCCTAGATGATGATGCTCCTATTCTCACCATGGTTGCACGACAACTAGAGAGGAAGAGAAAAGAAAATGGAGCTCAAAGAAGATAATTGGGCACTCGGAGAAGATTGAGATATGCAAATCCGAAGAAGACGCTCGGAGACGATCGGCGGTGGTGATCTTGGTTGCTCTTGGGTGCCCAGGGATGCTAAGCCTCGGATGTGGAAGGTAGGCAAGGAGATTGTGTGATTAGAATGAAGAGTTGCCCTCCTTTTTATAAGGGATGGCTGGGTCTACTGTCGGTGCGTCGATACCATCGATAGTCCCATCGATGGTATCGAAGGCTGTTGGAATACGCCCCTCGCTACAATCGACAGTTGTTGACGGCTCGATGTGGGGACCCAGATCGGCCTCATGTCGATGGTAGAGACAGGGTGTCAATACCATTGACACAGTCCACAGATAGGCGTTGTGGACCGCTAGATGAAGACCTTGGATCGCTGATGTGTCATTGATACTATCGACCCATGTGTCAATAGTATCGACACCTGTATGTTCCTTCGATCCTCGCGACGTCTGACCAATTCAATGTCACTGTTGACATGTCGATACCATCAACTAGTGTGTCGATGGTATCGAAATCACTGAGACAATTTCATCTAAAAATCTCCAAAAAACTCACTACCATCGACGACGAGTCGATACAATCGACGCCTGATCCTTTTTCACCTATTCCAGTTTCGATATCATCGACGAGGCCGTCGATGGTATCGAAAGAATGAAATTTTGGGAGAATGGTCTGTTGTTCCAAATTCGATACCATCAACCTAGATGTCGATGGTATCGACCATTTTCCAGCATACACACTCAACAAACACATCAAGGTATCATTTTTAAAGACTAAGTGCTAAATTAATGAAAACTACCTAGGAATGCAAAAAATCAAAGAAATAAACATGTACACTACCTAGGTTGGGTTGCCTCCCAACAAGCACCTCATTTAACATCTTGGGATAGACGCATGCATGCTCCTCGTTCTTCATTTAGTGCCATTAATTTGAGCTCATGCACTTTCCTTATGTAGTCTTCCCCATAATAGTGCTTCAACCTTTGACCATTCACCAGGAATATTCTTTCACCATCTCTCACCATGATGGCACCATGGGGTCGCACCTCCTCTATAACAAAAGGTCCACTCCATCTGGATTTCAATTTCCCAGGATGTAATTTTAACCTTCAATTGAACAATAGGACACTCTCATCCTTCTTGAACACTCGCAATTGAATGTGGCGATCGTGTATTTGCTTTGTCCACTCCTTGTAGATCCTTGAGTTCTCATAAGCATTCATCCTTAGCTCATCCAACTCATTGAGCTCTAACATTCGCTTTCTCCCTACATCATCCATACTCAAGTTCAACTTCCTTAGCGTCCAGTGTGCCTTGTGCTCTAATTCTACCGGCAAGTGACAAGCCCTCCCGTAAGCCAACCTAAAAGGCGTGGTGCCTATAGGTGTCTTGAATGTGGTTCTATATGCCCATAGTGCGTCCAGTAGTAATGCACTCCAATTCTTCCTTGAAGAGGCCACCGTGCACTCCAATATCTTCTTATTCTCCCTATTGGACACCTCCACTTGGCCCTGTGTCTGCGGGTGATATGGGGTACATACATTATGCTTGACCCCATGTTTTCTCAATAGTGTAGAAATTTTCCTGCTCGTGAAATGGGTGCCTCCATCGCTAATGATCATCTATGGCACACAAAACCTACACAAATATGATCCTTCATGAACCTGCACACTACCGCAACGTCATTAGTCCCTGTGGGTATTACCTCTACCCACTTCGACACATAATCAACAACAAGTAATATATATAAATTGGAATTAGAGGACACAAGGGTCCCATGAAATCAATGCCCCATAAATCGAATACCTCAACTTCTTGAAATACATTGAGGGGCATTTCTTTCAATTTTGAGATGTTACCTCCCCTTTGACATGAATCACACCCCCTCACATAGTCATAGGCGTCTCAGAAAAGCGTAGGCCAATAAAGGACACTCTCTAATGCCTTTGCCGCAATCCTCGTACTCGCATGATGACCGCTAGTGGGCAATGTATGATAGCGACTGAGCACACTATCATATTCACTCTCAGGTACACGCCTACGCAAAATTCCATCCCTGCATTGTCTCAACAAAATAGGGTCATCCCAAAAATAATATCTCAAAGAATGGAAAAACCTCTTTCTCTCTTGATAAGTCCAATCATCCGAAATTTATTTACATGTGAGATAATTCATGATATGTGAAAATCAAGGGTCCTTAGATTGAATGAAAAGGATTTTCTCATTCATAAAGGTCTCGATAATGGGTATGTTGGTATCTCTCTCATCTACCCACTCTAATCGAGACAAGTGGTCCGCAACCACATTCTCAATGCCCGCCTTGTCCTTAATTTCAATGTCAAATTTTTGTAAAAGTAAGATCCACCTAATGAGTCTAGGCTTGGTATCTTTATTTTCCATTAAGTATTTTATGGCAACATGGTCCGTCCACACCACAACTCTAGACCCCACCAAATATTGGCTAAATTTTTCGAAAGCAAAAACCACGATAAGTAATTCCTTTTCAATGGTTGTGTAATTGAGTTGGGCATCATTCAAAGTCTTAGACGCATAGAAAATAACTGTGGGTTTCTTCTCAAGACACTGCACAAGAATGACCCCCACAGAAAAATCTAACGCATCACACATAAGCTCAAAGGGCTTAGTCCAATCTGGCGTTTGAATAACCGGTGTAGAAATCAACTTTTGCTTGAGAACTTTGAAGCATGGATGCATTTATCATTGAAATAAAAAACCACATCCTTCTCAAGTAATTCCGATAATGGCTTAGCGATTTTAGAAAAATCCTTAATAAACCGGAAATAAAACCCCGCATGACCAAGGAAGCTCCTCACCCCTTTCACTGAATTTGGTGGAGGTAGTTTGGAAATTACCTCAATCTTCACTGGATCTACCTCCAATCCCTTACTAGACACCTTGTGTCCAAGCATTATGCCTTCGCTAACCATCATGTGGCATTTTTCCCAATTGAAGACTAAATGTGTGTCCTCGCATCTTTGTAAAACCTTGTCAAGATTATACAAGCACTCACCAAATGATGCACCGTAGATAGAAAAGTCGTCTATAAAAACCTCTAAACAACACTCCACCATATCTGAAAAGATAGCAAGCATGCAACGCTGAAAAGTGGTCGGTGCATTGCACAAACTGAACGACATTCGATGATATGTGAAAGTCCCATAAGGGCAAGTGAAGGTAGACTTCTCTTGATCCTTAGGGTCTATAGAAATCTGATTATAGTCGGAATATCCATCTAAAAAATAAAAGTGAGAGCAGCCATCCACCCGCTCTAAAATTTGATCAATGAATGGGAGAGGAAAATGATCTTTAACATGGCGGAATTCAACCAGTGGTAATCAGTGCAAACACGCCACCCAGTTACCAATCGGGTGGTGACAGGCTCATTCAGGAGATTTTGAGTTACCGTTATCCCCCCCTTTTTGGGGACTACCTGTGTTGGGCTCACCCATGTAGAATCTAAAATAGCATAGATGATGCCCGCAGAGAGAAGCTTGATCACCTCTGTTTTGAAAACCTCCATCATGACGGGGTTGAGGCGACGTTGCGGTTGAATCACAAGTTTAGCTCCTTCAGCGAGCCAAATCTTGTGTTGGCAAAGTGTGGGGGAGATCCCCTTGATGTCAGAAACTGACCACCAAAATGCACCATGGTGGTTCTTCAACACTATCATCAACTGTTCTTCCTCAGCGGCACTCAAATATGCTAAAATTATCACCGGCAACTTTCCATCATCCGCTAAGAACACGTACTTCAAGTGAGGAGGCAATGACTTAAGCTCTAACTTCGGCGGGCTGACCAAAGAAGATTTAAGCGGTGATGGCAACGGTCCTAGTTATTCATAGTGCATGGCATAGTAGCAAGGAAGAACTTGGAGCATCTTCATGCATTCTTGTAATGACATGCTTCTCATCCAATCATCCATGATGTTAAACAAACAAGCTTCAAGGGGTAGTTGTGGGTATGAGTCTAGCATGGAGACTGCTATAGCATCATCATCAGTAGATGGTGGGACTTCCTCTTCTTCATCATTGGGATAACCCACAACTTTAAGAAGAGAAACCACCTTTGTTTGTTCCATGATGTCCACCGCAATTGTTCCCTTATATACCTTTTTCATGACGTGAGCCATATCAAGAAATGGCGTCCCTAAGAAAAGATATATGTTATGATCAAAGTGCCTCACTTTATGACATTGCTCTTTCTCTTGTGACTTCTTTGAATTTGGCAGCATGAGTATCTCGAATCTATCATTAGCTATACCCATTGTCAACCGAACTCTAACCATCTCCAATATCATATCAGTAGTGGCCTGGAAGGTTCTTCCTAAAAGCAACTCATTTCCTTGCTCATCTTGCATCTCCATGACGACAAAATTAGCTGGAAACACAAACCGATCAACTTTGACTAAGACATCCTCACAAATACCATATGGCTGTACCACAGAATTGTCCGCAAGTTGAATTAGCATGTTGCTTTGTAGAGATTCTTTGAAACTGAGATTTTTGAATGTAGAAAGGGGCATCAAGTTGATACTTGCCCCGGAATCACATAATGCTTCACCAAATTTTACCTTCCCAATATAGCATGAAATATTGAAACAACCTAGATCTTATCTCTTCGGTGGCAATTTACCCAGAATAAAGGCGTTGACCTGCTCTTTAAGCACTACCACCTCTGTGTTAGGAATCTTCCTCTTCTTGGTAATTATATCCTTCAAGAACTTACCATAAGAAGGTATCTGCTCGATAGCCTCTAGCAACAGAATATTGACCGAAATTTTCCTAAAACTATCTAGAAACTTCTTGAATTGTGCATCCACTTTCTTTGCTTTCAAACTATTTGGGTAATGTACCGGGACGGTCTGTGCCCTTTGATGTAATGGCACATAAGGCATCCTCATCTCAATTTCTTTCTCGGTAATGAGCTCCTCTGTGGTTTTCTCTGTATCATCCTCCACTGTCTCAGTGACTACGAGATCTTCTATAGCCTCACATGTAACTTCTTCCTGTGGTGTGCTTGGTTCATCGGTCTTAGAGTTTAAAATTTTCTTTCCACTTCTCAACAAAATCACCTTGGCTTGATGGTTCCCTCCTGGAACATTTGTATTTCTTGGAAACCCCTGCTATGCCGGTTTCTTCAAACTTGCAATTTCTGCTGCCATATGCACAATGGACATTTCAAGCGTCCTCATCTGTGCTCCATGGCTTTGTAAAGTATGACCAAATTGGTTCATAAAGTCTCCTTGTGACTTAATTTGTTGGCCGAATGTGCTCATCAACTCTTGGTTCTACTTTATCACTTGATTGAGCAACTCATTGCTCTTCTCCTCTATAGTGGGTTGTGGTTTGGCATCCAGATCCTACAGAAAATTATTAGGATCCTTCCATGAGAACTTCTTATCCTTCTTCCAAGAGTAATCATTATTCATGTACCCTTGTTGTTGGCACATAAATATGACATGTGCCTCATCATCAGATCCTTCATCCTCTTTTACTAGAAATCTCTTTGCTATCAGGTCCATCTTCTCATTTAGCTCTTTAATCGCCTTTGATTCCCCTGCAACTCTAACTTGTTCTCGTGCATCTCTATTACCCCATGACTTCTTCTTGGCCATGTTCTTCAAGATATCCCAACACCTTGTACCTGTGTTGTTCAAGAAGAAGCCCAAGCCCACTGAATCTAAGTTGCTTCTGTCATGCTCATTGAGAGCAAAGTAGAAAATTTTAACTTGCTTGTCCTTATCCAACCCATGATGTGGGAACTTCCTTAGCATGATCTGAAAGCACTCCCATGTCTCTGAATAAGTCTCACTGGCCTTTTGACAGAAGTTATGGATCATTCTCACGATGTCATTCGTCTTCTCGGGCAGGAAGAATCTTTTAGAGAAGACCTCTACCATCTGGTCCCAGGTCTCAATGTGCTCATCATCGAGATTGTGTAGCCATTCACATGCATTTCCTGCTAAAGAACTGGGAAAAAGATTTAAGTAAAATGCTTCTTGTGGGAACTTGTCAATCTTTATCATGTCATAGTTTTCCAAAAATGTGCTGATGTGGGCCACTAGATCTTCATTGTTTAGCCCATGAAATGTGTTAGATTTGACCAAGTTTATCAGTTCCAGATCAATCTTGTATGTAGGAATGTTGATCTCCTACTTCTTGATTGACCCCTTGGACGCATATGAGGAAGAAGCCTTGATCTTCTCCCAAATTGTCTATTCCTCAACCATTACTTCAGATTTAGAATATGTGTCTAAGTCTTCAGGTTGATTGTGGATATGTTCCTCCTCATCACTCGATCCTGAAGACAGAATCTCAGGTGTCTACTGTGCATAGTCCGTACTATGCGTCTTCACCATGCACCAGTACCTGAAATGTGAAAAATTGATTAAGTACAGTGTTAGACGAACAACGAATTTGAAAGATAGACAATTTACTCTCAATTATTAAAATTATTAAAAGTGGCCTAGAGTGGCCGCTTGTAGCACTTGTAGTGTTGAAAATTTCCATTTCCCCGACAACGGCACCAAAAACTTGACACAACTTTACCGTGCGTATAACGCAAGTGTAGGCTTCAATGTAATATAGGCCTTGTGAGACCTGAGTTGAACATAGGGAAACTTGATTTTCGGTAGACTACTACTAACTACTCGCGATCAGCTAAACCGATGCTAAAAGTTTGGAAGTTGTTTTGAAAAAGAAAAATAAAAATAAAAGAAAACAAAACAATCGATTAAATTGTCGGTTTAATCAATCCAAGAGAAATCTCTAGAATTGTGGTTTCACCGCGGGTTCTCATAGTACTAATTCCTTCAAAATTATCACAACTCATCTCCCTTTCTGAATAGTGCCATGTAGCCAAAATTGCTCACTTCCATAATATAATTCACTACCTTAATCTAAGTCGGTTCCACACCAATAGTAACCTATGCCCTAGCATAGGTGTATGAAAAACATGTCTCTGGGTTCCCACCATTAACCATACATCACCTTTTCCAAAGAATTTATTAGTTAATGTGATTACTGCCTCTTTTCAACCATTAATTCTCTGTCAAAGCAATTAAGTGTATTAGATTACCATTATGGTGATCAAGCATAGTGATAGCAATGGAGAAAATGATATCATACCATAGATTTGAGGGACAAATTATGATAAACTATGTAAGAAGAGTCATACAACGATTGCTCGGGCTACTCCCAGTCCTAGAGACAAAGGGGATTAGCCCCACATGTTCATCTCATTACAAAACACCATGAAGGAAGGAGTAAACATGGAGAAAATGTAGATGGAGATGGTGTAACCGCTGAACGGAGAAGAACCGGGTGATCCTCGGTGTGGGATGAGTGTTCTGTAGCCTTCCGGCAGTGGAAAACTCCGTCTGCATCTATGGAATCTCTCAGGGTGTAGATCTTGGCTCCGTTCTTAGCTCTCTCCTCCTTCGAGACTTGTGCAATGAAATAGAATGTGAATGATGGCTTTGGGCTGTCTTTTCCTTGGTATAGGTACCACTTACGGCCGCCAAAAGAACACAACCCTCTGATTGAAGTCGTACTGGACAAAACTCTGATCCGATGACATCGATACCATCGACGGGGTGTCGATGGTATCAACACCTTAGGATACCGATGCTTTCTTCAATTTCTGGGAGCCTCCCTAATCCTTCTCGATACCATCGACCACTCCCATCGCTGGTATCGACGGAGTGATATCTGGCTCACTGTTGGAACTTCAAGACCATCAACAAAGTGTCGATTGTATCGAACTATCTGCTTCCTCTCCGACTCTGTCATTGTTTCTCTATCTATGCTATCGACAAACCGTCGATGGTATCCACGAGTCTAGAATTGTGAATTTCCTGAAAATGAGAAAAAAACAAGAATCAAATATGAGAAATATGATAATCTATACAAAACAATGTAAAATAAGATGAATTTGATGCATTCAAGGATAATAGGCTAAAGGAATTGAATCATGCGATATTAACCACAAATATGACCAATAAGAGCATAAAATGAGTGTAAAACTAGCCTATAAAAGCGACTCAAAACTCCTGCATCAGTATTGTTTTATAGTTGAACAACATCCATCATGGTCATTTATCCAGTGAAAAAATATCTGGCGGTGATCCATCTCACCATACCAGAGAAATGGCAACTTCTAAAGCTATGCCAAACACTGCATGTATCTCCATCCCTCTAAAAAACACATAAGACTACAACAATCAGACTTTCATGTTGTGTATGATGATCCTAGCCACAATAAAACACTATTAATTACTAAAACCGAAGCTTTTGCTAGCATTTACTCCACTTCACTCTGGACCAGTAGAGGTCATTTCAATTTTACCAGACACTTCACAACATAACTCTACATCTCATAAAAATCCTCCCAAAAACTACATAATAAGAATAATAATATATTTAACAACCTCATGAAAAAATATCATTGATTGATCTATCTGCTACTAACATTGCATACACTTGGAACATGGAAATCAATGTGATATGTTCACTTGTTTGGAGTAACTCCTACCCACTATCAGTGAGATCCACCAACCACCCAATTTATGATCACTTCCCCACCATCCTTAACATGGTATTTGAGAGATAGGGAACTTGAACATTCTACTTTAAAAGATTCTAAACTTTATACACAAAATTTGAAAAAGTCCTCTTTGATCATTTTTATCTATCCTTTAATCCTGAACCAGTATTCCACATTGATTAAAACCTCAAAAATATCAGAAACAAGCTCATCTCATCGAACAACTATACATTCAGAAACATAAAAATAAATTAAAATAGAAAAAAAAAATCATATCAGTCGAGATACCCCCCACAATGATCCCTCCTATGTTCTTGCTCTATAAGATGATTTAGCGTCACTGATCTTAAAACTAGAAGTATGTGAAAATAATGAACCACATTCAAATGGCTCAATGAGGGAGACAAAAAGACCGAATTCATTCAAAATATTTGCACCCAAAAAATCATAAATATTAGTTTCTAAGTATCAACATCAACAATGTGATTACCTCAAATAAACAACTTATAATTGAACAATTTGACCCTTTCTTCAAAAATCTCTTAAAACATGGGCGTACATACTCCACTCTCTTCAACATCAATTGGGATTTACTTTTTCTAAACAAGATTGAAAATACCCTTCCCATACCATATCATTTTTTAAGATGAAATCAAAAATTAAATGCTTAGACTAAGAGCTAATAAAACCCCTAGAACCGATGGCTTCAACTTCTATTTTTACAACCATCAATGAAACAACAACAAAAAATCTTTTGACCTATTCTGCTATATCTAAGATCATGATGACATCTTGTATCAAGATGGCACTTTAAATAAGACATGCATAGATGTCATAAAAAAATTGATAAAGTCATTTTAGACCTATCAGTCTGATAAATGCATCATATAAAATTATCACCATAGATTGCAACACCCAGTCCAAAACTACTCTTGATCAGATTATAAGTTTGTACCAAAATTATATTCTTATATAACTCTCATTATAACATCCTAGGATTTGAGGCCTTGGATAAGATGATCTTGAAAGGAATGATTAGACTATCCATATTACCAAGATGTATCTCCTTTTTAGGGAGCTCATCATCGAAGAACTTTGTAGTAAAGCATGCTCAGCCTAGAGTAGTACTAGGATGGGTGACCAGTCGAGAAGTTTATCCTGACTTGCATGTGAATGAGGACAAAGAGTGAAGTTAAGGCTAGTGGTAGTCTATGGGGCTAGTTTTCATTCCTGAAACTCTTCTAGACCTTGGGTAGTGGGCCCAAGTTTTACAATCATCCATGACACATACATCATGGTCAATGAGACGATACACGCCATAAAAACACTCATCTTCTCAATTGTAAGTTAGATTTTGAGAAAGCCATTGAAAACATCAATTTAGAATTTCACATCACATGCATGAAAGGAATAGATACCCCTCACGATGGAACAACTAGATTCATTTGTGCATCAATGGTGTCATTCCTCCACTATCATCAACAATCTTGAATTTGGATGCTTCTTTAGGAGAAACAAACTCTACCAAGGAGACGTACTTTCCCAACACCAATCCATACTTACAACCTCTAATCTGATTAGCAGAATCATGTAGGAGTCAAAAACAAAATTTTTGAACCTCTACCAAACTGTAAGAAACAAATCACGTAATATGTTGATGACACTACTTTATTGCCCACTGCAGATGATAAAAAAGACATCAATACCATACATATTTTAGGTATCTTCCCGCATCTTTTTGGACATGAGATTAGTATCCTAAAATCCACCATCATATATACACACATCCACAAACCAACATTGAGAAATCATGTACTTAGATCTACCCTTTCATCACACACACTACCTTCCACCTGCTAAAATCCTATCTTCCATTCCATATAAAATAGACTCGCTACATGGACTTATCATGCACCCAACCTACATGGACAACTTATTCCTCTTAACCCTTTAGTCACTCCACTAACAACATACTACTTGATTTGTATTCCTCAACCCTCAAAGATAAGACAAGAAATTAATCAACTAGAAAAAAATCTTTTGTGGGATGATACAAGTGAAAAGAAAAAAAGTACTCTTAGTCAATTGGAATAAATTGATCAAACCAAGAAAGTTAGGAAGATGCAGAAATGTGAACATTATATTAGATTCACAATATTTTATATACAAAAACTATAGCTTACCTATGCTTAAATGAACCATCAATCAGGCGGTGCCATATACTCGGTGCATATTGGAATAACAAGAACCCTTGGCATAGTAGCACATGGGATGTGATAGAAATTTTGTTTCTCTCTTTATATGTACACACCTTCGAACTCTACCTTTATCCATTTTATTTATCTTTCATTTAGTTTCATAATTTGCATGTGTTTTGATACTTAATTGTATTTTCAATTATACTTTTAATACACAGTGATACTCTGACATAAAACCTAGATTTCATCTATGTTTGGCATTTATATCTTGATATCTATTTTGATCTCACCTATATGCCTATATCTACCCTAATCTTGTGCTCATAGAATAGAGAGGTCCTTATGTTTCCAACACATCTTTTTATTTAAAAAATTAGAGCTACGATCTGGAAGTTATGTCTTTTTGAAAACCCTAGTTTCAAAAAATTTATTTCCTACATGTTTTACCCTTTTTCTCCATCTTGAGTTGGTCCTTTGAAAGCAGACCTATGTGGCCCACATCCTCTTCATTTCTTTTCCCTTCCTCCCATTCTTTTTATTCCATATCCAAATGACATACTCAACTCATGTGAGTTGTCAAATCACTTGTGATCCACTGATCGTGACTCGATTTGATGGCCCCACGAAATCTTCTTCCCTTTAGCAACCATGGTCCAAGAGTAACTACATATAAGTTTTTCTCTATGACTAGCTCCCTCCTATCAAATCATTGGTTTGCTTTCGGTCCACCAAATTCTCGCCAAGAACTAATAGGGTGTGGTGGATCTCTATTGGGATGGATGAGAGTTGCTTGCACCTCCTTTCTTCCCACCAAATGGCAACAACAACCCCATAACCCTAAAAAACTCATTCTTGCATCCCTCTTTTGCTATAAATAGACCCTTCCACTCTGTCATCACCTCCTCTTTAGCCTCGAGCCATCACCCAAGATCTACCTCACTCCTATCTTGCCTCAAGCTAGACTCTACCACTCGTTGTCATCTAGAAAACCTTGTTTGAGGGTTGAAGACATCCCCCAGCCTGCCAACACTCACCCTCACCACCTACCTCAAATGTCTACTCACCAACGCCAACGCTCATGCTTGACCTCATCTAGACAATGTAGATCATATGAGACAAGTCCCCAGTCGTGAGCACAACGCCTCCATCATGGGTTAGACCTACTATCCCCCCTTTTCATGGCCAATGTAGGTAATCCCTCCAAAGTAACTAATTAAGACTTCCGAACCTCATAACTTCTTGATCCTTAATGAAACTCTGTGATATTATATATCATTTTATGTCCATAGATGGTATAGCTTGATAATGTCTAGTACTTTAACATAATTTATCATCATCTAATCTTTTAACCTTGAAATCAGGGATCTTTCTTATTCTTTGTGACATGATAAACTATGATCTCATACTAGTATTCCATGAGAGATATATGAGACCTCAAATGTCTACTTTTTTTTCTTTAAGATGATCTGGTTGACCTAGTCTGGTTCCATATGATGAAAATATGATAATATACATATCTCTTTATCTACCTAGTTCATATCATAGATAATCCCACTATTTTGACTAATCTAATGTGGTCTTCTATATAAACCTAAGGTTCCATTATGATAAATTTAATATATTGAATAAATGCACACATGTTGATATGATTCAAACCATGCTTAGATGATGTAGAACCTAGGTCTTAGAGAACATCCACCTAATGTGAAACATGATAATGGTATCTAAATCTCGTTGATCTATGATTACCCTTACTTTCTTTCTTACATCTGAGGTCACTTTGAGTGGATCTAATCTAGTCTCTTTTCCAAAGATCATATATCACTCTACTCTCAAGGTACTCTTCTATCGTTTATTGGACCTATTACATGTTATGAATTTTTTTCTATGTATAATAGAATATTGCTTGGATATGATAAATCTTTTGAACTAAGTCACTCCAATGATACTCCTTTTAGCATTATTTATACTATATGTTGATCAAAATCTCAAGGATAAGCTAGAAAACTATTATATAAAACCAATGTGTCTTACCCACTTGATGGGGGGTAGTTTTGCTCAGGGCTCACTGCTCTTAATCTGGTTACCTCAATGGCTTTGGTTATTTAGGTCCCTCATAATGAAACATGGCCAATTATTGGCCTTGTTCTTTAATGAATTGTTGAAGTATAATGCTAAATGCATATCAAACACACTTTTGAAACACGTGTTTACTTATTAATGTTGCTTTACTCCCTTACTTGTTTATTGCACTACTTTCCAAGCTAAAATATGTTCAACATTAAACTATTGAACTTTCATATCTTTGGCGTACCTTTGAAATAATTGCATTGACTTATGTTATGTTTCTCCCCTATTAGATGCTACTAGATATAAATATTTCTATGAAGGGCATGACACACGAAATGACATAAACATTTTCATCTGATTGTTGTAGTACATATGTGGTTATCTTCCCTTTCCATGTAATAGCTTAGTTTTCCTTTGAACTTGTCTTTCTTCTATTTCCCTAAGGGCTTTATGATGTACTTAAAAACCTTGTGGTTCCATATGATGATGGAATGCTATTTTGTTGATATATATATATATATATATATATATATATATATATATATATATAGAGAGAGAGAGAGAGAGAGTCAGGCTAGAATACACTCGAGTGTATTCAGAGCAGAATACACTCAAGTATATTTTCATGATGCAATATTTTTTTCAAAAATCTAATCCATTAATCTTCTTAATCATCTTTTCAATAACTCACATAAAAAATTTGAGCACATTTGGATATTCATAGGTCATGTTATAAAAATCGCAAAAATTATGCACTTCAAATTAGTTTTGTGCGTCAATTTTGTGGCCCTCGGATGAGAGACTTACACTCATCCAGATGGGGTCAAAATTTGTATGTATCCTAATTATAGTATGACAATGAAGATCAATGATTTACACCTTGAAAAAATAGTCTTGATATGCAAACTCACTTGAGTGTATCCATGCGATCTGTACACTCGAGTGTATTCTAGCCTGACTCTCTCTCTCTTTCTCTCTCTCTCTCTATATATATATATATATATATATACATATATATGTATGTATATATACATATATATTCATATTTCTTGTGAGTTCTTGTACTACTTTATGGATGGATGCCCAAACACTATGGCCACTAACTCTCTAGTTAGTGGGGGTAAGATGTGGGGAATACACATATCCTTGACAAATTATCAGAGCCAAACACATAGGCCTCTATATACGTTGGGGCATAACACATCATAAGAATCTAGGGAGAACCAAATCCACAAATGTAAAAGTAAGATAATAGGTATCGTAAAGTCCTATTTTCAACTTATCCATCTAACTAAAGATTACTTGGGTGATTGCATCTTACCTAGATTGATCATTTTTTAACCTTTATTGATTATGGTAGTTTAATAATTTAGTTTAAACCTATTGAAAAACTTTAAGAATGATTTTATTTTGAATGATTAGGGTTTGACAAGTGTAAACCCTAGTTGGCCAAAATTAGGGTTTTGGTATCATATGGATGCAAAATTTGATAAACATAGAGGTGTAATAAATGATTTTTACTATTTAATACACAAATATACTTTTTTTTAATTTGTATATAGTATGAATAACTCAAATATAAGTTCTCTTGCAAAATATTAGATTTTTTAATGTTTTTTGACATATTGGTTGACTGTCTTTTCCCAAGACAAACTCATAAACTCAGCTGACCATACATTCAGGTTGAAACATAGCACTCCAATATTTAATTTTTAATTTTTTATTAATACATGCATATATTCTATAACTTTAACAATAAATTATTACTCAATTTGAGACCTTAATATAAGTTTCCATAATTTTTGGATGATTTTGGACTGATCCAAAGTGTAGGGTTGACTGAGTTTGTTATTGATAACAACTCATCCTACCGACCGATGTGAATAAATAGAAAAGAAGATTGAACATAGTTTTTGGACTTGGATGTAAATATTAGAAGAACCTAAACCAAAATATATAATCAACGTAATGCCCTAGTATATTCCATAACACATGGTTTCCCTCAAAGATACAAAATTCTAAAGAGAGAGAGGAGGATTACAGTTTTGTAAGAGAAATTTCTCAAAAGGCTGATTTAAGATTTTAGCTTCCTATAGCTTACAAATTTAGGTAAGTTCATCAACTCTAGATATGATTGCATGGTGAAACTTATTTCATATGTATATATTCCTTCCTCCCTCTAATTTTTTCTAAGAATATAGCAAATCATCAGCCTTTCTCATTCTCTCTCTCCTATTCTCCTTTTCTAGGGTTTCTGAGTTGGAAGGAAGAAGAAAAGAAGTCGATGGCTAGAACCTTGATGATTTCAAGAGATTTAAATTATAGGCAACATTTTAAGGTTTTTGGAACCTTAGGTGAGTGTTTAGATCCCTATTAGGATTTGTAATCATGTTTATATCCCTATTTCTATCTGGCTAAATTAATCTTGCATTCATATGCAATTGGCTAATCAATTGGGAAGATTTTTGGAAATCAAATGCTACTGATTTTGATTATTTCTATTTTATTTTTATTTATTTAGATCCTGATATATTGATTCAATTTTCCATGAGAAATACTATGTATAGAGAAACTATGTTTTCTTATAGGAATTTTTTGAAAAGTCAATCTAATGAAAGATATGCTTGAATATTAACTTGACAAGTATAGAATAATGGTTGAACTTAATATGAATGAGTTCCTTAATGGTACTTTTTGATATTTGATTTAAGTGCACATATCATTTACATAAAGATCAGTCTGAGTGTTTAAAATAGAAGTATCCCCTTTCTAGGGTTTATGTCGAGGGATTGACTCAAATGAGCCAATGATTTGTTGCATACTTATTATTGATGGGTGAATTGTGTAGAAAAATAGGGTTTCCGTGTGTGTGATATCCTTAATGAACCCTTACCCTATACAAGATGATGAGATTAGTGAGTAATAAGGTTTGTTCAGTGTATAGAACTAAGCCATCTTCTTGAAAACCCTATAAATTCAGTATTAAGATAAGTATGAGAGATAAAGCCTAATTTTTTTTTATAATCTTGTAAATTTGATGAAACGTTCAACTTTAGGTATTATTAATTCAATTGAAGATAAAAAGTCGTATTAAGGTGATATAAACCTAAAGGATTTATTCTATGTTGCAAATTACATATTGTCGTTCCTCTTGTTTTAATCATTGCCTTTCTTCTTAACCCTAATATGAAGTATGTCATTCTAGTTGTGCAAGAATACACATTTGATAAAAAGATTATTTGAATTCTTTTAAAGAAACAAAAAATATTAAATAACAAGTGAAATCTTGACACATCTAGTTAGGTTCCATGAATACCTTAAGTTTCCCCGAAGGTCCATATTGGGAAATAAAATGGATCTCCTTATAGTAATTAGAGAGTTATGAGAAATATTTTTAGAGTGTGGATGGATACCTTACTGGTTAGGCTATGAAGATTTATGAGTGAGTAATCTTGTGTGATTTAGGACCTAAACCCTCTATTGTGAAAATGTAGGTCCATGAGGAATAAACTCTGATGAAATGAAAACTATGAAACATTAGGATATGTGATATTATATTGTGTTCATTCCTATCTCATGTACCCTAGATGAGGAAAGAAGCCTCATTAGTTATCCCACTATCTGTTGTTGATATCTTAGAGTGTCTAGATAAACCCTAAGATAGTGACCGTGAGTCATTGACATGAGTGGTGAGGTACAAGCCAAGTAGTTTCATGGAAAATGACTAAAATATGACAAACGATATAGAATGTGAGTTGAATTTTCGTTACATGCCTTTTACTACTTGTAGAAATCTTATTGTTGTTGAATATGTTTCTCATTGTGGAAATTAATCATTATTTTATGGAGATTATATGTTTGCATATTCTTATTTGTCTGGTTTGGAATTTTATTTTAAATGTTGACAGGTGGTTGATGTTGGGATTTAATTTCTACTATGAATATGATTTGTATTTACTAATCATTTGAATAGTCCTTTTTGGTAAAGATGGCTTATGTGTACTTCAGATTCATGACTACATGATATGTTCCTGGTCAGACTGGTGGGTAGTCCCAAATATGATGTCATTATTATGTCTTGATTAAAATTGTTTATATTTTGATTTGTTACTCCTAGAGTTATATCTTCCTTCTGAAGTAACTAAAATTTATTGATTTGTTTATTGACATGATCTTAATGATGTTTTAAAGTTTGAATTGGCCTAAGTGAATACTTTATCTGATTAATTAAATTATTGTCATAAATTGGATGTGCTAAATGCTACAATAATTTGCTAGACTTAGAAATATCTGCAAGTTTCTTTTAACTTCATCATATTTAAATTAATGTTGATGCATGTAGACAGCTTGAGTGGGAGGTATCCACTCATTGGGGATCTATAAGAGTCCCATGAGGTTGTTTCAAAAAAAATTATGTATAATTCTATCTAGAAGATATTTTGTGATGAAGAAGATGTAAATAAAATAATATATATTTGAATGTCCTTGTATTCTCTCTTTCTTGGGATGGGTAGTATACCGAGTTTGTTCTATCATATACATGTAATCAATGTAAACTAAGATACATATAGTAATAAGATTTTAATAATGGTCTTAGTGATTTGAATATGTTGTCGTTGATGTAATATTGATTATGTGATTTTATGATAAAAAGAAAGGAATATTTACCTATGTTTTTGTATATTGTGTTAATCGTGTTTTTTAAGAATCAATTATTTTGTTTCATAATATGGGTTTAGGTATAGGGATTCTCTCTATTGATAGCATTGTTCTAATCAAAATAGAGGTCTCACATGTATGGTGGTAAATGTGGAGGTTTTGGCTACTAATTTTCTCCGATCTGCCTAGGTATGGTGGTTGAGGTTCCACTACTCACCTTCCTTCGTGATGTGGATATAAGACTGGATTAGGTCTCTCTCTTTAAATCTTGGAGATTCTTGTATAATCGCATGTCTTCTTTAAGGACTACCACAAGACACCTAATTAGATGTGATTAGGTAGTCATCTCATCTCTTTTTCTCTCCTGACTATAATGATCTCTCTCATTGGTAAATTAAGTATGGGTTACAACAAAAATGGGAAAATAATTTGTAATAATGTGACAATAAAATGATGATAATTATTTACTCTTGCACTAAAGTTCTGATCTATGATCATGAAAGCTTACTCTAATAAAAGTACATATTGCATATGCCTCCTAAGACCCATGCAACCTATGCTAGTACCTCAGGAACCAAACATGGTCACAAAGGCAAGGAAAAGTGGGATAGAGTGGAGTTTTAGGAGACCCCTAGTACTAAGACCATGTAATCAGGGAATAGAGAAGGAACGAGGTGTGTCCTCAGGGATGTCATGCACACTTTGGTTACAAACATCACATCATATTACCCAAGGGACATGGACCCCATAACCCTAGCCCAAGGATCCCCACCATGTCTGACTGCCTTATGCTAACATTGAATCTTTATGTGGTGAGGATGACAATGATGTCCTCGATGAGGCTAATGTTTTGATTCATGACATGGGAAACACCTTTAGGGTCCTTAGATACCCATAACAGAGTAGGGTCACCTGTGCCACTGACCAGATTAGGGTTATTTCTAGATTATGGTGGGACAAATACATCTACCCCCAACAAGTCATCTACCTTAATTGGAAATCCTTAAATCCCATCTTCACTTATCACTTCATGCCTATTTGTGAGAGGAAGGAGAAACAAGAACATTTGTACTGTCTCATCCAAGAGAATCTATCTGTAGTAATGAGAGGAACTTTCATCTCCCAAAATGTCATGCTCTAGGGTTGACTGAAGAGCATAGGGTAGACCATGTTCTCAATGGGATGCACATCACCTTGTGTGCATTTATGTCTTCTACTCATCTCACCACCTTTGAGGAGACATATGATAGTTCCTTGTATGTGGAGATAACTCTAGGTTTAAGAATAAAGAAAAGACCTAGCTTATCCTGCCAAGGGTTTAATGATGCGGTGCCAACTACCCAAGACCCCAAAGGACCACCTCAACACAACAAAAACAACATGAGAGGCCAAGGCTTGGGTCATGGCAGGGGAATTGAGCCCATAATAGAGGTCAAGGAAGGGGCAATAATAGCAACACTGACAGCTAAAGTAGGGATAGAATAGTGGAAACAACAATGGGGAGGGTGCAGTCCTAATGTGCAGCAAATGTGTGTTTGTCGCCCTGGCTAGTAAAAATTCTAGAAGCCAATGTGTCACTTCTTCAAGGAAAATGGACGTTTAAATGGAGCTTGTCCCTACCCTCCTCCACCATGGGCTAATAGTGGTAAGTAACCCAAACATTAGAAAGATTGTGTTTTTGCAATTAATGCCAAGGAAGCTAATGCAAATGAATATAGTTTAATTGATGATATGTTTGATTTAGAATTATTGCTTACTTGATAATGATTTTGAAAAATGATCAAATAACTTACACTTGTTCTTATGATATATATGTTCTTACCCTTCATTATCACCCTATAGTTTCCCTATTTGATTTTGGATGTACTCACACCTTTATATACTAAAGTCTTTGAATGTTGCTTGACCTTAAATTGAAATACCTAGGATATACCCTTGATGTTTCAGCCCCTATTAGAAGAATCTATAGATATTATCATGTGGCTGAAAATGTCCCTCCCTTTTATGGACATTAAGATCTTGTGATTGGTTTCATCCTTGTTGACATGGATGATTTTTACCTCATCCTTACAATGGTTTGGTTGTATAAGAACCATTGCATCATTGATTGTCATTTGAAAAAGATCATTGTCTCTGAACCTAATTCTCCTACCATTACAACTATAGGAACTTCTTCATAAGGTCTGCATCTGCTAAATTCATCTCCTTGGGGTTCACCTATCCTATTTGTTAAAAATAATTTTGTCTCTATGAGGATGTGCATTGGCTATCATATGCTTAACCAATCTTACAATCAAGAACAAGTAACCTCTTCCTAAAATTGATGGGCTCTTTAATCAATTTTTTCTTGTCAATATCTTCTTGAAGATAAACCTACATTTTGTTTTTCATCAGCTTAAGTTCAAGGAGGAAGACATCATCAAGGTAGCTTTCCAAACCCACTATAGGAAGTATGAATTCCTAGTTATTTCATCTGGCTTAACAAATGCCCCTATTGTATTCGTGACTCACATGAGTACAATCTTCCAATCATTTATTGATGAATTCTTAGTGTCATCATTGATGACATCCAAATCTTATCCAAATATCATCAGCCACATCGAGCCCACCTTTATCAGGTGTTGGATGTTGTATAGGCGCATAAATTTTATTGATTGTCAACATGTAAATTTTGGATTAACAAAAGTATTTTGGGACACTTCATCTATGGTTGAAAGATTTCTATTAAAAAAGATAGAGTCACGATTTTTCTTGAGTGACACACCCTAAATACTATCTTTGAGATCTACAACTTCCTCAGGCTAGAAGGTTATTATCATCACTTCATCCCAAAATTCAACAAGATTGTCTTGCTCCTCACCAAGTTGACTTGAAAAAGGGATAGTATGAAGCCTCTAAGTCTAACCTGTAGGAGCTCAATACCAGGATACCTGCTATTCCTATTCTTGCTTGTCACTCAAGGAATGAGGGGTTTGTTATCTTCACTGATGCTTTGATGTTTGGTCTTGGTTGAAAATAGACTCAAGAAGGAAAGGTGGATGCCTATGCTTCTAGACAACTAAAAGAAAATGAGGTCAACTACTCCAGTCGTGACCTCAAGTTGGAAACCATCATCTATGCTTTAAGATCTCACACCATTATCTCTTGTTCTCCACTTTCGACATCTTCACTGTCCATAAAAAAGTTTGAAGTACATCTTGAATTGGAAGGATATGAATCTGAGGTGGAGGATATGGTTTGAGTATCTGAAGGACTATGACTTCACTATCACTTACCTCCTTGATAAGGTGAACATGGTAACAAACGCTTTCAGTAGGAAATGGGTAACATGTGTTGTGAACTTCACCATCGAGTGTAACATATGTAGTTTCTTTCTCCCTTGGCCTTGAATCACTTGGGTGACATAATTAGGCTAGACAACATCAATGTGAAACATGACCTTCATTTTGACATTCTCATAGCACAACAAGGAAGTTCGACTTTATAAGAGGTGATGAATATTATGGAAAACCATAGAAACATCTATTTGTTTCCATTGATGGAGGAACTCAGTACATGCAACACATATCAGTTCTTGAAGATTCTGCTATGTAGGATAGCATTTTAAATGAAGCTCATGGGTCCAATTATAATGTTCATTCTAGAGCTACAAAGATGTAAAAGGACCTATAGAGGCATTTCTGGTGGAGACACATTGATCGGACCTCAAACGTTAGTTAAAAGTGAGACAAAAGTTGATAAGGAGATGTCTAATCACCTAAGATTTGATTCTTACTTATCTAAGAAAAAAATAATGATAGATACATGCATAGAGCTGGGATGAGTCAAAGAAAACTAAACAAAGAAAAATACATAAAATAGATTCATTTAAAGTCTTGTTTATTGTGAGAAGGAGTTCTAGGCTATACAAGCATGAATTAGGAAGTCTAATAACCTCATTATTAGATGTAGACAACCATCTAACACCCTAGATAGAAACTAACATCCCAACCCAACATGTACTATGGTTGCTACTCCTATGGGGGTTAGCCCACTCACTCTCATGAAGCCTGACTAAAACTCCATAGATAGCACAATACCTCTTTCGAGGATTATGGGAAAGTACTCCTAATTTTTCAAGATTACCTCTCAGGTCTAGCATATTCAAGAGTATTAGGAGTGGTAGACGTTTGGCTAGGAATATAGACCATAGTGAACCCATCCCGGTTTGGATGAACTAAATCATTTTGTTGTGCTTGGTCAGATATCTAAGGCCTTGGCTTCTAGGCAGATCGTTCCTTGGAACTTGTCCTCTCATACTTTTATCCGAACTACCTTCTCTCCCAGTTCTCACCACTAATATTTTGAGGTTAAGTTCATTCAATAAAGAGATCAACCAATCCAATAATAATAACCAAGAATAGAAGATAGAACAGAAACAAAATATATCTAAATATTAACTACTTGCTTAGAGTCAAAGTACATAAGCATGCCCAAAATGGGCAACATAGACTAGAAGAAGCTCAACTAGCCATAGGCATGCATAATTGGCATTGAACTAACACAAAAATACATCATTTACAAAGAAACAAGGGGGAACCATAGAAGAAAATCGGATGAAGAAGAGTCTAGCCTATGGAGGGGATGTGGTTATCTCTCCTTAGCCTCTAGGAGGGTTAGATATCATGCTTTAAATTGTTCTCCTTGATTTTCTAGACTCCTTGGCCTCATTTCTCATTGATTCTATCTCAAACAACATCTTGTGTGGGTAAATGGAGGTGGAGGTTGATGAAAATGAGTGGAAAATGGAAGCGACCAATGGAAGTTGTGTAAAATGTCAGAAAATTGACACAAAATTGATGGTGGGGGATGTAGGGTGAGACCCTTAGCCCTCTTAGGTCTTCAAGCTCCATGATGGATGTTTGTGTACCAAAAAATGTGGAACCCTTGACATTGTGGCCAATGAGATGTATTTATAGTGATATGGAATATATTTGTAAGTGTAAAAAATCTGGCGCATGTCCAAAATTGTGTCGATTTCTAATGATGGAAGAAAAAGCTAAGGGATGAAAATAGCCTGATTTAGAAAAATCTTGGTTGGTTTGATACCATTAGTCTAGCAGAATTAGGCTTCCATTGATTTTGACCATAAAAAGATGTCATATGAGCTCACCATTAGAGTTGGATATTAGGGCTCATCATCTAGGGGGACCCTCAAATTCTTACTGACGAGAAAAGGTTGTTGGGTATGGAAGAGAACCCAATCCACTTCTATCAAACCTGGCCCGGCTTTGCACCACCAGTAGGTGGTAGTTGATGCACTCCATCAAAAAGAATGTTGGCATAGGAGGTGACCATCGGTTCATGGTTCATCACATGATTTTATTGGATGTCCTCTAACAAAAATGGTCGATGGCGAATTGATGCATGATGTTGTCTGTAGGGCCGAACCTGACCCGATTTGAGGGAAAATGGGCCAATTTCGTCGTTTTGGAATCAGAATGGTCAATGGAGATAGAATTTCCAAGTATTCATCTTGAGAATCAAGGAAATTGATGTCTTTTCTAGTTTGTTACCTACAAGTCCCTTAATTTGCTAGTAGAGCAGCTATATCTTCAAATAGAGGCAAAATTATGAAAGCTAAGTATTTAGAGTTATTTTGGGCATATCAAGGCTATTATAGACATAGAAAGTATAGATAATTAATTAGTATTGATACTTAAATTTTTGTGTCATCAACCACCACAAGCTTTATCCTTTTCTTTTCCTCAAGAAAGACCAAACTAAAAGAACAAAAGATAACATCCAAGTTAATCTTGGTGATAAATTCTAAGGTTAGGAAAAATAGTTTAGATCCACTAATCTCTGAATCCATATTGTTTTGCAAAGTCGCCCACCATTCAAGCAAACCTGCTAAAGTAAGATGTAATATGTTTGTCCAAATTTAAGGGAAATCACTACAACTCAACAATATGCATGGGTGCTTGAACGATAATATTGAGCATTAAGGAGATGTCACTTAGGGAATCAGTCAAGACTAATGAATTGTCATCGTGTATTCATGTAAGACAATCAAGAACCACACACCTCTCACTTATTATGGTCCTAAATCAATAAAAGAAAAGACTCTAGTGACTTGTGAGGATCCCAATCTATGTCAGGTCGGTCCATGTAGTGAGCAACAGTCCCTACAGTCTGATCTAGTTGGTCCAAAGAAGTGAGATGAACTCCTCACACCGTGCTGGAACCAACCTTGCTACTAGGATGATTTCATAGGTCTTATAGGGCTTCGTAAAGATGCTATAATGAGATTATGGGTTGTCACTACTAGGAGTGGCATACCCGCACTTGCAAACACAATTGTACACCAACTGGGCACCAACCTAACTCTCCAAAAAGAAAAAATAGGCATTCATGAATTTATTCACTCTCAAGCATTTGTTATTGGTATTCTAATTTACAGCCATGGGTGATAAGATGTTTTTTTATCTTTGAGATTTTTGAGTGGACGAGCCACTTTTGCGTATTTTTAGTTTTTCTCTTTGTGAATCAATCTAGTGTGGGTAGATGGCCAGACCGTCAAGGAAAAACAACCCAACTTGATTAAAGCTCAACAACTTATGGTAGTCTACTTGATACCTTAGTGAAAATATTTAGTATGGTTCAAGAATCCTTGGAGTATAGTTGCTTTTGTGAAATTGAGGGTCAGAGTTTGATCAGACTCTATCTCATTCAATTGGTCTCCAATCTGGGGTTTGTAATTCACAATATGAATCAAACAGATAGGAGTTTTAAACTATGAAATGTGATATGACCCTAGATCGATCATTAAACTTTAGGAAAGAGTTAATGAGCTAAGCAAAGTAAGAGATCAAGCAATTAAGAAAAATATTGGGCAATTAGACATCTACATAAGAAATTGAATGTTGGATTCACATTCATAGCCTTAATTGCAAATATTTCAAATTAAGCAACCTAGTTCTACTAAACAATGAAACTTAAATTAAGAAATTTGAAAATTTTATACTAAAATGTAAGAATAGGAAATGTAGACATACATGCATGAAGAAGGAAAATAAATGAAGTGACAATGGAGAGATATAAAGGCAAATACTCTACAACCCCAAGCTTAAAAAATTTCTTGTCATTGAGAAAATTTAAAACTTAGGATAGTAGGGATGATATGTGATACAACAAGTACTAAAATTATCACCTGAGAGGTTGAGGTTGAGGTTGAGGTTGAGGTTTAAGTTTAAGCTTCCATTAGAAGGGTTGTCATCGAGGAAGACTTGAATCTATAGTTGCCCTTCTAAGGAAACCATGAAGTTGAAGACATAGCTTCCTTCTTGAGTTGAGTTTTAACTTGTTGACTGGTTCAAAATCTGATCTAGCTTAAGGAATGAACTCAACATGAATATATGGTGATGATTATATACTGTAGGGAGGCCTTGGGAGTGTTGGAGCAGCCTACATAGTAGGTGTTCTGATAAAGCTCATAGATGGATGCTTTTGTTTTTGGGTAGTCGGTGGTGGTGGAAGGTGTCGAACCTCACTCTAGTGTATTTCATGTCTTGATGAAGTTGCATGACACTTGTCCAATTTTATTTGAAGTTGTGTTAAATCATTTGGACCTCCAATTGGATGTCAAAAAGTCGACATCTAGTGTCAATCTAAAAGTTGTGGAAGTCCTTCTACATTCCCAAAAATCATTTGATAAATGTTTCACATGTCAAAAAATGACAAATCTGGTTTGGGGTGAGGAGGAGATGGCTAGCAGAAGTGTTGAGGATCCTACATATGGGGCATTGACCGGTGCAAAATGTCATGGAAGAATGCCACATCATATTTGTCAACATCTAGGAAATCCGGTACATGTAGCACCGATGTGTAAGCTCTCTCCATTCTCCATATGTGAGGTTCATTGCCTTTAAGTGTCTAAAGCAAAGATGTCTATAAGAAGACCTTTACATGCTAAGGTTGCATTAGTGGGAAGGAGAATCTTATGTATATTATGGAAAAAGAAGAATGTGTATCCTCTCTTGTAGATCTTGATCAGTCCTAAGTGGCTAAGGTGATCCACATCCACCCTCTAATGTGGAATCTTGTCTGTCATCTATGCAAAAAGGACATTGGCGACTCTGATGTGCTATGCAATAAAAGTGATGACTCCTCTCATATGTATGAAAATATATTGTCTATTTATGTTGTTGTGGAGGTGATGGATCAGAAAGTTTCCAACATTAGCCTTCCTCCAGACTGCAACACACCAAAGGAGATATCATACAACTTGACCAATTGTTCATTGCTTATCATGCTTTTCCAGGATACCATTGACACGGTTGATGTAGCAGACAACTGGGTTCTAGATGGGAGTTGTATTGATATGGTTGGTGAGGTATTTCTTCTCATCTATCGGCATCCCAAGGAAAAGTTGATGTTGATGTCAAAATAACCACCTTCTAGCTATCCCCTATACATCTTGATATAGACTTGTATAGCTCATGCCATCCACCCATTTGGTTGGTCCATGATGTCTCCCTTTGGTGTGCTTATCAGGAAGAAGTGTAGATGATGCTTTGTGTCCTTTAGTTTCTCTAGTATCAAATAGAACTCATTAGTAAGTCTCTCATACACATTGTAGTTGGAGTACACAATGACGTCCAATCTTCTTTCCTTCAAATACTAGTCATTAACTGTGTTGACACTCAAAGTGTCGAGGGAATTGAGATTGGAGCATTTTGGCAAAACCACCTGCCTAATTTTGAGCTTACCAAACTTCTTTTGTTGCACCCACCTAGTGAGTTTTAGAGGATGGATGGTAGTTTGTGTTCTATGAGAAAATGAGATAGGGGGTTGTTGGATGAGGAATAGTTGTGTGATGATGAATACTAACACATAGATACTACTAATTCATCCAAAACCCTTTATTGTTCTACTAAATGTTGGAATTTGGTAAATGATGTATTTCTCATAATTCCACATGAAGACTGTAGGTGATTCACTTCTGACACTTTGAGGTCAATACCTCAATGCTAGAATGAGAAGGAATGAGAAGTGATTTCCTCCACCTCATCATCTGAGAGTCCAATTGTGTTATCCATGGACACAAAAAAGACATTCAAGTAGTTTGGATCGGATGAATGAAATACAATATCCAAAGATGGTTACTTCTAAGTCACTTAGTCATATAGAGGGTTCTGGGAGTGCCTACATATCCTATGGGAGTAGCAGTACAATCCACTAGGTTTTGTGTAGGGGTAGTATTCCAGAATGTGGGTGAAGACGATCTTCCTATAGAATGCCCTTCCTCTCTAGACTTTGAAACTTTCCTCTTCATCCTATTGATTATATTTATTGCTTCATCCATAAAGGTGGAGGGTAGAGGGGTGGGATTCGGGTAAGAAGTTTGTCACAGAACTATTTATTATACAAATTCTAACACCAAATGACTACAAAATCAATGGTGATAGGATCTAGCCATTTTTCCCTAACATGGTATTATCAAAGCATGAATGTGGAAGCATAAATCTTGGCATACATGAACATATAACAAGATAAAAGAGCAATCATAATCTCAAAATTTAATAAGTATTATTATTATGTAACATTGTCTTATTACATGATTTTAATTACATATTAAGAGTTAAATTGCACAAGTATGCTCATGTACCTTAGGTATCTTATAAAAAGTACACTTGATATAGCTCACCAAGCCCATCAACTCCTAAACATCTCTAAACCTATAAAATACATAAAACAAAGTGGGTCAACACACAAGGTGTTGAGTACAAGGCTAAAAATACATATATAAAATATTTACATGACTTGAAAGGATTTACAGAAGTAATGAATAAGAATACACAAGTTAAGTATTTAGCAAAATGAGAACATGTGTTATATATCATTTCAGTTCAATTATACCATCATATCATGTATTCATCAATATTGTGTATTTGTAAGGCCTTTTATTGAGTAACTTCCCATTGGAAGAGTCTATGAGGGTGCTGAAGATTAACCAACCCTATTCTTAAAGGAGCTTAAGGCCATCACTAAGAGCTAACCCTTTTATCGATGATATATCCTATCTTGACATCTTAAGTAGGATGCCAATCTTAAGTCATTACCTCAAAACTTCAGGCAGGTGCACAAAGTTTATATAGTGGAGTTTCTATATTAACTTTGCAAGTTATAAAACAATGACAATGAGACAAACACCAAGTACAACACTAGATTACTACATGTCAATATTTGAGAAAGTAGACAAACATACATATCTATCACATTTCAAGAAAGAAAGCCATAGTCATATAATTATTTAAAGCTCGTATGTGATTTTAGAGATTTCATAACCTATCCTTGACCATCAATATCTCAAGCAACACCTGGTTAAGGAAAAGATTACATACATGTATTAGTTTCTCATCATTCACCCAAACTAGACCCTTTTAGGGTTTTGGCCAAGTTAGATTATAATTTTTTTAATCATATGTTTGATGATCTCTTATTATTCCAAGGTTCATCATAGAGGTGTCGTTCAAGTTTCATGTCATTACAAGGTCCCATCTATAGATCGTCTCAAGATTTAGGTAATTATGTGCAAACTAGATCAAAAGCACTCATAATAGAGCAACCAAGGTCAAGGGTCATCAAGACAAGGGAAAAAATCATTAAAATGGTTTATATTAGCAAGCCAAAGAAAATATTAGCATATGTCAAAGATGGGTGGATGGTCATCTAGTTCTAGTCTCATAAGGTTCATCAATATATCAACATTCCAACATACATAGTTTATATATTCACCATGTGACTTGGGTGACCCATCCACATTGAAAGGGGTCACAAAAATTAGGTCAATCCCTGATTTGAGAAGGGTAGGACAGAAAAAGATTGAGACCCACATCAAGAAGAACACAAGAACATAAATCAAGACATATATGTAGGGGTGTAAACGGTGTGGGTACAATGTAGGTCTAGCCATACCCATACCCATACCCATCTAATTTAGCTGGTCCAGTTCCGGTTCTAGACCCGCATAATACAAAACCTGGACCCGCACCATACCTGTACCCGTAATAATAGCAGGTATGTGGTGTGGGTATGCGGAAAAGCGGTTCTATAAACATCATATTTTTTATGAAAGAAAAATGACTATGTTATATATATTTAACACAACAAGATATTGTTATCATATAGTATATTAACATGTAATAGTTATATTAGAAAATGTTATATACAATAACATTAATTGAGTAATTTTTTACATATTTGTAGTCATGATCATAATGTTTAATATATGTAGAAAGTAATATAAATTAATAGACATTTTGATTTTAAATTTACATATGATGTTCATTATTGTTACTAGAATAGTTAATTCTTAATTATATGACTAGTATTAACCTAAGAGTAGGATATAATCTCAATAATTATATTAGTTAGACTAGTAAAGTATGATATATATAACATATTATTTTAGTAGTTACTTATGTAAAGAGGGTACACGGGTCTAGCGGATTTGGGTCCAAGCATACCCATTATTGGACCCTCTTATATGTAGGTCCAAGGGTATAGGGGTCCAAGTGTATGCAGGTAGAAAAAATTAGACCCTTGACAGGCTTCTTAAGGGTCCATATTTGTGGTTCGGCGGGTCTACCCGTACCCATTTACAACCCTAAACATATGCCGCATAAGAGCTTAGAATGGGTGAAGTAGGGTCATATAACGATTTTATATCAAAGGGGTTTGCCCCTAACAAACAAAGTCACATCCCATCATAAAAT
Source organism: Alisma plantago-aquatica (assembly GCA_963693085.1). Lineage (NCBI taxonomy): Eukaryota > Viridiplantae > Streptophyta > Magnoliopsida > Alismatales > Alismataceae > Alisma > Alisma plantago-aquatica. The sequence continues at coordinate 1,113,991,302 of OY856410.1, forward strand.
AACTTATTTTAGATATATAAAAAGTTTTATGCATAAAAGGGATCAAAGTTATCATTTAAATCAAGGTATAGCATTCATCATCATATAACGATAACAACCATGCATATAAGATATATTATCATAGTAAGAACATAGAGTGATAATGGGATGAGATAGGTGTCATATACGATAAAAAGTTATTGATGCTCAAGGTTAGGATAATCTTAGATGTCCTTTAGAAATAAGGTTAACGATCTAGGGTAAGATCCATCACTTATGTTCAAAGCAAGTCACATAAGTTCATTGGGGTTTATCATTAAGCAGGAAGGATGATTAGGACCTTCATTAGTTCAAGAATGTATACAAGATACTAGTTTTATAATTAAGGATGGAAAAGTACATAAAAGTCCTCAACTTTATAATGAGAGTGCATTAAACATGGTCAAAGTAGTCAAAGATCATAAATTTAGCCAAACAGGAGGATTACATGAATGTTAAGGGTCTGAAAATATGCTCATGTTGTAGATCTCATTGAGCTGATGAATTTCGTATATAATTTAAATCCATTTGTCCTTGAGAGAGTTGTGTATTTTTGAAATATTGCATCAAGGACTATTGATAATCAACTTTAGGTTTTACCTTGATAATGCATTGGGTGATAGGGGTCGTTGATCAGCGATCAATGGCCTAGATCACGCGCCTCGGCTCTTGCTTGAAGATGAGTGGGTCAACCTTCTATGCACCATTGGTCTTCCATAAAAAAGAGGAAGAGCAACAGATCATGGCCCCTTATAATCTACACTGTTGGAGTTCTATTCCTTTTGACTGGTCTTTGACCCTCCCATCCCCCTTTCGTGAGTGGGGCTCTAGTGCATGCGATCCACAACGATGCTGCAACATGAGCTTTCTAGAGCTTGGGAGGAAGTGTGCAAGGGTGCCCTCCCACAATCGGGGGGCTTCTGTCCGGATGTGACTTGACGCTTCAAGGTGGATGGCGGTGGAAAAGATCATGAAATGCCATTGAAAGGGAGGATCACACTAGACAACTCCCTATCCACGATGGTACCGATAAGGCTAGATGAAGGATAAGGGGTGGGATTAGGTGCTGACCTTGGTCATGAGCAAGAGGGGAAACATGGGGGAAAGAAAGAGGAAGGATAAATGAATCATTTGAGTGCTTCAATTGCTCAAACGGAGTGAGAAATCCATTGATTGGTTTCTCTAAAGAACCCTTCTATAGTAGTACAAATAAAGGTAGTAGACAACTTATGAGTTGTTGGATCGATGATATGAGATCTAACAGTCAGAGGAAAAGGTGTGTTAGGGTTTTCCCCATCCTTGTGGGTAGAGGCTGTTGGGATCCGCATTGTGTTTGGGCCCAATAAGAGTTAAATATCAACTAATTCAAGTACAAAAAAGTACATTTTCAACATATCATAACTTTTGATTCCAAGATCCAATAGAGGTGATTTTTGTGATCTATCAAATGAAATACATTAGGGACCAAGCTTATAGAATTTACTAGGTTCAATTTATTTTGCAATATGGAGGTATGTTAAAGCATGATACTTGGTCCAATTTCTCCAATTAGAGCCACATATTGTGAAATTAGTCATTTAGGTGATAAAATTGGGGTATCACAAGACCTGAGCTATAAAATAGATATCCTATTGAGTAACAAGGACACTTTATGATAGAGAAATAGTACAATAGATGAGAAAGAAAATTCAGGTCGTCACATCCTTCCCTCCTTAAAAGAAATTTCATCCTTGAAATTTGTTTAAGATCATAGTCAAATGTCAAAGTTCACATTTATCACATTTAGGTAACTAACCCAAATGTCAAGACATCCAACACTATGCAGTACAGACATAGTTTTTCATCATCAAGGGTGTATTCATCCTAATTATATATATATTACTTGGTGTTCCATCATATTACAAAATCATGTTGGCATTAGGGTTCCACATCCCATACCATTATTTAATTAGGATTTTCTTCATGACTTCTCATACGAGTCCAAGGCATGTCATCAAATTTATGTTATCTATTTCTCAAATGGACAATGTTCATTATCATCACTTTTAAATGATGTATTATTATCAGATGTGTAATTCATCATTATACTAGAATTTTGATTGTTTTGGTCTTCCCCCAAAGTTCTACCAAGTCTAATTGATATGCCCATTTCTCTTCATATTGCGTCTAAAATTTGACACTATATCCATGATTATTCAAGTTAAGATTCCTAGGAATCATTGTGAAAATCTCATGATTCCAAACCTACATATTTAGTGTATGGGGTGGTTTTATATAAGATCTAGCATATGAGAGTAACCTATCATAAATATATCATTTATTACATGTAAGTGAGATATTTCACATATCAAACATCATTTGGGGAACACCATTATCATCAAGTTTGAGGTTTCATTATTATCTCACTTGTATCTCAAAGGAGCTCCACAAGATCAAGGCACCCAAGCTAAAACCTATCTATGTCCAACAAGACATACTAACCCCAACCATATACCCATAACAAATTTCTACCTAATCATCAAAAACAAAGGCCACCACCAGATTACTTTACATACAACCACTATCCAAGTATGAGGTTCGTCATGGACATCACACAACATACACATAATCTTAGGGTATTGGGACACCTCCCTCACCTATATATCAAAATTCATATATTCAATTGCCTCTTTCTCTAGGGTTAGATCTTTTCATAGGAAATCTAGTATTCAAAATTACTAATGGAACCACACATTATGTGACTCAACTCAAATATTTAGAAGTGATCTAGCTAGGGACCCATCATCATGTATTTTGTCATTCATATTTTTCAACATTTCATGTGTTTTGGAGGTTAGGTATTGTGATCTTCTCCCCTGGCGGGTCGACTCCTATCTAGAGGTCACCCTTTTCATATGTCCCATGCTAGAGGTCCTCCTTTATAAAGAGATTGAGGCCTATGTTGGTCCTAAACCATATCTCTCACATCATATCTCATCGTATACAAGACTAGGAACTAGTAAGCATGTCATCCCACCAACTATGTTTAGTACATTAACCAAGTCATATGCATCAAGCATGGTTCTACATTAGCTAGGGTTGCATGGTCAAACTTATATCATATCATCAAGAAATAGTTGACCCTTCCAAAAACAAACTTAGGTCATATTGAAGTAAGATCGTATCATCAACATCAACATCATCATCATAATCATCATCATATCACCATAATGATCATCATCGTCGTCGTTATCATCTTAGGTCATCTAGGCTAGTACTAGCCTAACCTTTATCATGGCTTTAGACAATTCTGGAAACTAGAACTATCATCTTAACTCTCTCATCTAGACTTGAAGTTACATATCTTTCTCATAGGCCACATGGATATTCACTGCCATTTTGTATGTGGTAACATTTTCATATGTACATATACTAATACTTGAAATAAGTTTTATTCAACATTGAGACACGTGATGGAAACCACCATACTCCAACTAGAATAAAATCAAAACCAAAAGTGAGTTACCACACTCATTAGTTAGTCTAGTACCATGACACCTAGAGAACTAGAAAGAGCATAGTGCACACTTGTGTAGCTACCCTAAGCACATGTCGCAAGCATATATCTAGGTTTGTAATAAGATATCCCTTTTCTCACCCTCGTGAACCTAAAACCCATACTACATGACAGAAGGAGGAAAAAAGAAAGGTTTTGGGTATTATACATATATACACCTAGTTCTAAATCATCTAGGTTGTAACTTAGAGGCTAAGTCATCCACAAAGGAGAACTTATTAAGTTTCCAGGGTTGGGATGTAAGGTGAATTGAGTTGTGTTTCATGTGAGCAAATTTGGTGTAGTTATTGTTCATTCTTTGATACCATCTTTAATGGAACTGTTTATTACCCAAATCCTAACTCTAAATGACTACAAAGTCAATGGAGATAGGATCTAGGTGTCCATCCCGAACATTGTATTATCAAAGTGTGAATGTGGAAACATAAAGCTTAGAATACATGAACAGATAATAAGATAAAAGCATCAATCATAATTGTTGGTATGTATGCCCATAGAGCCAGTCATATGATGATTGTAATGGCATTCTTTATAAATGATTTGAATAATAATAATAAAGTTAATTTCTATCTATATGTTTTAATTATTTTTGTGATAATAGTATTACATGATAGATGTCTAGAGAATGACAAAACTCAATGACGCATGTCTTCAAGCAGGTGACTTGAACAATGAGATCATACGAATGTTAACAGTATGTACATTCTCACTAATGTCCCTAGTCAGTTGTTATTGTAGAAATAAATATAGACATCAATAACACAAAAGATTAGAGTCATGATATATGATTTCAAACCAAGCACACAGATACATGTTAGAGAACATTGTATCAGATAGACCCACCTTAAGAGTGATGCATGGAAACCACACTTGGTTAGTCAGTATCATCTCTTATAGTATTGGTGGTGACTGTAGTTCTTAGACCTAAAATCACTCCACTCATCACATGTCGTTGGGTACACTTTGACATCATCAAACGCAACCCTAAAACATGGGTTATTATAACGGTGATGATTGGGTGACTTTGGCATATGGGGATTTGACTTTGAGTGATAGATATGGAATTTGTCCCTCCTAAGGGAGTATGATATCCTAGACACTTGATATGAGAGATTGAGAAATACATGACCATGTACATGCAAGTCAATATATGATATTGAGCTTGCATTTATCTCAGACAGTCTGCTCTAGTTCAAGAAACATGGATTGAACATTTATAGAGGATGACACGTCCATGCCTTGAGTTCAATCTGGATATTAGTGACAAAGGGGCTATACATTCACGGTAACACCAATAATAGATTGTAGGTTGAAAGTTATTCTCCAACTTTCCTCTTCACTTGGGTAGCACTGATGTGTGACTAGGCACCACTCTTTGCTTGTGATGTCATATGCTAGTTATGGACATTCACTTCTAACATGAAATGGAACCTATAGGGTCACACACATAGGATTAACCTGGAAGAGGAGTTTATCCATGAATGTTGTTTAGATTGATTAATAAACTATTTAGGTACTCAATTAAACATTCAATCAATAGATTTGACTCAGAATCATAAAGTGCATGTGTTGAACCAATTGATTAGAGTGTCAAATTGATTGAGAACTGCATTGACTGTGTTCTACACAATCTGGACCACCAACAGACCAATTCATTGGGTGAACCATTCGGCTCACGGTCAGTGAGATAATCGGTTCACTCTGGTGAACCGATCCGTTCAGTTAGACCAAATGAGTAGTGCTGGATTTTTCCAATTTGTGAGAAAAAAATTTCATTTCACTTGTTCAATTCGATTGGGACAAGAAAAAATCTTTGTGTTCATTAGAAAGGAATAAGGAAAGTTAATTGTAGGCATGTCTGGGAAGTGAAATGGTCGGTTTACTAGGTGAACCGATCAGCTCACTTGCATAAATGATCGGTTAAGTTATGAATTGATCTGTTCGCCTGTCGTAGCACAATCAGTTCTTAGAAAATCCGGACCCTTTTACTCCCGCACAGACTGGGAACCCTAACCCTACCCTCTATTATAAATAGAGGGATACATGCGGCTTCTCAGAACATACAACTCAGAACATCAGTTGCTCTACAAAGTTTTGAGAGAGACCAAGCAAGTTGTACCCATCCAGGGAGGAACAATGAGGGAAAGACCACTACAGAAAAGTGACTAGTGGTGGGAGTGTGTGTCGGTGACTAGTACATTGACAGAAGGGGATGACTCCTTCTAGCATTAGGACAACTAGAGTTCTCGATATTCTCTGTGGACTATCTATAGAGGCGGGATATTTCTGTTGCTAAGGAGGACGACTGTCAACCACAGTTCGGGTCTACACTAGGAGCTACACAGATGCCAGCGAAGACTAGGTGGTTGAAGGCCGCACTAGCTGTGAGGTATTTTTGTTGAGAAAGCCTCGGTACCAGGTATATCTTGCTAAACCATCTTTCCTATTGCATAGTTGTTGATGTGATTTGATGGTTATGGGTTTGTTGTTAGATAAAAATTTGTTTCCGCTGCCTGCTCTGTCCCACAAAACCTAATAGTGGTATCAGAGCCACATCAACATACTATGTTTTAGGATTAATCGATATGATCGAACTTTCATTTTTCTCCATTTATTTATTGCATGTGATGCAAATAATTTAACTGGCTAATGTGCATATCCAATTAAACACCACAAATCCCTATATACATATATGATATGGTATATATATGCAATCAATATGTGTCACCCTAAAATGGTTTTGATGGTGCATGTCTAGCGTGGTTATGGCCTATAAACCCCTATGTGTGTGCTTGGTTGGTTGTGGTTATTTGCATCTTAATCTGTGTACCGATTCCTTTCTTCTATTCCAGATGTAACTCAAGATAACTTGAGCCTTCTCTTCTACCTTTTCTCTCCCCTAATATAACTTGAGGTTTCCCAAAGAAATATATATAATAGTAGGATAGTTTTATTTCTTGTTATGTTAAAGAATGGTGGGTGACCAGATGAGTGGTTAAGGGACTGAGATGATCAATTGATGGTGTGAGATGAGCAGTTGGTTGCCCGATGAGGAGCACGATGACCCAATGAACTGGCCGTCTAGAGGAGCCAGACGATTTGTTGGTGACAACCAACTGACCGACCAGGAGGCTAGCCGATAAGTCATAGGATGAGCTGATTAACCCAAAACTTCCCAAGCATAGATCTTCATCAACAACAGGTTGTTGCGTGTGATGTAGACCTAGATGACTCTAATTCCTTGTGACTCAAGGAATTACAAATAGGATTTCCATAATCATCGCTTTATCTCTTCACATGTTTTCGTATGGGATATAGCATGTATATGATATGTACTATATATTTGGTGATTGGATATGTATATGTATAAATAACAAACCCCTCAATCTAATATTAAGTCTTAGATGCTTTCCATAAGAAGAACACATGAAAGGATCAATCGACCAAGTGTAGGTTACTCCAAAGTGTGGTGTGCGGTTGATCTTATAGAAGTGTGATGGTAGATATGTAGGTCTTCCAAAGCAGGGTACATAGTCTATTGTGTTGGATTTTGGTTCAGTATTAACTAGGTGATCTTAATGAGATTAAGTATCTAGAAGCATAAAAATGGATCATGACAAATATTTGTACACATCATCTATCCAAGAGTTGCATTCAGATGCAATTGGAACAGGTTGCCTACCTAAATAATCTGGTTGTGGGCGATCGACCAAAGATGACTCATGATTTGATGAAATATGGATTTTGGTTCACTAGAAGGTTGTACACTGCAATTTTCCAAATTGATAGTGAGGGCTGTCAATTTGATCAAAATAGTGGGAGCGATAATTAATTAAAGGCCTTAATCAAATATCATCAAATTTTATTTAAATCAAATCAAATCAAAAAGGAGTTTTGACAAAATGCAAATGTTTTCTCTTATAGAATCAAATGGCAAAGAAATCATCATTGAAATCAGACAATTTAATTGAGAAATATTTCCATAACTGGTCAAGTACTATGAGAAGTGTTTTCATATTCCTAAGATATCAGTGGCTGTAAAATCTTCTCTCTATACGCCTAAGGCATTGTTTGAATGCAAACTGACAGAGGGAGATCCAGTTACACCCCATGTGCTCAATATGATTGGGCATATAGAATGTCTAGAGAAATTGTAATTTCCTTTGGGTCAAGAGTTGGACAAGGATATGATTTTGCAATCTTTGCCTAAATCATGTAGCATATTTATCACTACTTGTGCAACATGGCTAAACTGTTGTTAGAGCTGCTTGACATTTTGACAAATGTTGAAGCACAAATGAAGAAGGATAGTTCATTGATAGTGATCAGTGGAATGGAGACCAAGGACATATGCAAGGCAGAGAAGAATTCTCCTGCCAAGCTGAAGTCTAAGTCTTCTACACTCAAAATATGGAGAGGATTAAGGGAATCAAGGAAGATGAAGCAAGAGATAGAGATCTCTACTTCTAGTGTATACATAATTGAGATTAACTTTACTACTTCTTCATCATGGGTACTTGATACTGGATGTGTATCACACATTTGTTCAAATATGAAAGATTTGAAAAGAAGTAGGCCTTTAGCGAAAGGTTAGGTTGAACTATGAGTTGCTAATGGAGCAAGAGTTGCTGCCAGTGCAGTAGGAACCTATGAGTTATCTCTACCAAGTGGGGTGATAATAAAGTTATATAACTTCTATTATGTACCTACCATTAACAGGAATATCATTTATGTATGTTGTTTGGACAAGGATGGATTTGAATTTCTTATTAAGAATGGAAAATGTTCCATTTCTAAAGATGGTATCTTTTATGGAAGTTCCCCAATGTCTTATGGTCTATACTTAATAGATCTATAGACAAGTGTGTACAACATAAACACCAAAATTCTAAAACTCAACAACTCAAACCAAACATATCTTTGGCATTGTCGTCTAGGGCACATAAACGAGAATAGCGTATCTACATTCCATAAAGATGGATATCTTGACTCTTTTTATTTTGAATCAATAGAGACATGTGAATCTTGTTTGCTGGGAAAGATGACAACGACTCCCTTCTTAGGTAAAAATGAATGAGCAAGTGATCTATTAGGACTCATACATAGTGATGTATGTGGGCCTCTTAGAACAAATGCTAGAGGTAGGTATCAATACTTCATTACCTTTACTGATGACTTCAATAGGTATGGTTATGTTTACTTGATGAAACATAAATTAGAAACCCTTGAAAGGTTCAAGGATTTCATGAATGAAGTACAGAATCAATGTGGCAAAAGTATTGAGGCACTTTGATCTGATCGAGGTGGAGAATACTTAAGCCAAGAGTTTGAGGACCTTCTGAGAGCATGTGGTATTGTATCACAATGAACTACACTTGGAATACCATAGCATAATGGTGTGTCAGAAAGAAGGAATCACACATTACTTGAAATGGTGTGATCTATGATGAGTTTTGCCGATCTTCCAACTCCCTTTTGGGGTTATGCTCTTGAAACTGTTATGTTTACACTTAATCACATACCATCTAAATCAATTCAAAAGACACCATATGAGATATGGACTGGCAAGCATCCCAAAATGTCTTTTATGAAGATTTGGGGATGTGAGCTTATGTCAAGAAAATGTTTCCTGATAAGTTGGGCCCTAGATCTAATAAATGTCATTTTGTTGGATATCCTAAAGAAACCAAGGGATACTACTTATAGAACCCAACTAACAACAAAGTGTTTGTTGCTAGGGATGTTGTATTCTTAGAAAAGGAATTTATTTCCAAAGGAAATAGTGGGAGGAAAGTAGAGCTCAAACAGATTCGATACCAATAAGAAAATAATCAACCAATGTATGTACAAGAGGAACATAGAGAATCACAAGTTTTCGTGGAATCTCAAATTCCTCAAATAACATGGTAACCTCATAGATCTAATAGGACACACCTTGAGCGTGAAAGATTTGGATATCTTGTGACTCAAGAAGGCAGTGATGAGCCAACTACCTATCTAGAAGCTACGCAGGGACCAAATTCTGAGAAATGGCTTGAGGCCATGAGATCTAAGAGGAAATCCATGTATACCAACAAGGTATGGACCTTGGTGGATTCACATGAAGGGGTAAACCCATAGGGTGCAAGGGGGTCTTCAAGAAGAAGACTGACATGGATGGAAATGTGCAAACTTATAAAGGCAGATTGGTTGCAAAGGGTTTCAGACAAGTTCAAGGTGTTGACTATGATGATACCTTTTCTCCAGTTGCCATGATTAAGTCCATCAGGATCATGCTTGCTATTGCAGCCTACTATGACTATGAGATTTGACAGATGGATGTTAAAACCACATTCCTTAATGCGAATCTTGTTGAGGATGTGTACAAGACACAACCTAAAGGTTTTATAAATCCAAAGGATGCAAATAAAGTTTGTAAGCTACAAAGGTCAATCTATGGAATGCAGTAAGCATCTCTGAGCTAGAATCTTCGATTTGATGAAGCAGTCAAAGAGTTTAGCTTTAGTCAAAATTAATATGAACCTTGTTTGTACAAGAAGGTTAGTGGGAGCATGACCACATTCCTCATATTATATGTAGATGACATATTATTGATGGGGAATGACATCCCTGCTTTACAAAAGGTAAAGGCATGGCTTGGAAATACATTTTCAATGAAAGAATTAGGAGAAGCATCCTATATCTTAGGAATCAATATCTATAGAGAGAGATCTAGAAAGCTTCTTGGACTAAGTCAAAGCACATACATTGACAAAGTATTGAAGAGGTTCAGCATGGAGAACTCAAAGAGAGGAAACATACCCATGAGGCATGGAGTTCCCGTCTCTATAGCTCAATGCCCAAAATCTTATGAAGATAGGGAATGCATGAATGGGATTCCATATGCATCAACAATTGGATCCATCATGTACACAATGTTGTGTGTTGTAACAAAGTGAAATTTAGCATTAATATGAACTAATTCGAATTTCGCCCTCCTTATGCTCATTGATGGTCCCAAATTATTTTTCTTGGACTCTTAATCATTATTGAGACTCAAATCCAAAATATGGTGATCAATGTGGACGTTATACACATGATAACACCACAAATTATATTCAATAATTACTTTGTCCTAAGAAGAATAATGATCCATCCAACTTCGTCTTTTTGTTCTCAAACTTTTTCTAAAGGTTCTACACGTTTTTATGAAGCTATGGTACAAATTTGAGAACAATTGGACATTCCTACGATTTACTATGAATTCTTGAAGTTTATGTATTGAAAACCCCTTTTTCCCCATTTATTTGAGCTTTTTCTAAGCTTTGCCATGTCAACGATCCAGACAAAGCAATCCGGGCTGATTTTGGACCCTTGGATCTGCCCCACGTGGATTGTAGCCTTGATCAAATGACTAGGAGATTGTCTCCTACCTCCCGCTGATTGCGGGGAGGAGACACGCCAGCCTTAATGGCCAATCTCACGCTCGGGATCCTATTTCAAAAATCTAAGCGAGCCAAAACAACCCGCTCACAATTTCAAACCGGGCAAGCCATATTTTTATAAGCTTTCATGCATTGTCGTGCCGCCAAAACAAGTTCCTTGCTCTCCTCTCTCACTCTGGCGGCTAGGGCTGCATCTAGATCTTGGTTTACCCTAAAATCCTAGCCCCAACGCTATAAAAAGGCTCCCAATGACTCGCAGACACCTCACCTTGCTCGAGACCTTTCCATTGCAAGTTGTTTAGTCCCTGAGCACCCATTCTCTTCCATGACTTCACCTGCTTCTGCAAATGGCACCGCCGCACGATCACCTAGGGCGATCTTGTTTCTCGCCCACCTCTACTCTTTCTCTGCCCCCGATCGGGTTCGCGGGACCGAGGCAAGCTCGATCGGCACCTCAGTCACCTCCTTTTCCCTCTCCTACTTCTAGACATCCCCCACTCCGATGAGCCTACAACCCTGCTTTCATGGCTCTTGCGGGAGCCTGTGCGAGGGAGGAGAAGGGCTAAACCGGCCGGTCCAGAGAGAAAGCGACTAGGTCAATTGAACCAGTAAGCCACGGTCAAACCGATCAGCCAAGGCCTGAACCAAACCTTTGATCAAGAGAGCCACCTAGCTCACTTGGCTTGATCTGGATCATTCCTTGCACATCAGACGGACCTCATTTTTCCATATTAAGGTATTTTAACTCCCACTCTGCTCAAAAATTCAAATGAATGAATATACCTTGCAAAAATCGGGGTGATTAGCTCTAAGTGCAAGTGGGAGTCTATTGGTATGTATGCCCATAGAGCCGGTCATATGATGATTGTAATGGTGTACTTGTAAATAATTTGAATAATAATAATACATGCAATTTTCATCTATATGTTTTAACTATTTTTTAGATAATAGTATTACATGACATATGTCTAGAGAATGACAAAACTCAATGACGTATGTCTTCAAGTATGTGACTTGAATTATGAGATCATACGGATGTTAAGAGTATGTACATTCTCACTAATGTCCCTAGTAGTTGTTATTGTGGAAAGAACCATAGACATCAATAACACAAAAGACTAGAGTGTGTGTTAGTTGATGACAGAATCTCATCAATCATGATATATGATATCAAAACAAGAACACAGATACATGTTAGATAATAGTGTATCAGATAGACCCATCGTAAGAGTGATGCATGAAAACCACACTTGCTTAGTCATGATCATCTCTTATAGTATTGGTGGTGACTGTAGTTCTTATACCTAAAATCACTACACTCATCACATGTTGTTGTGTACACTTTGACATCATCAAATGTAGTCCTATAACATGGGTTGTTATAACGATGATGATTGGGTGACTTTGACACATGGGGACTTGACTATGAGTGACAAATATGGAATTTGTCCCTCCTAAGGGAGTATGATATCCTGGCCACTTGATAAGTGAGACTGAGAAATACATGGCCATGTACATGCGAGCCAATATATGATATTGAGCTTGCGTTTATCTCAGACAGTCTGCTCTAGTTCAAGAAACATGGATTGAACGTTTGTATTGGATGACAAGTCCATGCCTCGAGTTTAATCCAGATATCAGTGACAAAGGGACTATACATTCAGTGTAACACTAATAACATATTGTAGGTTGAAAGTTGTTCTCCAACTTTCCTCTTCACTTGGGTAGCACTGATGTGTGACTAGGCACCACCCTTTGATTGTAATGTCATAAGTTAGTTATGGACATTCACTGCCAATGTGAAGTGGAACCTATAGGGTCACATAAATAGGATTAACCTAGAAGAGGAGTTTATGCATGAATGTTGTTTAAATTGATTACTAAAGTGTTTAGGTACTCAACTAAACATTCAATCAATATATTTGACTTATAATCATAAACTTCAAGTGTTGCACAAACTGATTAGAGTGTGAGATTGATTGAGAACTGCATTGACTGTGTTCTGCAAAATCTAAATGACCAATTAACCGGTTCACTGGGTGAACCAATCAACTGATGGTCAGTGAGACGACCAGTTCACTCTGGTGAACCGATCTGTTCACTTGGACCAAACGAGCAGTGTTGGATTTTCCCAATTTGTGAGAAAAGTTTTTTGTTTCACTTGTTCAATTTGATTGGGACAAGAATTAATGTTTGCGTTAATTAGAAACAAATAAGGAAAATCAATTGCAGGCTTGTTTGGGAAGTGAAACGATCGGTTCACTAGGTGAACCGATCGACTCACCTACCCAAATGATTGGTTCAGTTGTGAATCGATTAGTTTGCCTACCGCAACACAATCAGTTCGTGGAAAATCCAGACCCTTCTACTCCCGCACAGACTGGTAACCCTAACCCTACCTCCACTATAAATAGTGGGGTATAAGGGGCTTCTCATAACACAACTAAAAACATCAGTTGCTCTGTAAAGTTTTTGTCCTCTCTGGTTATACCCATCCAAGGAGGAACAATGAGGGAAAGACAACTACAAAAAAGTGACTGGTGGTGGGAGAGTATGTCGGTGACTAGTACACCGACAAAAGGGGATGACTCTTTCTAGTCTATCCATCAGGACAACTAAAGTTCCCGGCAGTCTGTGTGGACTATCTATAGTGGCAGGAAATTTATACCACTCAAGAGGATGGTCATCAAACACAGTCTGGGTCTATACTAGGAGCTGCACAAATGTCGTCGAAGACTAGGTGGTTGAAGGCCACAGTAGCTATGAGGTATTGTAGCTGAGCAAGCCTCAGGACCAGGTATATCTCACTAAACTATCTTTCCTATTGCATAGTTGTTGATGTGATTTGCTGGTTATGTGTTTGTGGTTAGATAAATTTTTTGTATCCACTGCCTGCTATGTCCCACAAAACCCAACAATAATCTCAACATTTTACAAGTATTATTATTAAGCAATATTATCTTATAACAAGATTTGAATAATATGTTAAGAGTCAAATTGTACAAGTCTTCTCATGTACACTAAGGATCTTACAACAAATGCACCTGACATAGCTCAGCAAGCCCATCAAATCCTAGATATCTCTGAACCCATAAAATACGTGAAACAATGCAAGTCAACATGCGAGGTGTTGAGTATAGGGATGAAAAATACATATATATAAGCTTTACATAACTAGAAAAGATTTGCAGAAGTAACAAACCAGAATAAACAAGTTAAGTATTAGCAAAATGAGAGATAGTGTTTTATATCATTCACTCCAATTATACCATCATATCATGTATACAAGGCTGAATGATACCTATATATAAGCTTTACATAATTTGAAAAGATTTTCATAAGTAACAAACAAGAATAAACAAGTTAACTATTAGCAATACGAGAGACTGTGATTTGTATCATTTTACTCCAATTATTCACTTATTCATCAATATCATGTATCTGTAAGGGTTTTTCTTGACTAACTTCCCATTGGAAGAGTTTATGAGGGAGTTGAAGATTAGTCAACCCTGTTCTTAAGGGACCTCAAGGCCATCTCAAGCTAACCCTTTTATCAATGATCCATCCTATCTTGACATCTCAAGTAGGATTCCCAACCTTATGTCCTTACCCCAAAACTTCAGAAATGTGTACGAGGTTTGTATAATGGAGTTTCTATATTATGTTAGAAAGTTATAGAACAATGACAATGAGATAAACATCAAGTACAGTACTAGAATACTAAATGGCAATATTTGAACAACTAAACAAGCACACATGTGTGTCACTTTGTAAGAAAGAAATCCATTTTCATATAATTATTTAAAGCCCATACCTGATTTCAGAGATTTCAAAACCTATTCTTCACCATCTTGATCTCAAGCACACCTAGTTAAGCACAAGGTTACATACATGTATTAGTTTCCCATCATTAACCCTAACTAGATCCATTTTGGAGTTTTGGCCAAGTTAGATTATAAGTTTCATGTATCATATGTTTGATGATCTTTTAGTGGTCTAGGGTCCATCATAGAGGTTTGGTTCAAGTTTCATGTCACTCCAAGGTCCCATCTATATTATATGATCGTCTCAAGATTTAGGTCATTATCTACAAACTAGATCAAAAGGACTCACAATGGAGCAACCAAGGCCGAGGGTCATCAAGACAAGGGAACAAATCATTAAAGTTGGTTTATATCAGCAAGCTAAAGACAATATTAGCATATATCAAAGATGGGTAGGTGGTCATCTAGGTCTATCCTCATAAGGTTCATCATTATATCAACATTCCAACATACATAGCTTATAGATTCACCATGTTACTTGGGTGAACCATCCATATTGAAAGGGTTCACAAATATTAGGTCAATCCCTGATTTGATAAGGATGGGGCATAAAAAAATTGAGACCCACATCAAGAAGATCACAAGAATGCAAAACAATACACATATGCCACATAAGAGCTTAGAATGGGTGAAGTAGAGTCATATAACCATTACATCTCAGTGGGGTGAGTGGCCCTAACCAAAAAGGTCACATCCCATCATAAATTACTGATTTCAGAGATATAACATAATTCTATGCATAAAAAGGTCAAAGCTATCATTTAAATCTATGTATAACATGCATCATCATAAAAGGATAAAAAAATGCATAGAAGAGATATTGTCATAGTAAGGACATATCGTGATAATGGGATGATATAGATGTAATATAGGGAAAAAAGTTTGTAATGCTCAACATTAGGGTGATTCTAGATATCCTTTAGAAAAAATATTATCAATCTAGGTAAGTTTCATCATTTATGTTCAAAACAAGTCACATAAGTGCATTGGGGTTGATCATTTAGAAAGAAGTATGATTGGGACCTTAATTAGTTCAAGATTGTATAGAAGATACTATTTTATAATGAAGGATGCAACGGTAGATCAAAGATCATAACATTGTCATGAGAGTGCTTAAACATTATCAAAGTTGTCAAAGATCATATCTTTAGCCAAACAAGAGTATTACAAGAATATTCAAGGTATGAAAATATGCTCATGTTTTAGGTCATGTCAAGGTGATGAATTTGGTATCTAATTTCATTATATTTGACCTTAAGATGAGACAGTTGTGTATTTTTTAAATATTGCGTGAAGGACTATAGACAATCGACTTTAGATTTTACCATGATTATGCACTGGATGACAGGGGTTGTTGATCAGCAGCTCAACAGACTAGATCATGCGCCCCGACTCTTTCTTATAGATGAGCGGGTCAGACTCCCATTCACCATTAGTTTTAAATCCAAGAGAGGAAGAGTGAAAGATCGGGGCCCATTCTGATCTGGGCCATTGGAGTTTTATTCCTTTTGACCAGTCTTTGACCCACCCACCCCCCTTCCGCGAGTGGAGATCTTATGAATGCAAGCCACAACAACACCAAAAACTATACTCATCGGAGCTCTGGGGGAGCCTGCCCAGGATAGAGGGGTTTTTGTCTAGATGTGGCTCGACCCTTCGAGGTGTATGGTGTTAAAAACACCATGAAAGGCCACTAGAAGGGAGGATCACACTAAAAAATACTCCTTGCCCATGGTGGCACTAGTAGGACTAGATGAAGGATAAGGGGTGGGATTAGGTGGTGCTCTAGATCGTGAGCAAGAGTGGAAACATGGTGGAAAGAATGAGGAAGGATAATTGAATCGTTTGGGTGCTTCAATTCCATAAAATGGGGTGAGAAATCCATTAATTGGTTACTCCAAAGCAACTGTGCTACAATAATACAAACCAAGTTATATGGACCAAGGTAGCGGACAACTTACGAGCCATTGGATTGGGGATTTGAGATCTAACAGTTAGAAGAAAAATCATTTTAGGGTTCCCCCCTTTGGGTGGCATCTTTTGGGCCGTGCATCGAGTTTTGGCCCAATAAAGGTTAAATATCAACTAATTCAGGTAAAAAATCACATCTTCAACATATCATAACTTTTGATTCCAAGATCCAATCAAGGTGATTTTTTCATCATTGTCTTCAGAATTGAAATAACTATCAAATGAAATACATTAGGGAGAATGATTCTCACATTTATTAGGTTCAATTTATCGTCCAAGAAGGTGTTATGTTAAATCATGATACTTAGTTCAATTTCTTCTATTAGAGCCACATGTTATGAAATTAGTCATCAAGGTGATCAAATTAGGGTATCACAACACCTGAGTTGTATAATATATATCCAATTGAGTAACAAGGACACTTTATGTTAGAAAAAGAGTACAATAGAGGAGAGAAAAAAGTTAGGTCATCATAATACTTGTTGTCCTAATAAAACTGGTTTGAGTGCTCATAACCATGGTCAATTTCAAGGATGTGGCAGCATGCAGAAGTTGTCAGTAGAGAATATGGTGGTGGAAATCAAGTTGAAAATTGGGTCAGTTTCCTTAAAACCAATCCAATTTCATGGACACTTTATGGAGGTCGCTACTATTGGGTGGGTGAAGGGATGCTATGTGACAAATTGTTGTCGATTTCCATCCAACTTTTGAGGTAGGCAAGCAACAATGTAGAAGGTGGTGGTGTCGACTCATTGGTGGGGGACATGCTCGATGATGGATGCTTCTTAGGATGGTCATCCAAAAAATATTAGGTTCACTATTTGCCGGCTCTAGCAGCTGCTTGCAATCATTGTGGCACAGTTTGACTCAAGTCATCTGGACGATGATCGGTGTTGGCGAGTTTGGCTCAATTCAGTTAGCTCATATCACCAACATTCAATATGAAATCTCATTATTATCATTATATAACAAATCAATTCATTTTATTTATATACATTCAGATTAGTAAGTTCAAGTTAAATATAATGATGATAATCTATAGTTCAATTGTATTCTTTTTTATAGTACCAAGATTTGAAAGAATTGTTTAGTATTGTTTTCAGTTGTGAAATATCATGCTAAAGAAAGAAAGAAAATTAATGATTCAGGTACATTCTAAAGATAAGAAAATCTTAGTACATTATTGGTTAGTGAAGCAAAATACACCAATTAGACATCTAGATGGCCTAGACATTGTAGATTCCCAGAAGAAGTCTGCACTACAGTGAAGGAAACAACTTACCGACTGGAAGTGTCTAGGAGAGGAAGACAGAGCGTGTGGGATGGGGTACAAGGGGCTAAGCCCACTACGGAAAACCTCTTGGGTAATAGTAGGGTTATCAAACATTATTGGAAGATCTTAGTGGTACCCATTTCAGTTGCTACTCAGTGAGTAATCCCTTGTGGAACCAATAGAATATAATTTTAGCCAGAGTGCTTTTGACTCTCTACCTGAGTTTCTAGATTTAAAGAAGGGCTCTAGTTTTTTTAGGTAGATGTTTAGACACCAAGACAATATGTGATGAGGCCCATTGTAGACCAGGTAGCTAGATAGAAGACCTAGAGTCCTAGGTCTACTTGTGTCTTATATAGAGAGTTTGTACCTTATGGCAATGCTTCTTCATGTCATGGTACACTTCATTTCAGCCCATGCAATTTAAATCAATTAAAATATTAAGAAGTTGGATCTAGGAATACATTGGTACCTCCTTGTATTTTTGTTAATGACTTTGTAATCAACATGACATATAAATTGAACCAAAATATGTCAATATTATATATATTGTGAGAATAAGTAAAATTATCCATATCATGACCACAAATATAGGAATTAATATTTCTAGTTTGTAGTTTAGTACAAACTATACTCATGGTCAAAATGTCAAAATAATTGGGGTTTTGGTTTAGAAGTTATAGAAGAAATTAGAAGTGATTATGTGAGGATTTAGTTCTTATCCAATATAAAACTATAGAAATGTATTATTTAGTTGTTATCAATATTTAGTATGATGTGTTCTTATGTTTCTTTTAACTTAATAAAGAATATGTATATTATCATGTCTATTTGGGTGACTTTCCATTCCCCGAGCCAATAGCTCACATTCTAGTGAAAAAAAAATTGGTTACACTACTAATATGGAGATAGATATTGTTTTTTAGAATAGTCCTGCCATAGGGGATGTTAGTAGTGTTTTAGGATAGAAATAGTCAGTCTTGGTCCTTGTCTACTCTAGGTCCTTGTGAAAAAAGAGTTACAAATGATATTGCAGAATATTGTGTCTAGACTTAGGACATGTTATTAGTTATCAAGACTTGTGTACTTTTAAATAAAAAGGATTAGTATGAATGTTTTAATGTGTATATTTAATTTAAGTTAGTTTAGAGAAACTCAGGTTGTATACTTATGCTATGTCAGATCATGAGTTTGAATGTGTCATATTCTAGAATTCTTAAAATCTAGAAAAAAAGTTAAGAGTAATGTTTGGTTTTTTAGTCATTACTTTATGCCCTAATATCTTTATTTGTAGTTAGTGTGATATGTGGGTCTAACAACTTAGTATCTGTTCTTAGGCTGAGTTTCTAGGGACCAATAAGTTATATAGTTAAAATCATATGTGCGGCAGTTAGTTACAACTTTGGGAAGTCTGAGTATTTAGAAACCCTTGTTATGTATATGACTATTTAGATTGAGTAGTATTGAGATACTCTATCTATACTTCCCTCTATATCCTAGCCAAACATGCAAAGGGTGGAAGGTCTAGAGAGAAATTCTTGTAGTATTATGGTTAGAAGACCAAAAAGTAACAAAAGAATATGATCATATAGATAGAATATGATATGACTTTTGGTTTATATTGTTGATTTGATTTGAAATGAATGAAAATGATCTTACCTATGTGAATATCAAATGTTCAGTTTTCAACAAGTATATGGTTCACTTAAGATTGGTTTAAATAATTTACATTAGATATTGTGTGTTATTTTGACATAAAGTAGGCCTATCCATTTCTCGTGTTTTCTAGAATTAGAAGTTGGTTAACCCTGAGTATCTGTATGCTTTAGGACTTTAGGTTTGGCCTAGTATAGATGGCATGATGTGTTAATGGGATCTAATAACTCATGGAATATTTGGATAAGAAGAACATATGGTAATAAAATATCATGGTATATAAGGGCATGATATAACTAAGATACTGAATTTAAAGGTATTGTTAGGATAACCTAGAAAAGTTCATTGTAGTCATTATGAAGTGAAGCTAAAAATAATGGTAGAGAATTTGATGTGCAAGCAACAAAAAGGAGAAAATCAAAGATACAAATGTGTATAAATAAATGACCATTAATACATCAAGCATATCATAAGGAGCTCTTGAAATAGTTTGTATTATATATGAAAAGTTACAACAATGTAAAAATCTGAAATGCCACAATCAGAATGGGAACTCTTCAAACTAACAAATAAGTCAATTGAGAGGTCAACAAGTTTAGCCCAGCTGGTCATAGCTCGAAGCCCCTCACAAAGGGTCTCGGGTTCAACTCTAACTGGAAGCGCTGCTTAGAAATGAATTTCCTACAGCATCAGCTGGCCCTTATTGAAATATTGGTGTGCGGGCACACGTGTCTCCCGGGTTTACCATCCCTTCTATCTGGGCCTCCGCCTTGGGGGGTGGGTTTCCCTCAGCAATAAAAAAAGTCAACAAGTTGAATGACTAGTGAAGGACTTTGTTCTTGAATAAATGTAAATTATTGAAATAGACTTTGTAAAGGGAGAATTAATGCTAAGGGAAAAGTTGCATTTCTAATTGGTAAAGTACTCCTAATGGTGGTGATTTGTGATTTGTGGCACAATAAAGAAGGAACCATTGGGGGATATAGATCTTGACAACCTTCCCCCTTGGAAGAAGAGTGTCATTCTCCATCATTGGGACCTAGATCTAAACCTAAACTTGGACATGTTACAAATGCTCCATATGTGAAAGAAGCAACCAACACTTGGACAGATCTAATGAACCTAAACAATATGATACTTCGTTGGAGAAGATAGAGATCAAGATGCAAGGCCAGAAGCTAATCTACCCAGGAGAGAAAGACAAGAAGAATGCAGATCAATGGAAGCATTATTTAATAGGTTATATCATCAAATTCAAAGCACATTTTCCCACACTAGAAGAGGTGTTTGTCATAGATTTGGATCTTGAAAGGTTCTATTGAAGTTATGAATCACAAGTAAGGTTTCATTCTCATCAAGTTTCTAGAGAAAATAGATATAGAGTATGTATTAGATAATGGAGTGTATTTTTTGAGAGGAAAACCTATTGTCCTGATGAATTGGAAGCCAGATGATGTTTTCAGAAGTTTCAGATGGAGTAATATAGATGTGTGTGTTCAAATTCATAATTTTCCCTCTTGAACTATGAGACGTGAAGATATTTGCTAGGATTGGGTCGTTTGTGGGCAATCCTCTACAGACTGATAGGAAGGCATTAGAGCTGAGGAATCTTGAATTTGCTAGGCTCCAGATTCCAATACCTACCTAATCAAAATTTCTAAAGGAGCTAGAGGTCTCCAGTGATTAAGGTGTTGGTTACCTGATCAACTTTGAATATGAATGGAGTCCAAAGACTTTCTCAATTTGTAATCTCTTTGCACACAATGGTTGTGGGGATAATCAAACTAGGGTGATTATGCAGAAAGTTTGGGTGAAGAAGAATGCTACTGTGGAAGAACTAAAGGTCACTAAAAAAAGTATAAGAGTTCAGACCTGCTAGTGAAAACAAATGAAGACTAACAAGAATGAGGAATTACATATCCCTACAGACTCTTTTGATGATAATAAATATATCACTTCTAAAATTTCAAGGGAGGAAGTTAATCATAGTTAAGGGGTGTTTGTGGATTTCTCCACCACCCAAATCTGTTGAGCCTAAAAATAATGAGAGTGGATTTGAGATTCAAAAAGCTAACAAGAAGTAAAAAACAAAGGGGAAGGGTAGAAAAGCTACCAATTCCAACAAGGAAATGAAATTCCAGACCTCACTTTCTAATAAGTTCGATAATCTGAAAGTGTCGCATGAAGAACCTATTGATGATGATATTGAAAGTTCCCAAACCAACAAAATACTAGGGAAAGAATTGTTAATGGATAGTGCAAATATCAACATCCTATCCTGGAATCTTATAGGTTTTAATTTAAAGGATTCTACAGTCTGGGGAAAAAATAAATGAGTTAAAACCTCAGCTTTTTCTGTTGAATGAAATTAAAGTTAGAGGGAAAAGGATCAGTAAGCTCATCAACAAGGCCTTTCTTGACTATTAGTAGGTATCCAATCACAATTTCTCATTTTACGGGAAGAGTGGTTTTTCTTTGGTGGGAAAATGATTGCAATGTGAGAAAGATTAAAGAAACTCATCAATTTATTCACATTGAAGTGATGTGTGATAATAAATGCTTTTTTTTTAGCTGTTGTCTATGGACACAATCCTCACAGTGATAGAACTCATCTTTGGGATGAGATAGAATCCATTCACTCTAATATGACTATGCCCTAGGTCATTTTGGGTAACTTCAATGTTGTTAGGAAAGAAGAAGAGAAAATCAGCAAGGAACCTCCCACAAAAAAGTCTATGAAGGAGTTTAATAATTGCATGCTTAATTGTGGGCTTTTTTAGCTTAAGAAAAATAGTACTTTGTTCTCCTAGGATAATCATTAAAGTGAGGATAACTTTGTCACTTCTTATAGGATCCTTAACAATGAAAATTAATGAAGGGGTACTCAAAATTTAAAGGTATCTCCAATCTAACATTATCAACAGTCATAAGATATTGACTCTTGATATAGGTGAAGCAGTCAAGTTGAGAACGCCTTTTAGGTTCAATAATGCATGGATGGAAAAAGATAAATTTCTAGATTTTATTAAAGATAGCTCATTCATTGACATTGATGGATTCCCTATATATAAAGTCTATTCTAAACTCAAAAATATGTGAAATTATCTTTCCAACTGGAAAAAAATTCTATTAGGAATATCTCAAAAGAAGAAAAAAGGAAGGAGTTCCTAGATGTTGAAGCTCAAGCCAAGCTTAATTCTGGCCCTACTAATCTTAGCTATCAATTTGAAGCTATTTATAAGAGGAAAGAAGCCTTCTTGGAAAATTTACACAAAGAATCTTTGCTCAGACATAAAGCCAGAGTCAATTAGATGAGGAAACATGATTCTAATTCAAATATTTTTATTAATCTATCAAAGTTAGAAGAAACATAAATCACATTAATTCTATCACTATTAGTGATACCATCTGCATGGCCCCTGCTGATATTAAGAGTCATATTATGGACTATTATTCAAATATTTTCAACAATGGACACAATATTGGTATGACAATTCTAATTAATCTCAATTTTCCCAAGTTAACTTATATCAATATGTTAAGTGTAGATAAATGTTTCTCTATGAAAGAAATTCTTAAAGTCATTAAAGTTTGAATGTTGACAAATGACCTAGTCCAGATGGACTCAACTAATTTTTTTTAAAGCTATTGGAATGTCGTTTGCTCTGATATGGTCAAATTTATCTTCAATTTCTTCAACTCTAGTAGAATTTTAAAGGAGGCCAATCATACTTCTATCACACTCATCCCCTAGGTTAAGGGTTCCAATGATTAGAAGAATTTGAGACCTATTGCTTTATGTAACACCTTTTATGAGATCATTTCTAAGCTTTTGATGAACTGACTCTAAAATGCTCTTCCCTCTATCATCAGTAGCAATAAATGTGCTTTTGTGAAGGGAAAGAAAATAAAGGATGCTATCCTTCTTTTTAATGAACTAATCCATGATTTCAATAAGAAAAGTGATAACTCTAAAATGTGTCCAAGATTGACATTTCAATGACCTATGATTTTGTTTCTTGGGATGCTACCTTTTGTATTCTCTCTCTTATGAATTTTCCTATTTATAGGATGATATGGTTAAAAGAAATCTTCAACACTATTTCTTATGAGATTGTGATTAATGGTGAAGTTATTGATGCTTTTAAGACAACCAATGGTGTACAAAAAGGTGACCCCTTGGTACCTTATATTTTTGTTCTAGTCATGTAGACAATATCTCTAATTCCTGATAAAGAAGTTCAAGAAGGCTGGATTAAACCTCTGAAAGATTCATCCAATTTTATTTGTCCAACTAGATTTTCATAGATGATCTCATGTTTTTTTCTAAAGAAAATGAATGAAATGACACTACTATTATAAGTGTCTTGGACATGCTATATGATGCTACAAGTTGGAAGATCAAATGAGAGAAAAGTATTACAATTTTTAGTCAGGGAGTAGACAAGGAAAGAATCAACAATATCCTTGGCATCAATGAAGGTTGTTTACCTCAAAGATGTTGGTATGTATGCCTAGAGAGCCAATTGTATGATGACTATAATGGAATAACTTGTAAATGATTTGATTAATAATAAAGGCATGCTTCCAATTTATTCTATTTTATTTTATTATGAGATAATGAAGTAACATAATAAATGTCTAGAGAATGATATTATTCGATGCCATATATCTTCAAGTGTGTGACTTGGACAATAAGATCATATAGATGTTAAGAGTATATACATTCCTATTATTTCCCTAGTCGACTGTTATTATGGAAGGATGATAGACAACAATAACACATAAGACTAGAGTGGTGTGTTAATTGATGACAAAATCTCAGTAGCCATTATATGTGCTATCAAACCAAGCACATAGACACTTATTAGGGAACAATGTATCAGACAGACCCACAATGAGAGTACCACATGGAAACCATTACAATGGTAGTCATAATTATCTCTCATAGTGTCGGTGGTTATTGTGGTTCTTAGACCTGAAGTCACTACACTAATTACATGCCATTTGTGTGCTTTAACATCATCCACTATAGTCCTAAATAAGGATTATCGTAAAGGTGATGATTAGGTGCATTGTGACACATGGGGATGACTGTGGGTGATGTATATGGGATTTCTCCCTCCTATGGGAGTATGATATCTTGGCCACTTGATTAGCGAGACTGAGAAAAACATGGCCTTGCACATGTGAGTGAATATGGGATATTGAGCTTACATATATCTCAGATAGTCTGCTAGAGCAAGGAATAAAGATTGAATGTTGAAGAAGATGATTGCTCCATGCCTCGAGTTCAATCTGGATATCAGTGAAAAAGGAACTATGCAAACACTACAACACTAATCACAGATTGTAGGTTGAAGTTGTTCTCCAACTTTCTATTTACTTGGGTATCAATGTTGTATGACTAGGCACCACTCTTTGCTTGTGATAACATACGTAGTTGTCTGGTTGTAGTAACTGAGAGAACCCGAGAAAGTCCTACCCAATAAAGTAGAGATAACAAGGTATAATGATTATGGGAGAGCAAGTTGGTGACTAGCACACCAACGGGAGGGAAAAATCTTTCCTGGTCATTCTAGTAGGATGAAAGGAGATTTAGGTGGTACGTGTGGGCTTCTCTAGAGGCATGGGTACTTTTCCCTCTAGGAGGAAAACGTCATCCTACTGTCTGTGGTGAAGACCAGGATCTTCCGCAGAAGCCGTCTGAGTGTAACTTGAAGACAACTGCCCAACTACAATGATGAGGACATTGTCATTGAACTTACTCCAGAACCAGGTTTATCCTCGAAACAATCCTTTCCATTATATAGTTATTGACGTGATTTAATGGCTTAATTGGAATATGGTAGTAAAATAAATAAATTCTGCCAAATATCTGATGTCATATTTCCCTACAGTGGTATCAAAGCTACATAAATTTACTATATTTTGGGATTATCAATATGATCAGATTTTTAGTTTTATCGTTTATATATTGCATATGATATGAATATAACCAAAACTTATATATATTCTATTTAGACGTGTCACCCTAAAAGTGAGTTTTGATGGTGGATGTGTAGCTTGGTTATGGACAATAACCCTAATTGTCTATGCATGGTGGTCGTGTGTTTATTTTGTGTTCTATCTTAGTTTTCATACTAAGCCTCTATCTTATCTTTCAATTGTAAAAGTATTATTCTCTCCTACTGTTGCTCCCCTCGAATGTAACTCGAGGTTTCTCTATAATCATGTAATAGTAGGATAGTTTATATTCTTGTTACTTTGAATAACATGAGCCAACCATCTAGAGGACTAAGGGGGACCAATCAACAGGAGGCCCAACCAACCAACTGGAGGAACTAGAAGGTGGTGGATCAGAGTCCAGACGATCGGGAAGGCGACCGACCGATCGACAAGGAGGCGAGTTTATTGGTTCAATGGTTTCATCGATCAACCTAGATTGACAAGCACATATCTTCATCAACAATATGTTTCTACTTGAGATGTAGACCCTAGGTTGTGGTAATTCCTTGTGGGTCCAAGGAATTACATTAGAATGGCCATACTCATAACTTTTTGTTTTATTTCATGTTTTGTTGTGGGATATAGCATGTATATGATACATAATATATATGTGGTGACTGGATAAAGTATATGTATCTATAAAAACAAGCTCACTCAAATAATAAAATTAAGTCTTAGATTCTTTTCATAAGAAACAAACATGAAAATCTTGATCGGCTAAGTGTGGGCACCCCAAGGGTTGTGTGTTGTCTATGTCATGGAAGTGTGATGGTAATAATGTGGGCATGCCTAGTGGGATGCATTATTATCGTATTGGCTTTTGAGTTAGGATTAATTGTGTGTCCTTCATGAGATTAAATGCCAGAGGCATGCAGATGACTATGGCAAGGAGTTATGCATATCATCTATTCAAGAATTGTAGATGATGTAAATGAAAAAAGTTCCCTACCTTAATAATGACTATGGACGCTGGCGTTAACTGAGTAATAGTTGAATTATTTTGGATCTTGGCTCACTAGAACGTTGTATGTTATAATCTTCCAAATTGATTTGTGATGGCTATCAAATTTAATAAAAATAGTGGGATCTATAATTAATTGAAGGACTAATTAAATATAGTCAAATGTTTTTCAAATCAAATCAAATCAAAATGAGTTTTTATAAAATGCATTTTTCTTGTAGAATCAATTGAAAAACAAATCATTGTTGTGATCAGTCCTTAGTAAGGACAAACTTGATGAGACAAATTTCCTAAATTGGTTTTGGACTCTGAGAAGGGTTCTCAATGATGAGCATAAGCTCTATGTCCTAGATAAACCGGTGCCAAAAATACCTTCTCCTGATGTGCCTAGGGATAAAGTGGATGCTTACTAGAAGCATGCCAATGATGCCTTAGGCATAAAGCACACTATGAGTTGCATGAGCAATGTGAAAAAATGGGGATTCTTGAGATGATAACACATCTTAGCAATGTAAATCATTACCTCACAAATAAAGAAAGTTATAATGTTTCATAGATGCTCTTTGTGTGTAAGATAATAGAAGGAGACTTAGTATAGACCCATGTGCTGAATATGAATGGACACGTGGAACATCTTGAAGAACTGGGGTTCTCTTTGAGCCAAACGTTGGCCACATATATGATTCTGCAATCATTTCCTGAATCATATAGCCATTTTATTGAGTGCTATCACTTGAATAATATGGCTAGACCGATGTCACATTTTCTTGGCATGCTGATAAATGTAGAAGCAAGAATGAAGAAGGACAAATATGTGATGGTGATCAGCACAAATTATTCCAAGGATGAAAGCAAGGCCATGAAGAGTTATGAGGATAAGCAAAAATCCAGATCTTCAAAAACACTCAAGATAAGGAGAAAGAAAAGTACAAAAGGAATCCATCCTTTACGCTTGAAGGAATTTCAGAAGAAGATGGGGATGGTGATCTCCACTTCACGTATATACATTATTCAGATAAACTTGTCTACTTTTTCATCTTGGGTACTAGATACCAGATGTGGATCTCACATATTCTTGAATATGTAGGATCTGAAAGGAAGTAGGCCTTTGAGAAAGGGTGAGGTTGAACTGTGAGTCAAGATGGATCAAAAGTTGTTGCCACTACAATTGGAACCTATAATTTATCTATGCCCACAAGACTTGTAATAGAGTTAATGAACTGCTATTATGTACCTCCCATAAATAGAATCATCATTTATATATCTTTTATAAAAAATAATGCATATGAATTTCATATTAAGAATGGTCGATGTTCTATTTCAAAAGATGGGATCTTTTATGGCAATGCCCCAATATTTATTGGCCTTTATCTGCTAGATCTAAAGATAGATATTTATAACATAAATACCAAAAGAATGAAACACAAAAACTCAAACAAAATACATCTTTGGAGTTGTCATTTAGGGTACATAAATGAGAATCACATATCTAGAATCCATAAAGATGGTTATCTGGACTCTTTTGATTTTGAAATCAATAGAGATATGTGAATCTTATATGTTGGGTAAGATGACCAAGACCCCTTTCATTGGTAACAATGAAAGGGCTGGTGATCTATTAGGACTCATACATATTGATATATGTTGGCCTTTTAGAACAACTTCTAGAGGTGCATATCAATACTTCATTACCTTTATTGATAATTTCAATAGGAACGGTTGTGTTCACCTGATGAAATGTATGTTAGAAAATCTTGAGAAGTACAAGGAGTTCATGAATGAATTATAGAACCAACATGGCAAGAGTATTAAAGCACTTCTAATTGAGGTGGCAAAAACTTAAATAAAGAGTTTGAGGACCATCTGTGATCCTATGGTATCATATCACAATGGACTCCATGTGGAACACCATAACATATTGGTGTATCAGAAAGAAGGAATCACACATTGTAAGATATGGTGTGATTAATGATTATTTTAGTTGAACTTATGACAACCTTTTGGGGTTATTCTCTTGAAACCGCCGCGTTTACACTAAATCGAGTACCATCTAAATCGGTTCAAAAGACACCATATGAGATATGGTATGGGAAGTGACCCAACATGACTTTTATGAGGATTTGGGGATGGGAAGCCTATCTAAGGAAAATGCTTCCTAAAAAGCTTAGATCTAAATCTAATAAATGTTTTTTCTTTGGATATCCTAAGGAAACTAAATGATAGTACTTTTTTTCCCTATCTGAAAGTAAAATGTTTGCTGCTAGAGATGTTGCATTCCTAGAAAAGGAATTTATTTGTGGAGGAATTAGTGGGAGGAAAGTAGAACTCAAAAAGGTTTGAGAGAAACAAGAAAGCATTGAATTTATAGATGCACAAGAGGAAAAAATAGAATTATAAAGTGTTGTGGAATCTCAAATTCCTCATGTAACACAAAAACCTTATAGATCTAGTAGGATGCGCCTACAACCTAAAAGATTTGGATATCTTGTGACTTAGGGAAGTAGTGAGATGGTCATAGATGATAATCCAACAACCTATATAGAAGCTAATAATGGGCCAAAGTCTGGGAAATGGCTTGAGGCCATGAGATCTGATATGGAATCCATGTACGCCAACAAGGTATGGAGCTTGGTGGATCCACCTGAAGAGGTAAAACCCATAGGATGGAAGTGGGTCTTCGAGAAGAAGATTGACATGGATGGTAAAGTACAAACATATACGGGTAGATTGGTTGCAAAGGGTTTCAGATAAGTTCAAGGTGTTGACTATGACAAAACTTTTTCTGCAGTTGTCATGGTTAATTCTATCAAGATCATGCTTTCCATTGCAGCTTATCATGACTATGAGATTTTACAGATGAATGTTAAAACCACATTCCTTAATGAGAATCTTCTCAAGGATATGTACATTACACAACATGAGGGTTTTATAAATTCAAAGGATGCAAATTAAGTTTGTAAGCGACAAAGGTCAATCTATGGATTGAAGCAAGCATCTCAGAGCTGGAATCTTCATTTTGATGAGACAGTCAAAGAGTTTGGCTTTTCTCAAAATGAAAATGAATCTTGTGTGTCCAAGAAGGTTAGTGGGAGTATGATTGTATTCCTCATATTGTATGTGGATGACATAATATTGATGGGGAATGACATCCCTACTTTATAAAAGGTAAAGACATGGCTGGGAAATATGTTTTCTATGAAAGACTTGTGAGAAGCATCCTACATCTAGGGGATCAAGATCAGTAGAGATAGGTCCAAAAGACTTCTTAGACTAAGTCAAAGCACATACATTGATAAAGTGTTGAAGGTTCAACATGGAGAGCTGAAAGAGAGGAAACCTACCCATGGTACATGGAGTTACCATCTCTAAAGCTCAATGTCCTAGTTCTTGTAAAGGAAGGGAACGCATGAGTATGACTCCATGTGCGTCAATAATTGGATCAATCATGTATGCAATGTTATGTACTTATCCTAATGTCTCATAGGCCTTGAGCATGATGAGAAGATATCACTCAAATCTAGGTGATGCTCACTGGATACTGTGAAAAACTTCCTTAAGTACATGAGAGGAAC
The DNA here is from genome assembly GCA_963693085.1 of Alisma plantago-aquatica. Lineage (NCBI taxonomy): Eukaryota > Viridiplantae > Streptophyta > Magnoliopsida > Alismatales > Alismataceae > Alisma > Alisma plantago-aquatica. The sequence goes on from OY856410.1 coordinate 1,114,021,566, forward strand.
TAAGGATCAGTTCCTCATCGATAGAGAAGAGGAAGAGTTGGTGGTAAAGGGTTACACCGATGCAATCTTCCAAACTGATAAAGATGACTATCGATCACAATCAGGATTTGTGTTTTGCATCAACAACAAAGTTGTCAGGATGGAAGAGTTCCAAGGAAGAGACAATTGTCGATTCTACAACAAAGGCTGAGTATATTACTGCATTGAGTGCAATAAAGGAGGTTGTCTAGATCAAAAAGTTCATCTCAAAACTTGGGGTGGTTCCAAGCATCAGTGACACAATTGAGTTATATTTTGATAACAATTGAGATATTACACAAGCTCAGGAACCTAGATCACATCAGCATTCCATACATATATAAATGCATTTCCATCTCATAAGAGAGATCATACAATGAGGAGATGTGAAGATTTATAGATTACCAACTGAGAACAATGTTGTTGACCCCTTGACTAAAGCACTTTCATAGCAGAAGCATGATGGTCAGGTTAGATAACTTGGATTGAGATTCATGAGTGATTGGCTCTAAGTGTAAGTGAGAGTTTGTTGGTATATATGCTTAGAGATCCAATAATGTGGCAATTGTAATTGTATAACTTGTAAATGATTTGATTAATAATAAAGGCATGCTTCCAATTTATTTTGTTTTATTCAGTTATGAGATAATAAAGTAACATAATAAATGTCTAGATAATGATATTACTTGATGACATATGTCTTCAAGTGCGTGACTTGAATAATGACATTATGCAGATGTTGATAGTATATACAATCTTGTTATGTCCCTAGTCAAATGGTATTGTAGAAGGTTCATAGACAACAATAACACATAAGACTAGAGTGTGTATTTCTTGATGATAGAATCTCATCAGTCATGATATGTGATATCAAACCAAACACATGGGAATAATTTATCAGACAGACCCACCATGAGAGTAACACATGAAAACCATTATAATGGTAGTCATAGTTAGCTTTCATTGTGTTGGTGGTGATTGTGGTTCTTAGGCCTAAAGCCACTACATTCATCACATGTTGTTTGTGTGCTTTAACATCATCCATCATAGTCCTGAATAATGATTATAATAAAGGTGATGATTGGGTGCAATATGACACATGGGGATGATTGTGAGTGATGTATTGGGATATGTCCCTCATATAGGAGTATGACATCCTAGCCACTTGATTAGTGAGACTGAGAAAAGCATGGCCATGCACATGTGAGTTAATATGGGATATTGAACTTATATATATCTCAGACAATCTGCTATAGCAAGGAACAGAGGTTGAATTTTGAATAGGATGATTGCTCCATGCCTCGAGTTCAATCTGGATATCATTGACAAATGAATTATACGAACACTACAACAGCAATCACATAATTTAGGTCGAAGTTGTTCTCCAACTTTTCATTTAGTTAGGTAGCAATGATGTGTGACTAGGCACTGCTCTTTGTTTGTGATGACATAAGTTGTTATGGACATTCATTGCCAACATAATATGGGACCAATAGGGTCACACACATAGGATACACCTAGAAGAGGAATTATTGATCATGAATGATAATTACATTTATTACTAAAGTATCTAGGTATTCAATTTAAACCTCAATTGACTGACCAAACTCCCAACCGTTCATTTCATGTGATGAAACGAACGTTTGGAGTGTTAGGTTGATTAAATACTGAATTGGTTGAGTTCTAAATGAGTTGGGAGCAAACCAACCTATTAAGTTAGTGAATTGATCAGTTCATGGTTGCGATATGACCATTTGTGAAGCAAAACGCCCTGTTCATGGTGCAATTCGGTTGCATCAAGGATTAGTGTTGACCTCATGTTGTGCAATGATTGGATTAGTATTGTCAATTCATATGCGATTAGAAAAGCTGATAGAATGGCCAGTTCACTAGGTGAATGACTCACACGCCAACCAATCAGTTTTACCCAGTGATCCACCCATTTTTCCAGTTGTAGGTTGCAAAAATTCATGAGACTTCGGTCCCTTTCACTCACACACTGACTGGGAACCCTAACCCTAACTCTCCTACAAATATAGGGCTATTGGGAGCTTCTCAGACACATCAGTTTCCTTGACAATTGTTTGTCTTCTCTGGTTATGGTAACCGAGAGAACCCGAGAAAGTCCTACTTGACAAAAGGAGGCTTAGCAAGGGAGAACAATTGTGGGAGAGAAAGTTGGTGACTAGTACACCAACAGGAGGGAGAACTCATTCATGTCCATTCTAGTAGGAGGATAAGAGTTCTCAGCGATGTGTGTGGACTTCTCTAGAAGCATGGATACTTTTCCTTCTAGGAGGATAACCCCTAGCCTACTGTCTGTGGTGAAGACCAAGATCTGCTACAAACGTCGTCTGAGTGCAAGTAGAAGATAGTTGCACCACTACAATGATGAGGAGATTGTCACTGGACTTTCTTTAGGACCAGGTATATCCTTGAAATAATCCTTTCCATTATATAGTTATTGACGTGATTTCTTGGTTTAATGGGAATATGGCAATAAAAGTTTTGTTTCCACTGCGTGCCTAATGCCATATTTTCCTATAATAGATACCTAGGTATCCTTTTGTTCATTGGAAAGCTTACCAAGGCACATTGTACTATGTTGATAGATAAATTTCAAAGAAGATTAGAAGGGCTGAAAGCCTAACATTTTTCAATGACATGAAGGGTTAAACTTGTACAGTCTACCTTAACAGCCATTCATCAATATTGGTTTTCTACCTTCCCTATTCTTTGTTCTACCTGTAACGATATTGAAAAGTTGCGTAGAGATTTTATGTGGGGGAGAAATGAGAATAAAAATATAGTACATCTTATCAAATGGTGCAAAAATATCAAACTCAAATATGAAGTTGGTTTGATCATTAAGAACATCAGAGAAGTTATCAAATCTTTTGTCATCCTGAATGGCCGGAACATTGCAAAGAAGAAAGATCATATATGGATTAACTGGAATCATGAAAGATATTTAATAGACAATCTTTTTGGTTTCCATGTGACAATGACTCATTTTCATGGCTATTTAACAAAGTACTTAGTGAAAGGGACTATCTAAGAAAGTAGTTGGTTATGTGGTTGGAGGTGGATCCAATATCTCCATTTGGGGTGATACTTGGCTCCCTGGTTCTATCTTTCTTGTCAATGTTTTGGGAAGTTTGGAGAAACTTTCGATTCTATAAATCAGGCTTGTTCTATTAGAATATGCTAGGCTAGTTAGAGAAGGAGTAACATCCAACTAGGCTTGGATGCTAACTCTAAGATGAGTAGTTTGATCAAGGATATAAATTGGCATTTTGAAAACACCGGATTAAATAGTGGTTTAGACATCCGCTTAAAGGATTACCTAAGCCTCAAGGTACATGTGATCATATGATATTTGAAGGAATGTTCAACTTGAAGATATGGCACATATGAGAAAGTACCAGATCCAAGTATGTTATTATTCCTTACTTTAATGGCTCGAGAAGTTCAATTGTCTAAAAAAAATTCAAATTCTTGGTTGGAAGGTTGGTCAGCGTAGGCTTCTCACTTCAAGTTATGTTAAATGCCTTGGGATTAGCTTGGCTTATTTTGATTTTTCTTAGAATAACAATGAGCAAGAAGTGTATCATGTCGTGTTCAGCTGTAGCTACTCTATGAGAATCTGGGATGCTGCTAAATTTTACTTTGATGACTAAAAACCCAACTCTGTTGAAGATTGTTGTATGTTTCAAAGTAAGAACCATCTCAATATTTGCATCTGTATAATGCATTGGCTCTGGAGAAAACAAAATGATAGAGTTCACAAAGATGTTTAGAGGAATGAAAAGTAGTTATGGAACATTATTCAAATAGAATTTAATCTTTTGTGTGACTAGCCCTAAGTTGGAATCTTCTGCTCTCTCTATTAAGGACAATGATGACTTATATGAGTTTCTTCCAAAGGCTCTATTTTCTTGGGTGAAACTTATGCCTTTTCTGACAGAGAATTTGAGCGTTGTTTGGCTTCCCTATTCTTGTTGCCTTGATGGAAGATCTTTTTTAATGTTTGAGTTTTTATTTGGTTATTTGGGTCTGTACATTCTTTCTTTCATTCTATACCCAATAATAGTACTCTCAGTGGAAGTATATTTCCCTAAGACTATACATAGATACATGTGTATAAATGAAAAAAAAGTAATGGAAGAGCTTGGTTCACCAGAAAAAGGAAAATGATTGAAATGCGTGTCGGGAGATGGATGATCAATTTTTACAAGAACTAATATATGATTTAGCGAATAATATAAAAGACAGTCATAGAACAAACTAGAGAAAATACACGGATCAAGAAGAATAATTTTCACAATCAAGCCTCATATTTAAGCTTTTTTTGATATAGGAAACTTAGATGAAAATGGAAATGGGATAACTTTAAAAGTTCATTAAAGAGGACTGAAGGATAGAAGCAAAGGGAAATTTACCAAAAGAGATAAACTAATGAGATATGATTTTAAGGTAATTAATTAAGTGGAAATAGAAAAGCAAGGAGAAGTTGTTTGTGGTTCAAGGAGAAGGGATTGTAAGATAAGTGGTGTATATGAAAAAATGCATCTTACAAAAACTTTAATGTATTCATCCTTGTTTCCATTATGGATAGATATATCTATCAAGTAACAAGTTTAGTTTACTCTAATATGCTTAATGAGTTTTTTTGTATATGTCAAATCTAACAAGGATGAGGAAGATGTTGAGTAAGTGAATGAGTCACATGGATATAAACTAATATCAATATTAAAATGAATGTTTTGTCCATACATGAGCCGAATGAACCAAAATAAAATAAATTTCATTTAAAATTTAGAAAGTTGAAATTAGAAAGGAAAAATATTGATCGTGAAATTTAAACTATGGAATAAGAAAGATATAATGAGATCTACACAAGTCATGAAGTTCTATGTTTGCATAGATATATGATTGTAAAATGAGAGGTAAGAAATCAATGAAGGTTAATGATGCTAGATGCAAGGAATGGTGTACAGAAAGTGAGATTATGATGGAAGAAAGAGAGAGAATGAAGAGAAAATGTTAGTGCATGTTAATAAAGTAAGATATGATAAAGAAAATGAATAAAGGAAGTAATTAACAATATATAAATAGGATATAGATGAAAAATATGATAAAAGATAAAGACAAATGAGTATATAAATCTGTAGGGGCACACAGAATAAGACAAGAAATTAGAATGATTTGAGATTTTAGATTTGATCAAAGGATTAATGGTCAAGAATTCTGTTTGGATATTTTTTATATGCTTGCATTGTTTTGCATATGAATGTATTTTTTTATCTATGATCTTTGTAAGGAATTGTATAACTCTGATGGTTGCCATAATAAGAACATTAAGAAATAACATAATGAAAGCAAATGATTATTTAAAAGTGTAAGTATCATGTTAAACATCTCATATAAGAGTAGTGATTATAAGTCATAATACTATAGTGGAATAATTAGCAAGAGTCAAGTACAATAAAAGAAATGAGAGTATAAGTGAAAGGTAACATACATGTGGATCCTACATGAGGAATGAGTTTCTAGTTTCAGAAAGAAAGAAAATACTAAAGAGGAGACATTGTAGACAAATGATATGAAAGCATGTTTTTAGATTTGGCAACCCAAGGCAGGTAGATAGTGACTTTACCTTGGATGCAAACAATGTTATATGAGAAAACCTAAAAATAAATACAAAAAAGTAAATTAACAATTAAATAGTAATTTAAAGTAGGAGAGTTGCAATTTGAGAATGCGAGTGACTCGTATGGGGGGGACTAAGAAAAGAGAATGATGGATAAATGTGAAATATAAGAGAGATAAGTTAAATAAAAGTCATGAGTGACAAGAAGTCAATACCATGTTTTGAGTATTTGATACACACAGTCAAGTATCTCTTCATAATGTGGATAAAAGAATATGGATAAATAAGAAGTGACAAGTAATGATGGATAAGAAATGAATCAATCAAATAAGTTATTTTTAGTGATGCTCATACGTTTTTCTAAATATATAGCTTGTAAAAGGTATTCCAAGAAAATAAACTTTGTTTATATGGTTTTAGTTGTAATTTAATGTGTGACAATTACGTGTAAGGTTATGATCCATGCTACTCAAGCATCAATATTTCATATTAGTAGTAGAATTGTGGTTATTTTTATCTTGTGGATGATGGAGGCTTCAAGATTAAGATACCACATTAAAAAATAGATTCCCATGCATTTTTAGTTTTTCTATATAACTATAATAGAGGACTAAGGTTAAAACTCAATAGCATGCACCAAGTCAAAAGAAACTTTATTATTAACAATTAATCATGAAACATATGTCTTCCAACTGACATTGAAATGACTTACTACAAGGTGATTAGAGAATTCATTTTTAGTTTATTTATTTAAAAACGTGATACATGAATACGTGATGTACCATAACTTAAGTTGTTAAAAGAAATTTAAATGAACCTTATTCATTATACGTGTAAGTTTCAAGGATGAAACTTATTAAGGGGGAGAGATTGTAATGACCATGCTTCTGCTTAGTAGGTAATTAAGGGTTATACCCTAACTTCAATTTTTATTTTTTTAATGTGAATTTGATATGTAATATAGATGTGATGTTATATATCATCCTTTTCTTGGATTTCATAGTGAAATATTTATAGGAGGTTGATTTGCCAAACCATAAATCGTTATTGCCCTATAATCTACATTTTTCTACTTAATAGTGTTCCTTTTCCAAATTAGTGTAAACATAAAAAATATACTTTTTATTGATTTATAAACATGTCATATACCAATTTTTTTTACTAGATAGGATTAGGTTAGATAAAACTAAAGACATGTTGAAATTTGGGTTTTGTCTTCAATCTGCCCTGAAATTTGTTAAAATAATCAAATTATTGTAAATAAGTTTCATAAATTAATTTCATTACTAAAAAGTGATATTATGTTAATAATGAAGTATAAAATGAAATTTTATCTACAAAATTTTATAGATATTTATTTGGAGGTCAAATGTTCAAGATATGGCAAATTATTATTCTAAAAAATGCTAAAAACTTCATTTAGAGACCTCCTTGTAAAATATCCAAGCACCTTAAATGGTCTTATCAACCAAATTCGACATGAAACACCTCATAACTCACCATTCTTCTTTGAAATATTGTTTTTTATGTTAGAGAAGTGATTTTGAGGGGATTTGGGAGGATCTTAACCTAAGTTTGATCTCGCTCAAGTTCTTCCCTAAATTCAAATTGAATCTAGTAAGTTCTCTACTTCTCTTCTTCTTCCGTTGAAGTTTATTTATTTATATTGATGTGAACAAAATATTTCAAAAAGTGGTGAAAAAACCATAGCCTCATCTTCTCTCTCTTTCCTCATGCTTTCATCTAGGGAGGATCTCAAGCTAGGGATTTTGTAGTGATTTTCATATTTAGAGAAGATTGATGGAACTTTTTGTTGAATTAAGGAATCTACCTCCTTGAAATAGGGGAAGATATTTTTGAACTTCTTAATACAATAAGTGTGAATGTATTTACACCCATGTAGATATTAAAGTATCTGATAAATTCAATTTAAGCTATTTGATGCTAATTTAGTCCAATTCTAGAGAATTTGGTTGATTTTGTGGTAAATTAGGAATTTTATTATTAAATTAGGGATTCATGATATTTTTAGAAATACCTAATAATATGAAACATTCTTGATCATAATTGTTGTGTTACATAATCATTTTTTTATGAAATATCATGTTTTCATCAACTCTTGCCTTAGTTTGGGGGGTTTTGGCCATTTAGGGTGAAATGACTCAAAACTTAATATTTTGAGATGAAATTTGATACACTAGTCATAAAATGACTTATATTACATGAAATTATTTTTGGTATTCTAAATTTGGATATATAAATTTAAATTCACTTTCTTTTTTAAGAATCAATTGATTTAGGTTGTTTTTGCCACGATTTTGGTGGAATGAACCCAGAGTGAGTGGAACTTATCTGTTAGCCATGTTTTTTATCAATTTGTCCAAACATGAAGAATGTGATTGTATCGTCTTCTATTTTATCTATTTTTGGCTTACTGACCCCAATTTCGATATTGAAGCCATATATGACTAAATAGCTAGAAAAACTAATTGAAGGTGAATGATTTTAGTTGTATAATGCATGTACAAAATTTTTATGTGTTTCAGACATAGTAAATCATAGAGGAATTGATGTATCTGGGTTTAAGCTAATCAAACAATAGTGAAAGTGATGTATCCAAATTTGCCTAATTGTTCTATTAGATTGCTTGATTCCAATCTTATTTATTCGATTATCAATTCATTTTGTTCAATCTATACACAGTTTAATTCAATAGTTAAATATAATTCAGCTAGGTCAAATTAGAAACATTCAATGTGAAAGTTAACTAATATTATTATAGAAAACATCAATTCATTTATTCATATATGTTGCAATTCTTAAGTTCAAGTGAAACAGAATGTTGAAAATCTATAGATTAGTTGTATTCTTTTTCAGAGTACCAAGATTACACAAAATTGATCACTATTTTTTTAATAGTGAATCATAGTTCTAAAGAAAGAAAGAAATATAAATGATTTAGTTACATGCCAAATATAATTCAAGATTAGTATATTAATATTTAGGGAAACTAAAGAAACCAATTAGACATCCATATGCCCTAAACACCATAGGTTCCCTATGGAGGTCTACACTTTAGTAGAGGAAATGGCTTACCCACTGCCATTGTCTAAGAGATAAAGACGGAGTTTGTCGATGGGGTATGTATGAGGGGTTAATCCCAGTATGGACCACCTCTTCATTAATATTAAGGGTATCTAACATTAAATGGAGATCCTGGTGGTACCTAGATCATTTAATACTTAGTGAGTCAGCCCTTGTAGAACCACTAGACTAGACAATTTTAGCCATACTACTTATGAGTCTCCGCCTAAGTACCAAAATATACAGGTGGAGTCCAATTTTTTAGGCCATCTATCTAGCTATTGAGTGGAAATGTGGCAAGGCCCGTTGTAGATCGGGTACTTAGTTATAAAGCTAGAGTCCTAGGTCTACTCTAATATTTTATGGTGAGATCGTTTCTTGATGTGATGCTTCCACATGTTGTGGTTCATATCATGTGGGTCAAGGGAACTAATAAATTGATTAAAAGATTAATAGTTGAGATCCATGAGTTTTTTGTTCAGTATACAACTTCATAAATGTATTTTCAATTATTCTCAATATTTAGTATGATTTTTGCATAATTTTTTATCCACTTAATAAAGAATATGCATAATATCTAGTTTATTTGCATGAATTATAACTCATCAAGATAGTATCTCACACACTATTGAACAAGTTATTGGGTAACAATGCTAATATGGAGATCACAACTATTTGTCCTACCATAGAGGATGTAATTATTTTTTTTGGGTAGAAATAGCCACTCTAGGTCCCTGTCTATTCTAGGTCCTTGTATAGAAAGAGTTATAAATAATATTACAAAATATTGTATCTTTACTCCTAGATCATGTAATTACTTATCAAGACTTGTGTACTTCTGAATAGTAAGGAATAGTATGAATGCTTAAATGTTTATCCTTAATATTGGATGTAGTTTAGAGGAAATTATGTACTATACTTATGCTAAGTCATCTCATTTTATTGAATGTGTTGTACATGAGAATTTTTAAATTGGAAAATAAATTAAGAATGACTTTTAGATGTTTTAGGCATTGCATTATGCCCTAATCTCTTGATTAGTAGTTAATGTGAGATGTGGTGTGTAACAACTCAAGTCTGACATGAGTCACATTTTCTCGACCTATTCAAGGATGTTTATTTTAAAGTATTCCTTTTGAATGATATTAAGATGTGATTGATTGAAATTTCTATCTCTTCTTCTAACTCTAACTTACTCTATTTTCTTTATCTTGCATATGATTTCATAATTAAATATGTTTTGTTGCTTAATTGTATTATATTGTCTACTTTTAATACACAGTGACTCTCAATTTGACTTCAAAACTAGATTTCATCTATGTTACACACCTCTATATTCATATCTATTTTTATCTCACCTATATGTATTTCTCAACCGAATCTTATACTCGTAGGATAGATGCCTCTCTCACATTTTCGATGCATCTTTTGCTTCCCAAGCCGGAGCTAAGATGTGAAAGTTATTTCTTTTTGAAAACCCTAGTTTCAGAAACTATTTTCCATATCTTTTCTACCCTTTTTCTAGGTCTTGGTCTGTCCCTTTGGGCCCACACCTAAACGACCCATGTTTGTTTATTTCATTCTCCCTTTCCACCCCTTTTTCCTTCCCATTCCTGGAAAACCTACTCAGCTCACGTTTGTCTGTTTGCTCGTGAGCCACAGATCCTACAATCACTAGTCATCTTCTTCCCATCGCCTGCCATGGTAACTAGAGCAGCATAACTCTATGAATTGTTCCCTCCTGAGGTGTCCTTCATCTTATTTTGAGCCACCAACGTCTTGTCAAGCACACATAGGGGCGGAATATGCGTGTGAAGGATGAATGACAGATACTAACACCTCTTTTCTGCCCACCAATTACAAGAACCACCCCCATAACCCTAAATCCCCCTTTTGCATACATCTATTCCTATAAATAAAAATTTCCACTCCACATTCTCCTCCTCTTCAACCTCCAACCCTCACCAAAGCACTACTTCATTCCCATCTAACCCCTACATAAACGCCGCCACCTCTTATTAGCCAACAAACCCTAGCTGAAGATTCAATACAACCCTAGCCAATAAATACTTGCCACTACCACCTACATTCAGTGGCCTCTTGCCAATGCCAACACCTGCTCCCCAACCTCATGTTGACGTGGACCACAAGAGATAGGTCCCTGGTGACGAGCCCAGTGCATGCCCTAAGGCCTCCTTTGTGGGCCTGCCTATTGTCCCCCTTTCCTCAACCAAATTAGGTAATCCCTCTCAAAATCACTAACTAATATGCCTACTTCCAAAACTCATAACTTCTTGAACCCTTAGTAAAACCCATGACATTATATATCATTTTTTTAAGGAAACATCATCATTTCAACGATGCTACTAACTCCTGGTTGTTTTTCTCGACTCTCCTTTATATTACTACAAATGTGTCCTTTATGATGTTTTGGTTAATAATAGCACTCAATCTTGGTCTACATGTATCATACATTGATCCCTAGATACTCTAATCACCTAAATCCGTAATATTAGTTTTGTTTTACTCTGATTGATGTGTGGGACAACCTAAATGCGCCCTAATGATAATCTTGACCTTCTATGGCTATCATTGACCAAAAAATGGCCCTTTATGTGTAAACATGGTATAGCTTGATCAAGTCTAGGGATTTGGATTATTGAATAGTCATCATCTAATCTTTTAAACTCAAAATGATTTATCTTTCCTATTCTTTTCAACATGATGAAATATGATATCATGCTAGTATGCTATGATAGACATATGAGATGTCATATGTCTACTTTTATGCTTTAAAATGATTTATTTGACCTAGTTTGATACCATATAATGAAAATATAATAATATTCAACTCTCTTGTTCTACTCACCTCAAATAAGAAATAATCCCACTCTTGATACTAATCTAATGTGGATGCTCTATGTAGAGATAAGGTACCTTCTGATACTTGTACTATGTTGAATAAATGCACACATGCTGATATGATTGGAACCATGCTTAAATTATGTAGTACCTAGGTCTGGAAGAACAACCACATGATATGCATGCTTATATTAGACAAATCTCACTGATCAAAGAGTCCCCTTACTTGCCTTTTTACATCTTTGGTCACCTTTGAGTACATAAAATCTAGGAATATTTTCTAGGATCATGTATCACCCTACTCTCATGGTACACTTCTACATCTTATTGTCTATTTTACTTGTTATGAATTGTGTACTATATATAATTAGAGTATAGATTGTTTGTGGTAATTGTTTTTAACTAAATGACTCAAATTATACTCTTTTTAGCATTGTTCTACTATATGTTGATCAAACCCTAAAAGATAAACTAGTAAACCATTATACAAAACCATTGTGCCTAACCCGATTGATGAAAGTTTTGACACAAGGCTTAGTGCTCTCTCCTTGAGATGTCAAGTGAGAAGTACAACATGTTGATAATAGGGTTAGCTCAATGTCTTTGGTCATTTTTGGTCCCTCATGTTGAAATAAGGTCAATTATTGTCTTTGTTCCTTAATCTCCCTCATGGACTCTTCTTATAGGAAGTTGTCACCAAAACAAGACCTTATGATGAAATATTGAAGTATAATGGTCAATGCATATAAAACATACTTTTGAAACACTAGTTTACTTCCTTAATATTGTTTTTCTATCTTACTTTTTTATTGCACTACTTGCCATGCTAAGATATGTTCAATAATAAACTTTTGGACTTTCAGCTTTCTTAGTGTACCTTTTGAATTGCATTAATTTGTGTCATGTTTCACATATTATATGCTTATAGATAGATACACTACTATGAAGGACATATTGCACCAAATGTCATCAACAACTTGCGCTAATATTCATAGTAACTATGGACTAATCTATCCTTTCCATGTAATATATTAGTTTTCCTTTAAACTTGTCTTTCTTTCTTTTGATGCCTTAAGGGCATTATGATGTACTTATAAACCTTGTGGTTCTATATGATTATGGAATGCTATTTTTCCTTGATATATATATATATATATATATATATATATATATATATATATATATATATATAGAGAGAGAGAGAGAGAGTCAGGCTAGAATACACTCAAGTGTATCCGGAGCGGAATACACTCAAGTAGTTTTTCATGATGCAATATTTTTTTTGAAAATCTAATCTGTTGATATTCTTAAACATGTTGTGAACAACTCATACGCAAAATTTGAGCACATTTGGATATGTATAGCTCATGTTATGAAGACCGCAAAAATTATGCATTTTAAATTAGTTTCGCGCGTCGATTTTGTTGCCCTTGGATGAGTGACTTACACTCATCCAAATGGGCTCAAAATTTGTATGTAGTCTAGTTATAGTATGACGGTGAAGATCAACGGTTTATATTTTGCAAAAAATAGTCTTGATATGCAAACACACTTGAGTGTATTCCTGCGATCCATACACTCGAGTGTATTCTAGCGTGACTATATATATATATATATATATATATATATATATATATATATGTGTGTGTGTGTGTGTGTGTGTATATATATATATATTGCTTGTCTGTTCTTATACTAATTTACAGATGGATATTGGAGCCCTAATTTCACTGAATCTCTAGTTAGTGTGTGTAGGATGAGGGTAATAAATCTGATCCGCAATATAGGAAATTCCCATCTCCTGATCTATCTAAATAAAACTACATTTTTATAGGGCCTCATCCATGTACAACCACATTCCTCTAGATTCATCAAAATTTGGACCAATCCATGGCTTTTGGAAACTCTTCCAAAAGCATGAAGCTCAATGTTAGCATACCAATCCGATATATCAACACTCCCAATGGCAAATGTCTTCAATGATTATTTCTCAATGATAGAATCAATTCAAAAAGAAATATATGTGAGATTTTTACCATCCAAGAGATATAATTTATTTTCATTCATTATGTCCACCAATATATCTCAAACAACATCTTGGAAATGGAAAAAAAATATATACAACAAACTTTCTTTTTTTTCCGAAGAAATCTGCCAACCTTTGAATCAAAATTAGAACATTTTTTTTCTAGTACAACAATTAAGAGATAACATGTGATATATTGATATTTGAATTAGGAAAGGCTAATAATATGTTGAACAACATAGACATGATCCCATGTGGTTACTCCTTTATTCAATTAGATGAATGACCACTCGAATGTGAGCATGCTAACATCTATCCCTTTAGATGCCAGATGTTGACATTTTCTTAGACATTGACGTTCCCTCGACACATATACATTCATCAATAAGTCTCTTACAAACAACACAAAGTTGTTCACTATTCTCATTATTACTAGTCCTGTCAGAATTTTTGCAACCCTTCAAGATGGGAATCGATGCTCGATAGAAGGTGGTTTGGTGGTGGTGGATCTTTCCTTCTTTGCCTATGGGTGGTTGTGCCTTTGCAAACATCTTGAACTTTAGTAGCTATGACAGATGAAGAAGACAGACACATCAAACTTTCTTATTTCTTCTTCATACATTTAGGTATATCTACAAAATACGATAACAAACTAGGGAAGGTAGAATGTGCACCCAAAATAAATATTCTCATCTAACTTATAGGACAACAAAATATAACTGGTAAAATAGAACTGAATTAGTGTTTTTGGAACCCATGACATAACAACCTCAAATTTTAAAAGTTTATATGAAATTCAAAACTATGATGTGATGGTCAAAGTTAAGTATTAGGTTAAATGATATGAATTGGTTAGTGAATTTGATCTTTGAACCTAGATTGAGTCTTCAATTAAGTAAATAAAGAACTGATAAGCAAATGTATTATATGAGACTTTAATTGAGATTTATAATGATCAAAGATTTAATTTTTTAATTTAAAACATGGTAATGTGTGTGGATCTATTAGAATGGAAAAGTTTGATCCATTGACCCTAGGATTTGAAAAAAAGCCCATTTAATCCACTTTTTAATTTACAAGTAGTGCCTAGGTGTAACATCCCTGACCTGGGTTATGAACTAACCCTAGGTGCTTTGCCTAAATATGTGATTAGATGCTTGTGGTTATCTTTTGATATGTAATTAAAGCTTCTGAGGAACATGTATCTCCTTTTCTGTCCTTTTTAAACAATGTTATAATATTGTTTTGTTAAAAGTGGACCTATGTGCAAATTACCCAAGTAGAGGGGTTAACTTGCAAATTGCACATGTTAAGATGTTCCTCTAATGTTGAGGCATCATAAGAAGTGAATATGATGTAGTGTTATGGATTCTCCAAGCTTGGGCACTAAGATGCAGCTTGTAGAGCAATCCTTGTGCTTTAAACCCTAGTTTTGGTGTAAAGTGCAATTTACCCAAAACATGACGTGCAACATGTAAAATACACCCTCTATAGTATCTGTTATGACTCTTGGCATCAACTAGAGTAAAAATGATGAAGAGGGCGCTTCATTTGAATAATCAAATAAGAAGGATAACCCTTATAACTAAATGACCAAGTTATAAGCAAAATGACCCTTTTATGTGTGCAACTTAGTAAGATGTTTGGCTTCTTTTCCTATAAACCTTGGATAAAGGAGGGTTTTTGCTTTAGGAAATAAGGGAGGAACGTGGCTTAGGAAGGGATGAGGATCTAGTTGAGAAATAAGGAAAAAGATTGTCCTTATCTTGAAAGTATGCCCAAAGTATATAGGCATCTTTCTTTTACTAAGCAAGGGATCGTTCCCTTCACTTCTCTTCTTATCTCTTTGCCTTGACTGATTAAGAAGGAGCTCAGGAGCAGAGGAGAATGGCCAAGTAGAATTGGGTAAGCTTTGATTTCCATCTAGCTTGGAATCATGAAGGAAATCATGCTACAAGGTTGGTTTGTTAGTCTTTCTTACATAGTTCTTCTTTCTAGCCATCTCCTCCATCCAATTCTTGAGGAAGGAACCTGGGACGACCTGTGAAGGTCAAGCCACCATTAAAGATACGAATCTTGGAGCTCTAGAGCTGATCCTAAGGCGGGTATTATAACTCTAAACCTTAAATATTTGATTATGCAACTTCTTTCTATACAAATGTTGCTTGTTTCCCTTCCTTAACCACTTCTACAAGTTCTTGCAACTAAAACCATGAATAACAGACCATGATCTTGAGGTAGAAGGATGGGGTGTTAATTTCAATGTTATCTTTTGCAAATGGTCCCCCACCCCTTGGCCAAACGGTTTGCAAAACCGTTTGGAGCAAACGGTTTCAAAACCGTTTCAAGGGCAAACAGTTTCACAAGGTCGGTTGGAGAAAACGGTCTCCAAGACCATTTGGTTGAGTTGACCAAGTGTTGACCATTTGGGGTTCTGTTGTACACATTATGGACTAATCACCCACCAAGAATCATTAACTAATTCCAAGAAAATCACAAGTTGAAGGCATTTTAGTCACCTAAACCCTAATCGGGTCTATTGCTGATTTCAATGATGCAATCATGTTGAAGTTTGGGTTGAGTGGCCCAAACGGTTTCAAAACCGTTTGGGGATCACTCAAACGGTCTCAAGACCGTTTGGTGACCACCCTAGACCATTTGGAGGTCTAGGGTCAAGTGGGGTTGACCAATTGAAGGTCCAATCATAATGAGTTGTTGAGTAATTAAGTGCTGATTTGGTGACAAAACCTAGGGTTCAACCCTTAAGTAATTGACTTGGTTTTTTGATGACATGATGGGAAAACAGTCTCAAGACCATTTGGAGGATGTCCAAGCGGTTTCAAAACAGTTTGGAGTTCACCCAAGACCGTTTGGAGGTCTAGGGTTGACTATGGTTAAGTAGTTGAAGATTGGAAGGTAATAAGTTGATATATAATCGATTAGTGACCTAATGATCAAATCTATGGTTCAAACCTTAATAGATTGAGTTAGTTTTTTTTATGTGGACTTGAGAAAACAGTCTCAAGACCGTTTGGAGGATGTCTAAACGATCCCAAGACCGTTTGGGGTCAAGTCATGACCCAATTGAGTGATGGTTCAATGGGTTCGACATCAATTAGGCTCATGTTGATACATGTTGAAGGATGATCGATTCCAAACCCTAATCCAATCAATCCAAACCCTAAATTGGTGACCAATTGAGGATCAATTGAGGTTCAAATGAATAGAGGGTTTTCCTAATTAGCCCAATTGATAAGTGGTTAACAAGTGCATGGTTGATTAAGGGGTTCAACATTGAAAACCCTAAAGCGATTGGAAGAGTTGATACACTTCTTGGTCGATGCGGTTTTGAGGGTGTTTGGACCAAACGGTCTCAAGACCGTTTGGGACCAAACGGTCTCAAGACTGTTTGGTGGTCATGCGGTTTCAAACCGTTTGGTGACCATGCGGTTTCAAGGCTGATTTGTCCATGCGGTTTCAAAAGTCAATGTTGACCAAACGGTCAACATGACCAAACGGTCTTCACCTCACTATTGGGCAAACGGTCTTGATGGTGTATTTGTTCATGCGGTCATGAAAGTCAAAGGTACCAAACGGTCAACCATTCCATGCAGTTTCAAAACCGTTTGGAGGTTGAAAGTGCAAAACTGTTGGGGTCTTTTAAGGTCAAAACTGCTTAATACTTTAAAGGCTTAGATGGTTCAATGGTTGATTAATCTAAACCCTAATGATACCTAAAGTCATTAAGGGGTTAAGTAATTAGTAGATTAACATATGTTATGGTCAATAGAGAAGATTACTAAGGTACCTTTAAAGGGACAGTGTGACTAATACCCCTTGATCAAGCAAACCCTAATGACCATGATGGTGATGACTTGACTTATGTTAATCAAAGTTGAGTTGACCTAACCTAATCAAGAAGTGATGTAAACATCATCTATTAGTACGAGGAGAGAGAAAACTCCTAATATCAATGAGAATCAAATAAGATACCTTCAATATGTATGAATATACACAATTAGGGTATGATCCTTCGTAAGGAGATCATGGAAACCCTAATTATGGAAATTAAGGAGTCTTAAATTAATTTGAAGGTATTAATGGAAGTAATCTTCATACATAATGATGGTATGACCTCAATTTACTAAAATGTGAATAGTAAACCTTAATTCTAGGATAAATCATGTAATGGGAAATAATAAACCCTAATTCAAGGGGAATGTCATGATGAGAAATAGTAGTCCCTAATGGTGGGATATTAATCATAAACCTAATCTAGGTGATACGAATAGAAATCCTAATTGGAGGGGATGTCATGGGGAACCCCTATTAGGATGAATAGTAAGCTTAATTTATGACTTATTAACTATAAAACCCTAGAGATGGTTTACTAGATAGTACATTAAAGTGAGGTGTAGCTAAATCAATTAAATAAGATGATTATGTTATAAACGTATAGAATAGGGTTAGTGAACCCTGTGAATGATAAATGTGGTAATTTCAATAAATATGGATTTAAGAGGTAAGATGCCTAGATCCAAACATCTCTATGAATGAGTAATAGCTTTTACACCTTAAAATAATAATGGGCATGAAACTCTTAGAAATGATGTATACTAAAGCATGATGTAGATAACACCCTGAATATGGAGATACCTAGAATAGTTGATGATGGTTTATCCTACATCAACAATGTTTAAACCTATATCATTAAAGATAATTGGATAATTCTGATATATGGCACATGCACCATATGAGGAAAGTAACAAGTTAGTGGATAAAGTATTAAAGAAAAATATCTTAATACCGAGTTAGTCAATTATCTCATGTAAGATGGTAATAAGAAGAAAGTGATATATCAAGATATGATAGATATCACATTCGACAGTCCAAGGTAACATACCTTGATGAACCTCTAAACCATTATATTTAAACAAGAGACACAAAGAGTACATGATAAGTAGTTGTCTATGATAGAGACATAATTGACTCAATGTACTCTATAAGTGTAGATTAATACATCTTGAGGGTGGAGTAAGCCAAATCAATGAGACTGATGTAATCATATCTTGATATGAATGAGAAATGGGCTAATACTTAGAATTGATGATCATTAATGATATCTAATGAGTAAAGTAATCGAAATCAAACACTTATAATATCTTTGTATGTTCCCAAGAGTGGTGGAGTAGTATATTAGGGTTGAACGAATAATGTGAACAGGAAACCCTATTTAATGAAAGGTGGGGTACACTAACCCTAAGTTTGGGTTATGCTTTTAAGCATGGAACCCTATGCATGAGTCATGTAGTAAAGAATCACTATACCTTCTTAAAGGTAAAAAGGGTTCGAATAACCCTAATTGAAGTGATTAAGTAAAACCTAAAGCTATTAAGGGCATAATGGTACAACCCTTGAATTGAAAGGTTATATCTGTTTTATAATATGATGATATAGAGATAAATTTCCCATTATCAAATGCATTAACCATGCAGGTTTTTACAAAGAAATGATCATAACCAAGTATGGGTTATGATGTCATATTCATTGACAGAATGTTATAAGCTTTATGAATGATGATATACTATGTTGCCTAGTTCCAGTGGTAACATATGAGATTGATAGGTTGTAAAAGCCATGAGCAATGTATGCATTATTATAATCAAGGTCATGCCATTAAATGACTTGATGATAAGATATTACTTGATAATAAGTATTATAATGATCTAAGGGTTGAACACCCATGTTCCTGAATCATAATGATTAGATGGTTAGGGTTTGACATCCCAATGATAACTGGATATGAAATTAACTTGATATATTTAGTATTCTTTATTTATAGCAGTTGTTTTAATGGTTTATGTTTGAAAACATGCATGATGCTAAAATAATGCTATAATGTACTTAAATAATCAAGTATAATGATATCATGTAGGGACCTGACCATAGATCCATCATTGTCAGAGACCAAATGATGGTGAAATAGGTTTTCCTAAGGGAACTCCTGGATCATATACTTTTGAGTATATGGGGGATTATGGACGTGAATATCCTTACGTCCTAATATAGGAATTGATGAAAGATGTACCTTTAATCCATCAATCCTTCATTATATGTTTATGCCGGGATGATGTATCACTAATCTCCCGAGGGAATCACCAATGCCGCATCGATGAGAGATAAACAAGAGATCCCTCGATGACGAAGAGAGTACAGAACGCCACTGTGACTCTAATAGAGAAGTTTCCAGAATACCCTGGATAGCTATCATAGCAGAGACACAAGATGTCCTGCATGTAGATCCTCACACTGACTGAGGAAGATGAGGTCATAAGAATCAAGCTCTTTTGATGACCTATGTATGGTACCAACGCGATTTCGTAATGGTCGGTTGGAGTATGAGCGGTATACCTCATCTCCGCAGGGTATAATAATGTTTGAAAAACATAATCACCCGTGTAGCATAACTGCTTAGGTTGAACTTTGAGAAACAATGATTGATGTATATTGTTTATAATGTTCTAGTTGAACAAATAGTATACATGTTCTTTATGTTCCTTATTGAGATATGCTTTGATATCCAATTAATTTATAATTGAAATGTTGCTTTACTTGACATTAAACCTGCTTTTAAATATTAATAATTATACTGCTTATTGTTGTTCCTTATTGCAATAACAAAGCTTCTGGCGGAGAGTTATAACTCTCACTGGGACAATTATTCAAATTGTCTCACCCCCGTGGGATTCGACTTTTTAGGTAGACGCCGAGGACGAAGAAATGCATCTAGGGATGAGCAACAACAGCAGCAGCAACACCAGGGGCAGCAGTGAATCTCAGGTGGAGATACTGACTGTCAAGTCTTGTAGATAGTATGTCCTATGTGTTGTCTCTGTACTCTCAGGTCCTAGGAGTCAGTAGATCTGGGGTTTTTGGCTTAATGCCTCGAGAATTTTGTATCTTGCCTTGTACAGATAATAGGGTAATGGATGTATGTAATCACTCGAGATGTGACTTCACAGAGATGCAATGACGAACCATGTTGTAAACAATTATCTTGTTTTCTTATAAAAGAGTTTTATGGTTTAAAGATCTCTTTCCAAAAAGTTTTAAATTTTTAGTAATTTTTGATAATTCTGCTGCTAAATAACCGCTTCTGCATTCGTTGATCTCATTTTGGCGATTCGGTCACCATACTAGGGATACAAAATAGGAATCTTGCAACTTGTGATCATGTTATATACCAATAATAACTTTAGTTACATCATAATCAGTAAATTCTATCATGGAAGAAAATCTAGATTATTATAAGTTATTTTGTGACTTAGGTAATTAATTACAGAATTATATAGTTATTACTTGTAAGCTAAGTTTTAGCTAGGTAATAGATAATTGAAGGCTTGGCCATTTTCCTACTTAAGCATAATGATCATGTAATCACTATCCTAAAATTTGAGATAAATCTGAGCTCTAACATGGCCTGGAGAAATACTTATAAATCAGAGCTTTTATTAAAAGTATTTAAGGTTTGAGAGCAAGGAGAGTCTTGTTAGATAAGGACTCTTAGACCCAGGTGGAATCATGGCTAGGGAGCTCCCATACCTCTCTTAAACTCCTATGTTCTATAGGTCAAGGAGGCCCAATTAGACCCTAGGATGATTCCCACCCTCTATTGGCCTCCTCAACTCATAGTACTGGTGCTAAAAACTTTGTGAGATAACAAAGATTTTAATACACCCCTCTTTTTCCATTATCTTTGAGGGATTCCAATATCCCTAAATCGTTGGATATATCCACAATATAGGTCTAACCAATCATATTCCTCCCTCTTACACTAGGAGTACATATGACTCCCCTAGTTCCCAGGGAGTCGTATAACACAACACACTCCAAAGTTATCCATGAGAGACCCTATAGCCCCTCACTGACAATCATTTGCCTTTTCTAGTGACCTTTATTCACCCCATGATTGAGAGTATCACATGCCCAATGTCTAGGTCCCAAGCTATGCTAGTCAACCCTGAAGAGGTCCCCTTCAACTCTGAGTCTTAGAAAAGGTACTATGCCCAAACTCCCTCTTCCTTTCCCTAGCCATGTTCCTCAAATGTAATCATGTTTCCCCTTCTCGATGACCATCTTCCCTGTATAGACCCTGGTTTAGTTCAATAGGAATGGTAAAGGTAGTGGATGCCTCATTCGTGGATGCCATGGCCCAAAGCTCAGAGTCAACCAAGGAGTTGACTCCACGGTGGTCTAACATCTCAAAGAGTTAAATAAGGAGATTTTCCCACATTGATTTGATTATCTTGTCCCAGTCCATGTGATTAGATCAAGTCATCACAAAATTGTAAAGAGGATGATTCCCCTTATGAATGCTCGATCTACGCTGGAGTTTGGTGCTAAGGCCTCCCATTAGCTCATACCCCATCTGAGTCAATTATGAATAGCCTAATCTAGTGACATGGTAGTTGATCATTGGCCATAATAGGTTTATCTAGTTTTATTCTAGCAGATAATAGGTATCACAGAATATTGTGAACCCATATATCATGAAAATGCATACATTTCAACTAAAATGGTTTCAATGTTTGATTTTGTTCTTAGTTCCAAAGGTATGTGTTAACACATGAATATAAAGTAATAAGTATATGAAAACCCTAGATTTGAAAAGTAGAGTGTTAAACTCATTAAATATATTTATCTTGTGATATCATATGATGTTGTTAGATGATAATGAAATATCAATATCTTTGTAAGATTAGGATGTTAATTAATGTTTAGAGTTATAAGTCAGTAGATCATATATATTATAATTAGGTTCTAAAACCTAACCCTATTATCACCAAAAACCAGGATCCATGGGATCTAGACCTAGACTAGACCCTAATTCAGG
Source organism: Alisma plantago-aquatica (assembly GCA_963693085.1). Taxonomy (NCBI): domain Eukaryota; kingdom Viridiplantae; phylum Streptophyta; class Magnoliopsida; order Alismatales; family Alismataceae; genus Alisma; species Alisma plantago-aquatica. Next base: position 1,114,044,102 of record OY856410.1, read on the forward strand.
TCATGCAAATATAGTGGTGACATCTTAGTGTTATACATACTTCCATACTGATTGAATGCTTGATTGTTGGATTAAATACATACTTGAAGTACAAGGATGATATTGTGTGGCATCTTCATTGAAGGTGCTTGGTTAATCTATAAATACGTAGTCATATTGACTTACTTGAATTTATGGATTATTTTTTAAGTGTTTAATCTTATGATAAACTGCTTCAATGTTTATTTCATTGCAATTCAATATATAATGGCTATGTGTATCATATAAAGTAATAATAAGATATTTTGAACCCAGGGTTAGACCTATACTAAAGAGTAGATAATATAAGTCCAATGATGGAAAGAGAAATGATTACACCCAAGGTAGCATGAAAAGCATGACTTGGAATATTTAAACAAAAATGCAAGTTTATATGCAAAAATGTTAGGATATTGAGTAATATATGTTGAAATCACCCATGCGCACAATTTTCCTATGCCCACATACACAATATAGAGATATATTGACCATGTGTTTTGTTTATCAATGTTTTAAGTATTTATTCATGTGATTAAATAAATATATTAAAGACCACACAATTAAATTCATAAGGAGGATTCATTAGGTAATTATTCATGATATCTTCTTCCTTGTAGTAATGAGGTTTCCTATCATGTAGTAACGTCATATTTGAAATTTATTCAAACTCATTTGTGGATAAGTATAGAATCCTTTCATATAAACAAGTTATGAAATGAATTATTGGTTATCACTTATTTTTATGAAATATAGATCTTAGAAAAATGAGTTGATGATCATTGTCCCTGTGGCCTACCTTGAATGGGGATAAATGGGGGAGAGGGTTGTAGTAATTTGTATTAGAGTCATGATTTATCAAAAAACTTATAATAATTAATATTCTCTAATATTACATAGAGACATAATGAAATTATTGGGGCATTTTCCAAAGACAATAATGTCTCTAAAGGATAACAATCCATGGGCTAGGACTCCCATGATACTTTCAAATCCCATCCAGACATATTTTGAGGGTTTTTCTTGAAGTAAAATACCTCTAGGTCTTCTCATCTTAAATGTTGTCATATTATCATCTATTTTAAGGATTATGATGAAGTAGGATTATGGCATTCTCTTCCAATTAAAGTACATTTGATGTTAACCATAGAAATAGATATGAAAATTGTGTATTATAATTTATGTCCCCCCTATAAGGGTAAACCCTAGAAAGACCTAGAATTTGGTTGGGATATCCCAGTCTTCCATGATAGACCTAGGTTGGGATAACTCAATCATCTAAGAAAACCTATGTGGGTTAAAGGACAGATAAAACCCTAAATATAGAGGCTAATCCTTTACCCTAATAATAAAACCCTAATTTTGAGTATACATGAAGAGTAAGGGTAACAATAGCTCTAACCAAGATGATCTTGAGTGAAGATAAAAGAAAAAGAAAACCTAGATAGTGGTTGGGTCAGTCAGCCTTCTTACCAAAATTAGATACCAATAATTATACATGCATGGAACTATGTACAATACACATAGGCATGCATATCCATAAGGTAAACGTAATGGATTAGTGTATATACATATGAATCTAAAAAAAATAGTGCTTAAATAAGGAAATAGGTAAGGAACTCAAATCACTTCTCGGGAATGGTGTTCATGCTTAATTTCGACACCCTAAGTAAGGGGAAAATATAACAAATGAGGAATAATATGAAAACCCATGGGGTCAGATTCATGGTTAGAGAGCCTAACCTCCTAAAATAGACTATGAGAATGCCCTTGAATGGTTTCCCTTGCATGATGAGTTGAAAAACATTGTGTATAAAATTTGAAATGTTATTATATGTCCTAAAAGGACCTCAACTTAAAGAGATGGGATATTGTAGGATGATATGGGTATAAGGAATGAAAGAACCACTATGTAGTCATGATAAGTTGTCTTTAGTGACGGAAAACTAATTTTGATATACCTAAATGTGAAAACATACATTCAAGGAAAATGGCAGGGAAATTGTACTGACAACAAATGGACATTGAAAGGAATGTAACACAGTGCATCTCAGCCATCAAAGCCCTACTACCACCAAATGTGAAAAAGAAAATTGTGTGTTTATATCAATGATCTTGATTTGAAAACTTTTGTTAGTGAAACCCCAAGCTAAGAATGTTTAATAAAATTTAACACCTTGAAAAGAATTTTTGACATCCTAGGATTTGAGTCCTTGGATAAAATGATCTAAAGAGGATTTATTTGGCAATCCATATCACCAAGGTGCACCCCCTTTTTAGGGATCCCATAACTAATAACTCTGTGGTTAAGCACACTCAATACAAAGTAATATTGGGGCCAGTGACTTGTAGGGAAGTTTCTCTCTGGTTGTGTCTACTTGAGTGAGAACAAAGCGCACAAGCAAGGCTAGTAGCAATATGTGGGGCCAATAGACATTCTTGAAACTATACTAGATCCTTGGGCAATGAGCATGAGAGTTACAAATGGCATCACAACCAATTACCCTCTGGTAGGTGGGGCCCATGTGGACATGTGTTTCTATAGTCTTAGTCATGTGGTATAGGCACAAGGAAATGGCTATCTGTTGAGGCCAGATGGACCGACCCTTGATCTGGTAGTTCTGGATGGGAGCTAGGAGTGCATGGCCTTTCTGGGTTTGCACTAAAATGGGTAAGATATTATGAGGCCTTATTTCCTTGACAAGGAAGTTAAAAGTAAAAGTGGGGGAGATTGTAACATCCTAAGATTTGAGTGCTCTGATAAAATGATATTAAGAGGAATGGTTGGACTTCCCATATCACTAAGGTGCACCTTCTTTTCAGGGACCCCAACATAATAACTTCATTATTAAGCGTGCTCAACACAGGGTAGTACTAGTATGTGTGATATGTCGATAGATTGATCTCGAGTTGTATGTAAGTGATGAAAATGCGTGCAACTAAGGCTACTAGTAGTCTATGTGGCCAATATTCATTCCTAAAATTCTATTAGAGCCTTGTGTGATGAGCCCATGTGTTACATAATTCTATGGCATGCATATAAGTTCCATATGAGTCTTGGGATATAGAAATGTGATCATATTCGATACCCTTGTCCTATAATCAAGGTGTAAGAATTGAGAGGGATAAAATAAAGCCATAACATCTCAACTAACCGTAGGCAGGGAAGAGCCCTAAGTCAACCCTAGGGTCAAGCATGAATGCTTAAAGTTACATAAGATCCTAGGGGTCAGGAGGTGATCATTCCCTATGTCCATAAGGCCCATGGGGCCAGGAGAAAGCCAACCATGAGTATAGGAGTTCCATGGGGTTAGGAGAATGGCTACTACATCACTACATAAGGCCAAAGGGGTCAAGGTAAAGACACTCTGCAAGTACATGAGGCCCTTGGGTTATAGGAGATCACTCCAAAGGTACATATACCCCTGGAGATCTTAAGTGGATGACTGTGGCCAAAGATACATGAGATATAGATATAATTAATACTTAAACTTATATGATAATGGTTGAAATAAAATATTAATGGTGTTGTGCATACACTCAAGAGTAATAGAGAAAAACACTTTCCCCTTGGATTACCAAAAGATTAACAAGGCTTGTTGAAGTTAAAAAGATATCTATGTTTTTGGGTCATATCTCTGGATGACTCAACCTAATACCAAAACTATATGATAATGTGGATGCACCACCTCTGTACATGAAATAAGATGATCTTTATACTTGGACTACAACCAAATTTGTATTTCATGTTAATATGGATGTGAGGGATTGGGTAGACACATGCTACACATATAATTGACATATGAGAATGAATTCCACAAGTCAAAGTTAATGGTATGGTTTAGGTTATAGGGGTTTTATCTGTTAATCTCAAGAATATAGATAATATGCTTGAAGTCTAGGTGAGAATACAATCACCAAGTGAAAATGTAAGAACTAGGTGATGATATGATGGAAATGAAAGAGGATGTGGAACTATCCTTTCGCACGAATTTGGGTTCCCACCCCAGAAATTTAAATAATTTTCACCTCCATGAAAGTTATTAATAGTGATTTAACTAAGACTTTACCAAGATAAGAGGATGGCCCTATAATGCATGAGGAAAACAGAGTTGTCATTCAAGTTAACCTAATTTGGTTTGAATTTTTGGGAGAAAATTCCCATTCAAGATAGGTTGAATGTAATGACCTCAAACGTTGCAAGTTTTAGATAAATTCAAAAATATGGTATGAGAAAAAAAGTTAGTTAATAGGTGAAATGATATGACTCTAGTAAGTGAATTTGAGCTTTAGACCTAGATTGAGTCTTTAATTTAAGTAAATAGAGAACAAATGAGGAACTATATAAATATGAGACTTCAATTGAGATATTGTAATGACCAAAGTTCTAATTGTGTAATTAAGAACATGGAAAATTTTGTTGATCGATTAGAAGGCCTAAGTGCAAGCCATAGACCCTAAGGTCCAAAATAAGCCCATTGAAACCACTTTTGGGTTTACAAGTAGGTCCTTGGGTTATAAAATAGGAATTCAGCAATGTGTGCTCATGTTATATACAAATTATAATTTGAGCTCGTTGATAATAGAAGTATTAAATCATTGAAGAAAATTTAGAAGATTCTAAGTTATATTGTGATCTATGTAATTAATTGAAGAATTATATACTTATTTCTTGGAATACAAGCTTCAACTAACTAACAAATTATTTAAGACTTGGTCTTTTTCTCACTTAATGATAGTGGTAGTGTGAGCATTATCCTATAATTTGAGATATAGGATCTTTGATTTGGCCTATGGAAATACTTATCTAGATAGGGATATTTATTAAAAATAAAATAAGGACTAAGAGAAAGGAGAGTCCTTTCCAACCAAGATCCTAGACTCAGGAGGAATCGACGTTAGGAAGCTATCCTCCCTCACTTTGAATCCAGTTTTCTGGTGTTTTGGGAGGTCTAGTTAGCTCCTAGGTATATTCCCTCCCTCTCTAGGCCACATCAACACCCGATGCCAATGACAACAACTTTCTGTTATAATATCAATTTCAATACACCCCATTGTCACCATTATCTTCAAGGGATTCAAGTATCTCTAAGTCATTGAATTTATCCTCATAATAGGGATAATCAATTCATGCCCTCCATCTTACTCATGGCTATATAAGATTCCCCTAGTTTCCACAGGGGTGGTTGAGCACAACACACTACATAGTTGGTTTCTAGAGACCATGGAGCCCCTGGCCGACCATCACCTACCTCTACAATGACCTTGTTGTCACACTGGATGCCCATAGCATTGCAGGCTAAAAGGCTTGGCCCTAATCTATATTAATCAAACCCAAAGAGGTCCGCTCCCCTTTGAGCCCATAGAGTATGTAAAATACCCAAAATCTTCTTCCTTTACATAGACATGTTCCTGGAATGTAATCATATTTCCCCGCTCTTTTGGTCACCGAATTCCCCATACGGATCCTGGTTGAGTTTGGTGGAGCCTAGTGAAGGCAGTGAACACATCATGTCTACAATGGCCCAAAGCCAATTTCAACCAAGAAGTTGACTATATGGTGTCCTGGATTGCATGCGAGATTGAGAAGGAGCAATCCTCACAGGGATTTCACTCTCTTGCACCAATCCACGTGACTAAATAGAGTTGTGGCATAAGGGTAAAGAAGTCCTTGTCCACTTTTGAATGTCTAATCTTCATTAGAGTCTAGTGCCAAGGTGGCGTCCTCTTATTATCTCAAACTTAATATTGGGTCAATTAGGAATAGCATGATTTAATGACATGGCAATTCCTCATTGGCCAGAATAGGATTATCTTGTTTTTATTCTAGAAAATAATTGCTAGCTCAAAATATAGTGAACCTCCATACCTAATTGATCAAGAAAATGCATATATTTAAAATAAAATGATTTCATTGTATGATTATGTCCTTAATTCCAAACTATGTTTTAATACATGAATATAACATAATGATAATGTACAAACTTTATATCTGATAAATATTTGTTGAACTCATAAAATATGCTTACCTTATGATTTAGTTAGATGTTGTGAATTGATAAGAAAATCTTAAGATCTTGATAATTAGATGTTAATATTCAATGTTCACTACTACAGAAATGGCTTATAATGTCACATTTGCAGGAGTCGGTTGTGTACAAGAAATCGACGCATAAACCATAAAGTGTCGGTTTAATACACAAACCGACATCTACCTGTGAAGAGTGGCCAGACACGGGTATCACTTTTTATTTAGCGTCGGTTCCTAAATAAAAGACTGATGCCTAAAATCGACCGCCAAATCCAAATTTTCTAGCGAAAAAAATTACCTCCAAAATTTAACATTCGGCATCGGTTTTTAGATAATCAACCTACGTCTAATGTTTTTTTGTGCGATAGAAATTGGGCCCATTGTTATCATCATTTTTCTTGAAAATAACTGACGTTGATGTGTTTTCGCGCGCTGTCCTCGCAAAAATTTTCACACCATTTGGCGTCAGTTGTCTATGGAAACCGACGCCTATAGTAAGAAGTGTCAGTTGTTTTTAATAACTGACACCTATGGTTAACTTAATAGCGGCCGCGCGAAGCAGACTCTTCTCCTTTCTCATTGTCGAGAGCTTAAGTCTAGATGTGGCGATTTGCGATTTTTTCCACCTGTTGCCGCCCGCCGCCGCCGCCTACTGCCGCACCTCCGCCACCTCTGCCAGCTGTCTCTGCCTGTCGTCGTCTGCTGCCGCACCACCACTGTCTCCCACAGTTGCTCCTACCGCCGCCTACTGCTGCACCGCCACCGCCTGCTGCCACACCGCCGCCACCTCTGCCCGCCGCCGTCTGCTGCCGCACCACCGCCGTCTGCTGCCGCCGTCTCTGCCCGTCGTCACCTGCTTTCACCATTGCACTGCCTCCTGCTCCTACTCCTACTCCCGCGTGGGCTGATCCTGATCCTGCTCCTGTCGGTCCTTCTCCACCGGTACTGCTTCTGCTCCCACCTGCTCCTACTCCTGCTCACGCCGCTCCTACCACTGTCGTCTCTCCCACTGCCGCCGGTATATCCAATCATCTGATCCTATATATTCCAGAGTCTAATTATGCTTGTAGTTCTAAAAGTGTAGTTAATACATGAATGTAGAGTGGTTAATACATATAAACCCTAGATTTGTTTAATATATTGTGTATATCATTAAATCTGTCTATTTTAATATAATCTAATGTTTATAATAATTCGGGTTGATACCATATCGAATAATGTTACAATGGAATTAGGGTTTGGTACCCTTATTCCTATCCAAACCTGAGACCACCCTAAACCCTAGTTAGGATATAGTCTTGTATGAACCCACGTACCAATATAGATGTAATCCCATGATTAGGAGGTTAGTGTATTTGGTTCTTTAGATTTGATAAAAAAGATGGGGTTATGCCCTAATATGATTGTCTATAACTCTAATGAATATTGTTACGGTAAAAAAGTAAATCCTAGGAATGGCGATTCGAAACCAAAGCCATGGTTAACTGAAAACTAATGGGTGATAGGTGATGGATATGGTGGGGAATGCAATGCAAGGACGCAGAAAGAGCCAAAGAGGATGAGAAAGATATCAGTTTGTTCCCTAGTCAAATCACACCAAGACCTGCACAAATATTAGGCAAAGAAGAGAGCATAGAGAAAACTAGTGCTAGAGAAGTAAATTAGGTAATAAACCCTAAACCTAATTAGACGATGATGTATTAGATCTAGATCTTAGGGTATCTCTACCCTCCTAACTATCAAATATAGATCTAGATCTTGCTTAATGATGAATTCTAATGCACTCATGTGACATGCTTGGAATGTAAATGATGAACTTTGCATTTGTGTTGTTGCAGGTGTTGTTGACTTGCCGTTGATTTGCATATATTTCTTCTTTAACCTTCAAGTGAGGTATAATATTATCACTCTTCCAATGTGCCATTAGGCTTCATTTTGATTCAAATCTTTGACATATGAAATCATGGTTTATTTACTGTTTAGTATTTATTTCTTTCTTTCTTTCCGATGATGATGATGATGATGATGATGATGATGACGATGACGATAATGATGATGATGACAACAACGATGATGATGACGACGATGACGATGATGATGATGATGATGCTCCAGTCGCCGCCATTGTCCACCACCTACACCTCCAACGTCGGCCACCTTCACCTCCAGCCCGACCACCTTCACCTCCGGCCGCCGCCACCACAACCTGCTCGATCCACCAGTGCGGTGAGTACGTGGATTAATTAATCAGTACTAGATTTGTACATAGGATTAATGATGCCACCATATAGTTGATTACTATTGAATAATTAGGGTTAATGATGCATTAATGAACTTAATTAATTATATTTGTACTTAATTTCTCTAAGATTGTATAGTTGATTAATATTGATTAATCAGGGTTAATTATGCATGAATGAATTTAATTAATTGATAGGAGGGTAGGGGTGGGGTAGGGTGGAGGTAGGGTGGGAGGGGGAGGGGGTGAGGGTGAGGATGGAGGTAGGGTGGGAACAAAGTTCTGCATCAGTATTATTAGTTTGATTATGATGTGTCAATTTCATTGTATCTCTGAAGATTATGCAAAGTTGTATGACGTGCTTATCATTTTTGATGTGCTTATCATTTTATTTTCAAGATAAACCATTAATATTTATATTTTTCACTCTCTGTCTACTACCTTTTTTGAAAATATATAACATCGTTATATATACTTACAATTGTTAGTACTTATATTTTTCAGTCTCTGTCGACCCACAACAGTTACTATGAATTGGGCCTCTATGCCAATGTTACTGTTCCCTGATGAAGAACAATTGAACATCATCCTAGATGATCGTTCCTTAAACCAACTAACAATACCCAAACATTGGTATTTTCTAAATGGAAGATACTATAGGCATGGTGAAGTGACCCTAAATTTTGGTAGTTCTTCACATGTTATCGAGGTTGAGTATGATTTGGCAGGAAATCTTGTATCAAAATCCGGTTTTCATGATTGGATTAGAAAAAATCTAGTGGGTCGTAGTGACAGGCTTTTTCTCCATCTAGTTGGCCATAATACCATCAAAGTTTGAATAACCAACATCAACAATGAGACCCCTGATCATCTACGACGGTATGAGTGCACGATTGACGATATCAGCTCGGACGAATCTGATGATGAGGCCCCTATTAGTTCATAAGACCACAATATGTCCAATTAATAAGTATAATTGTCATGTCTTGTTTTGTGTTTACACTTGTTGTCTTAAAGTAATCAATCCTCATAGCTACTTTCTTTTCTGAACTTCAGGAGAAGATCACCAAAATGAAAAGGCCTTGAAGTTACGGATGTGGGACTATGTTGGTGTAGTATTTAGTTTTTTATCTATCTAGACTTGTCTGTATTAATAGATGCATGTTGTTCATTTTTCTAAATTAGCTTCCTAGTTGCTTATGGAAGCTGCATATGATGGGTATAATAGTACTTAATTCATCAACTGGCATTCTATTTTATAAGGGTTTTTAATGCTACAACCTTTCTTTTATGTCCTTATCTATCATGAAATGAATGAATTTTCTACATGTGTCTGAATGTGTGAATGTGAAGATGAATACATGAATGTTTCTACATGTGTGAATGTGAAAATGAATGGAACTGCAAATTGCTACATGAATGTTTCTACATGTGTGAAAATCGAATGGAACTGCATGTTGCTAAATGTGTGAAAATTAATGTTGTAAATTTTGCAGGTTTGTGGCCTGTTGTTAGCTGATATCAATGGATGTCGCAAAACCTGCAGTTCATAATTGAACTGCAGATTTCTCATCCTGCGACCAGCCACAGTAGGCCTGCAGACTGATTAAAAAAAATACATACAATAGGCGTCGGTTATTTGTTTAAAACCGACAACAAATGATCACAGTGTCGGATAAATAATTATAACCGACGTCGATTTCCCTAATGAGGCCAGACACCACGGTCGTGCTGGACAGCACGACCATGGCAGTGGGTGAGATGGTGTCGGTTATCACTAATAAATTGATGTTGATAGTGCCCAAGATGGCGCCCTTTCTGTGGCGCGAAGGTTTATGGCGTCGGTTTCAAAGCTAATAATCGACGCCTATACCCCCCTGTTGGCGCATTTTCAGTGGTGCGCGAAGGGTTGTGGCGTCAGTTTGAGAACCGACGCCTAACGGTTGGCCTTTTAGGTGTCACATTAAAACCAACACTAAAGACCTTAAATAACCGACACTAAAGGTCGGTTATGTACTAGTGGTTTAACATTTCTAAGTCATTATACCATATATATTTGGAATTAGGGTTTAAACTTAAGCTTAGTATCACCCTAAACCAAGACCCATAGGATCTAGACCTAGACTAGACCCTAATATGAGTCATATCAATACAATGGTGAGACCCTAGTGTTATGCGTACTTGCAGATTAGTTGAATGCTTGATTGTTGGATTACACACATAGTTATAGTACATGGATAATACAACATGGTGTTTGCATTGAAGGTATGCCATTAATTAATGAATATTTGATCATATTGACTACCGTTGAAATTCTAGATAAATTCTTAAGTGTTTGATCTTTTTATAAACTATTTATATGTTTATTTCATTTCAATTCAATGTATAATACTTACTTGTATAATATAAATGGATAATACGATATTTTGAACCCAAGAGTAGACCTACTAAGGGATAGATCATATAACTCCAATGATGGATTTCGAACCAATTACAACATAGGTGGCATGCCAATCATGAGTTAGAATATTTAAATAAAAATGCATGTTCATATGTACAACTATCTGGATGTTGAGTAATATATGTTGATCATCATAGATACAATATTTTGTCTGCACCTTGTATGCAATATAGTAATATATTGACTGCATGCTTTGTTTATCGACGAGCTGATTCACATAATGATATGAAGATATGAAGAATTAGATGAATATATTGAAGATCACAAAGCTAAAGTCATGAGTAGAATTAGTTAGGAATTCATAATTTATTTATCCTTCTAGTAATAATGTTTTCTCTCATGTACTATCTTCATATTATAAAATTACGTAAACTTGTTTGAAAAGATTTCTAGCATCAGTTTGTATTAAACAAATTATGAAATCCTATTTTTGGTTATTATGTTTATTTCTTAAATCTAGATCTTGAAAATTTGAGATGATTATCATTGTTCCTATGCTCTTCCTTCAATGGGGGATAACTGGGAGGGGTCATCACAATTGATATCAAAGCCCACATTTAAAAAATAACTTATGATAATTAATATTTTCTAGTATTCTATAGAATCGTAAGAAGATTATTAAGAAAAAAATGATCATGATCCACGGGTCCAATTTTTTTTCCTCCACAACACTAGTTGAAGCCCTTACGAATCCAGCAAAGTGAAAGTATGAGGTTTTCTGCCGATATAAAATACCTCTAAGTCTTCTCATCTTAAATTTTGTCCTCTTTCATCTATTTGCTCTCTTAACCTTATAATTCATTTCTTTCCTTATCTTGAGTTGGGATTTCAGGAATAAGTAAGGTAGCACATCATCTACCAATTAAAGTACACAATATATTAACTAGAGTAATAGATATAAAAGATGTGTCATATAGTTTGTCCCCCTCGCCAGAATAAATCCAGAAACACCTAGTGACGGATTGGGATACCCCAAGAACGTCTGCACAGGCAAACCAAACAAGAACGTCAGACGGATTGGGCCAACGGAACCACAGTACGGGATATTTAAGTTTCGTCTCAAGCACTCGGGGTCGAGACCTTCACTGTGTCGTCGCCGTCGGAAAGGCATATTTGGTCTCCAGGTGATCATACGGCCGGGATACTCTGACCAAGACCGCCGTGGTGGGGGCCAGGTATAGTACGGAATTTGGCTAGTTGGCCAACTTTGTCGTCATTTCACAAGTGTGGAAGTGTCTGTCGTGTAGCTCCCACCACCACCACTGCCACTTCCCGTCGTCCTCCAGTAGTTCAGTAGCTCACCCATCCATGTCCGTTTGCGCTGTCTGATTGTGGCATATTGGGAGACAGGTGCAAATTGACTGCGCCTTCATTCTGCTCTGACAGAGAGGTACACCATAGTGGTTATCTGTATGCTGTAGCTATAGGATCCTCCCGTCCCGCCCCATGCTTGCTTCGTGTCTGGTTCATGGTCGGCATGTTCGACATATTCTTTTGCTTGGTGAGAGGGGAACAGCCTCGGGAGTTATGGAACTGTGCTGGTAATCGATGAGCCATGGCGGCGAAGCTAGGATACCTGGTTGTTAATCTTGTTAGTGCTTAACAACCAGGGTTGGCCAGGTCCGGTTAGGTTAATTATCCACACCCAGGGCTGCGAACCAAATTGTCACGGTGTCGTGTCATCTAAATATACAAAATCAGATTTTATTTTTTGCTTATTGAATGTTATTTTTTTTCAATTAGAAGAGACATTAGTCTGTCCACTCTCAATTAGGTGCCAGAACCTAAATGACTCAAAAAATTGTAAACACAATGCGTAAATGTTACATTAAGAAAGTTGGATTACATAAAACATCTCATATATGTGTTCATATTTGGTGCGAGGCGCAAAAACGGTTAGTACGCGAGTGGCATGCTTGCAAGCATATGTTATGTCATGGCAAATCATATCTTTCTGCAATGGTAAATAACACAAATAATGTCCGAGTAAAGTAATGGAACATTGCCCCATGTTATCGACTAATCTGTATCATACATATGCTTGTTTTGTCGGTAACTGAATTCTACATCCAACGACTTTTAAATTATCCTTTTTTAAAACAAACTAGGAGGATTTGTATTCATCATGTCCTCCCATGTCAAATGAGAGATGAACAAACCGCAAAGGTACATCCTCGAACCAAACAACAACTAACCTCAACAGGACATGTACAACATGTACAAGTAAACCACCAAAAAATCTAAAAAACACGTATATGTCCACTCACCTATAAGGAGAAACCTAAGACGTCTCTCTCCATGTTCCCCGAATTGAAGATGTGCCCCTTCTGTCAAAAAAAAGAAGAAGACCCCTCACCATCTGCGGGAGAAAGACAGGGTCACGGACCGTAGAGACCTCAATCTAGTCCAACAAGACGCGACCCATGACTAATAGTAAATACAATGCGCAAACGTTACATTGAAAAGTGTCCATATTTGTTGTGAGGCGAAAAAGGTGTTAGTATACGAGTGGCATGCTTGCAATCATATGTTATGTCATGGAAAAATATATCTTTCTGCAATTTGTAACTAACACAAATAATGTCCGAGCCAAGGAATGGAACATTGCTCTATGTATGTTAATACAGTCATTTAAATAAAAGCCCTCATATATATTATTCATAGCGCTTACATAATAAGAAATAAAAGCATCCAATGACCCTGTATCATATATATATATATATATATATATATATATATATATATATATATATATATATATATATATATATATATATATATATATATATGGGCCCATCTTTATTGCCCGCGCGGGTAGCTACCCGTCCACCATTTTGGTTTTTTTTTTCAAGTTGGTTACTTTTGACATGTAGAGGGTTACTTTACCTTGCAGACTGCTAAGTTTCGTGCATAGATAGTTACGTTTGCAACAGCAAATTTCAAAACATGGATACATATATATCTGTTGTATATTTTGTACAGAGTTACTTTTGTAGTCGCATAGTTACTTTTTTATCAATATAGTTACTTTTTTGATAGCAGGGTTACTTTTCTGGCCAGAATAGTTACTTTTTTGGCTGCCTGGTAGCAAAATCCAGACTACCCGCGCGGGCAATGAATGAACGACATATATATATATATATATATATATATATATATATATATATATATATATATATATATATATATATATATATATGCTTATTTTGTAGGTAATTGAAATTTACATCCAATTACTCTTAAATTATCCATCTTTTTTAAACAACCCGGAAAGATTTTATTCATCTTGAACGAGACATGAACAAACCGCAAAGGTACATCCTCCGACCAAATAACAACTAACCTTAAGGCCATGTACAACATGTACAACTAAACTACCAAAAAATCCAAGAAAACACATAAATGTGCACTCACCTATAAGGATCAAGCTAAGATGTCTCCCTCTGAGTCACCCGAATAGAAGGTGTGCCCCTACTATTTGAAAAAAAGAAGACCCCTCACTCTTTACGGGAGAAAGATAGGGTCACAGACCGTTGAGATCTCAATCTATCCGACAAGACACGACCCAAGGCACAACCAACACCTTTTGATTGAAAAAGGCACATATAGGAAAATCCTCCATGAAGGTTTTAATCCCTCGAACATGAGGTCCCAACCACCAATGGTGATCAATCCCTTCCACCTGCTATATCTTATGCGAGTTGATGATCAAATTCAAAGATGACCACTAGAGGTTGTCAAAATCAACAACATGGCATAGACACCCACTTCTTGATAGTTTGTGGCCTACAACCATACATTGTAGGCAACAACCATCCTACGAACACTCAACCTAACAATGCCACCACTCCACCATCTGGTCTAACAGTGGTCACACTTCCTCTCATGCACAAAAAAATTGAGCTTGAGGATGTGACAGTCAAGAGGTTGACATTTAACCAACTCTAGGTAGTGTATCATTAGAAAAGTGTCATGGAAGCCACGAGACCTAGCATGCAAGGCAAATCCGTCAGCCCCAAACAACCTGAAGCATTTGTTTTGGCTTTTGTCATCAACAATGTACACCACGTCTAACCAAACCTTGTCCATCAGTGTGTTCCACCCTTTCAACCTTCTCTAGAAATGTTATTTCCAAATAGTCCAGACAATAAGATTCGACATCAGCCTCAGAATCCAACCTTGCAAGTCTGTAGAAGAGGCGAGGACCCACATTAATGAAAACTAGATTCTAGAGGAGTTGGACTGGTGGCTTTAGAAAAGTCCCAAAAGGTCCCCAAGTCTTAACCACATTGTTTAAGTTATGCTGCTCAATAAGAAGAGTTGTTGATTTGTCTCATGTTGAGGCATTGGGTAATAGACACATTTGGAGAAAAAAGGGATGACACACTTGGAAAACTTATCATCTGTAGCCACTACATCGCGTCCAAGTGAGTGTGTTAGCGCAAGTAGACCATATGTATCCCAAAGAAAGGAATTCCTGGGTATCGCGGGGAGAGGAGGTTGAATGAGCAAAGAAATCATCACCAAATGTGTCTGTTGGAACCTAGGTTGGAGTGTCTGGGAAATTGTGTATTTTTTCAGGGAAGTCACACAACTAGATGTCCTCGCCAACGAGAATGTTGGCAAAACTCACTAAATCCCATGATCCCTCCACCCCACCAGTTCTTCACTCGTTGTGACCCATATGACCATTGTTGACCTATGCACCTGATCCACCAAAACCTGATCACATCATCGCACCCACTAGAAAGATGTATCCCCTTCCCAAATGGATCATTGTAAGTGTGGCATCACCATAGACAAAGCATTCCAGACTTCACGCCACCTAGGGGATGGTGAATACATCAATTGCAACAATGGAGAGTGGGTGCAGAAAAATGAATGCAAGAGTAGATATATTTGTGCTTATAAAAGACCACCCAACATGACTCCCTAGTGATGGCCTCCCATGTTGGCTTCATCATGAAGGCCTGGGCCATAATCTTCAGAGGAGTGAACCCCAAACCACCAATATTGGGGGGTGTTGTCAGTCTCAACCACGAGACCCATGCTTCCTCACATGAACTATGTAGGTCACTCAATAGGAACTTTGCAAAGAGAGTTGGGAATTCCCAAAGCTGTCATGGCCGCCAAGACATGTTTGATCATCAAAGTTTGTCCCATAAATGAGAGGATGAGTTCCTTTTAGGTTTCCACCTTCCATTGAATGTTCCCCATAAACACCTCAAAAGGGAGGCATGCATCTTACCCTGAATGTGAGGGACGTTGCGATATCACAAGTTGTTAGTGGTTGCTTGAATCCCAAAGCATTGTTAAAGATGGGCATTAGCCCCAAAGTCTGAGCTTGCTAAGAAAAGGCTACACTTGTTCTTGTTGATTCATTGCCTTGACAAGTCTTCATAATTTAGAAGGACATTCACAAGGTGGTCCATCCCCTGCTCATTATTACTATTAAAGATGACAATATTGTTAGGAAAGAGTAGTGAGGGTTGTGCCTCCACCCTGCCTCATGTATAAAAGAAGGGAGTCTAACATGTAGCATCTTCAATCTTTAACCAACAACAGAGAGATTCCTCAAGAGATATGAACATGGAGGGGGAGAGAAGGTTGTCTTGCTTTAAACCAGGCTACATACCAAAAAGGTCGATGATAGAACCATTGAAAACAATGGACCCCATGAACCTACAAAGAAGTGAGATAGAGATTTATCATATCTTCCATCAAGCCAAACCTCCTTAAAACATTCTCCAATAAACCCCAATGCACTAGATCATAAGTTTTCTTCATGTAAACTTTAATCATCATGTTATCACAACAACCTTCAACATCTAGATCACGGAGAATCTCCCTAGTAATATTGAGGTGATTTACAATGTCCTATCCCTAGACAAAAGCACCTTCCCTCATCACAATGAACCATGTGAGGAATGATGCCAAATAATTATTAAACAACTACAAGGATCCTGAAAGACATGTTTCCAACAAATATCGATAGGAAATCCAAGAAAAGAATAAGAGCATTGTCTTTATTAGGAATGAGATAGATATGGAAGCATATGAGGCTTCTATGTCAAGCTCTATCAGTAAAAAAGAAAATAGCCAAGGGAAAAATGTAATCTTTAATAAGAGGCCAAGCAGTGGTGTAGAATGAAGATGTGAAGTCGTCGGACCCAAGCTTGCTATGTAAGTCCATTTGCTTAGTAGTAGCCCATACATCATCCTCATTTGGAGGTTCTAACATGGAAAGTTAATACTAAGTGTTGAGAAGATAGGAAATAGTAGCTAATAGAGGATAATCATCATTAATGCCATGAGCCAAGACCACATTGTAGAGCTTCTCAAAGTAGTTGACTACCTTGTTGTTCATGTTTGCTTACGTTTGAAGGATTGACCCATCGTCAAGTTGTATGTCTATGATAGAAATATACTTCCTTCTAATATTGATTATCAAATGATAGAACCGTGTATTGTGGTCACCATCATGCAACTACTGGATTGTAGCCTTTTCCTTCCATAGGGCCTCTTCTTAGTCTCTCAGGAGAGCCATCTCTCCTTCTCCTTCAAGAAATAGTCCCTCATTTAGGTGGGAGTAAATGTTTGTGAATACCATCTGTAGATTTATGATCACATCTTCCAAGTTCTTGATTATGTGTTGGATGTTACCAAAGTCCACGTTCCACAGTTTTAAGTAGTGCCTCAGATAGGAAATATCTTTGATAAATCTAAAAGATGGGTCACCCCACTTCTCCATCGTCCACCCTCATTTAATAGTGCCAAGGAAGTCATCATGCTTCAACCACATTTCCATGAAGGAGAAAAGCTTCTTGAGGAAAGATGTGTTGTGGGTGACAAGAAAAGGGAAATGGTCTGACTTTATTCTTCTAGAAGGTGTTTCACGCGAGGGTTCATTGCCAAGGTGCACCATTCCTAGTCAAGGAAACCTTTGTCAAGACTTTATCATGTCGTGACGGTGTGGGATTTCTTATCAAACCAAGTAAAAGCACTACATACAATGGAGATATCCTCAAGATTCCTATTAGTAATAAAATGATTAAAGTCATCCATGCCCATCATATGAGGGACCTCGATCCCTCTCTACTCCTCAACCCATATCACTATGTTTAAGTCTCCGAAGATCATCAACGGAGCATGTCCAACCCGAGGGGCCAAATCTAGTAGCCCACCACACAGGGGTTGTTGTGTAGAAGAGTACACTGAGTATATATTGTGGTTAAGAGGATCATCTTCCCTTAGCGCACCACGAAGCTAACAATTATGCATTTGTGGTGGTAATGAATAATGGGTGGAGAAAGTGAGGATTTTACAAGTAGAGAAACCATGCCTTCCTCCAAGTATTGGTATAGGACCAATCCTACCTCATGATGTGACACAACTCCTTAGCCTACCCTACATGGGTCATCTCTTCCAAGATGGAGAAAAATGAAGGTCTAAGTCTCTTCCTAAAAGTGGCTCCTCTAGGGTTCCATACGAGGAAGTTAGTCCTTAGGATTAATAAAACATCAACCTTGGGGTACCTCGGGCCTCTTTAAGAGGCTCTAGCCCTCTTCTCCTAACACTGCCCCCCCATGTTATTCACTCTACCTGAGATGGGTCACAAGATGTGGTGTTCCCAACTCCTTCTCAATGCTCAAACCTTCCTCCCTATCCTTACTATGAAAGTGCAATGAGGGTCGCCATCTATGCATTTTAGATAGTCTAGACAACACAAATTCACAAAGGTGATGTAGGGATAGTGACTGACAAAGGCCATATTTTTTTGGACCTAGTGACATAACTAATCCTCATATGGAGCACAGAAGCAAGAATTTGATTGTGCTCATTGAAATATAATGTCTTTAGAGAGTCATCTTATACCACCACATCGTGATCATCCTCCACACGGGGTGGCTATGCAACTTGATCACGATGTTTATGCCTATTTGATGAAGAGAGTATAAGGGATTTAGGTGGAATAAACAATTGGCTAGCATCTCATTAAGTACAAGATGACCTTTCCCTCAACCAAAGATGAACCTTTTAGAGCTTGGCGTCAAACCTGTGATGTTGTACCATCAGAACTATGAATTGTGGAATGTCCTCATTGAATTCTTTAACAAGAACAAGAATCCTTGATTTATCATCACCAACCCTCTTCCATTTGGAAGTGATGAGCATATTCTAAAATACTATGATGATGTCAAATAAGAAATTATTGTCATGATACAAAATGGGACCATCTTAAACATAAAACCATAACCTCTCCATCTCATAGCATGGGCCATTTAGTTGATGGGGCAGTAAGGAGGCATGATGCTTGTGTACAGGGAGAAGGAAGTGTAGCCCTCGTTCACCTTTGAGAGGGAGTGGAAGATCATGGATTTCCTACTGGAAACTCTCATCACAGATGTCTCTATTGGCCAACAAGATGCTAAGATTTGCCACACATTATACCATGGTGACTTGCATGGCCAAGCTAGAAGGAAACTGCTCCCCATAGCATTCCTTGCTTGATCCCAAGCCATGTTTCCCTCCTAAAGTGTGATTGTGGTCATCCTAAGAGCGTTCTATGCAGCCAAACCAACCCAATGTGTAGGCGGGAGGCAGAGGAGGATAGGATGTCGCACAAGAGAATGTTGGGGGTGGAGGGGGAGGTGTGCTGATCAGTGGAAGGGGACACTGACTAATGAAATGGCCAAGAAAGTGACACCTATAACATACCTTTGACAGAGAGCATTGCATATGCTAGTGGCCAACTAATATACATCTGAAGTAGACATTGGTTGAGATGTTATACAAGGATCACTTCTTTGGAAGAGAATCTCTTCCATGTTCGACCACGGAGCCATGGCCCCTATGGGGGACCAAGTTTGTTCCTTCACATTCTGCCCTAGCTGTTCAGGGACAAGAGACTACACACTACCCAGAACAATTGTCATGGTGTGCAGAGAGTTTTCGGAGAGGCATTGTACACTTTAGACAGAGTCATTACGTTCACAAGTTGGGGGGTGCACCTTCTATTCTCCACCCAGTTTCACCTTGTGTTATCACAAACATGGGGGCAGGGGGGCCTAGAAGAGTCCCTAAATTGGAGAGTAAGATTGCATGTCTCCCCCATCTGAGGATCGAGGGGGGGAGGGGGGAGGATAGAGAAAAAAATCAGTCATTGGGGTGCCAAGAACCCAGACCCAACACCTTTAAAGTCACCCCAAGAATTTTCCTACAATTTCCCTAGGGGGCAGTCGATCCCTTGCCAAAATTGTATCAGAATTATCTAATTTAAAGTTTAAAATAGAAAGCTATGATAATTTTATTGACCATCTATACATTAATGATCCTAATTCCAATTGTCAAAGTTCATAAGTGAGGATATACAATCTTTAATCAATTTTTGGGCTTTTCATGGAGGAATAGTTGTTTCTCTCTTTGACTTGAACTGATCCTATAAATAAAATAGAAAATAAATTAAATAGAAAACAATTTCATAAACTACTAAAATCCTAAAACAAGAGATATATTGAGTAAAATGTATAAAAGATGTGCAAAACTAAATAAAAAATGTAACTAAAAATTGATGAATAGACTTTCATCAAGTGATCCTAGAAGCTTCTTTGTAGGCTTACTTATCAACATATTATTTTTGGTGGTCAGTCTGGTTTGAATTGAAAGGACTATGTATATCGTCAGACTTTATAATTCCCTCATCATCATCAAAACTATGAAAAAATCTTAGATGGGATGTTGAAGGACCCAAGGTGATGATAATGCCATTAATTGTATAATAATGGTGTCAACACCTGATTTTGGGTCTAGGTTTCTAGAGAAAGAAGTAAAAAAACGAAGTTCCATATAAAATGGAAAGATAATAGAAAGAAGAGGGATTATGACAATTATGTGAGGATTAGGACATCGCTCTATTATATTGAGTGAAACTCTATTCCAACATAACTTATAGTTTGGATCATGAATGAGGAAAGATTCATTGTTTCGATATGTGTTGCAATTGGAGAACAAGTTATATATAGTTATACCTTAACCATCTCCAAAATTGTTTGAGTTGGTTTCAATATGTGAGATTGACTAGGTTTACTTCTAGAGAAATAGAAATTATACAAGTTAGTATTTTGTCTTGTTGCTTCTTTTCACATGTGTGAATGACTAGAGGTGTTGATAGAGTCATAAAAATAATAATTATTATTATTTCATATTTCCCTCATAGGAAACACATGAGAAAGATGATTGACCATGAGGAAAATAACATGATCATGCATAAATCATATCATAAAGACAAGAGAGAAGTGTAAGAAAAGGATAGAAATATGCATATCAAATCAAATAGGAAATCCAACCAATGTAACTAAATTTTGTGATTAGATTCAAATAAAAAAATTAAATCATTATTTTGATACTTTATTTTCTAGAATAATTGGCTAGTGAAGTAGACAATCTATTTCCAAACATTATCATAATAGAACAGTCGGACAATGTGTATATGTAGAAAATTGATAGAAATGATTTTGAGGTTTATATTGATTTTGAATATCTATATGCCCTAGATAAACTTATTAATACATGACTAAAATCCATTTCTATAAAAGTGGATAAAATTTTGTCCACACATCTTCAATTTTTTTAACTACAAAGCAACAATGTTCATCTTAGTTCACAATTTCTCCTTGTTGATCCACATGCATGTAACTCATTAAGAGGACTCAATAGAAAATAAAAATAACATTGGGAAATTTCTATTTTAGTATCTCAATATTAGTATTGTTATAGGAGATACACAATTTCCAATATTTTTTTGAGATGTGGAAACCACCCCAAAGATGGACCGCAATTAAGTGAGACCCCTCTAACAATGTAAACCCCCAGTGTCCCCCTTGCCTACCCGTGCAACAGAGCGATGTGTAAATCACACAGAGGTCAGGCTACATGATAGAATTAAGTCTGACTGAATCACACTACTGAGAGGTTTTGAACTTGGGTTCCTATTATGGGGATCCCTATCCTCTACCACCGAGATACCAATGCATCAACCATGCTTTCCAATATTCATTAATGACATCAATGATAGTATCCTGAATTCAGTTTTTACACCTTGACTGCTTTAGTTGGAGATAAATATAGTAATGGGTGAATTCCATGTAGTCTAAAGATCCATTTGCCAGTATTCAGTCAAAAAGTGATAAAATTTTGTGACTATCTTATGTGTTTAGTTTGCAGTGCAATTTCATAAAATGCAAGATGAAAAGAAGAATACAAAACCTCAATTATCTAGTTTAGGAATTAAACTATCTTCTTCAATTTTCCTAGACCATAGTTAAATCCAATTTCTATCAATTTTGGTAATTTCTTCTCCTATCCATCTATCGTAAAGGTTTTCAACCCTTAAAAATGAGCACGGAGGGGGAGAGAGGGTTGCCTTGTTTTAAACCATGTTGCATAGGGAAAAGAAGCCCACAATAGAACCATTGAAAATAATGGACAAAAAGAACCTACAAAGAAGTCGAGATACATATTTATTGTTTCCTCCATCATGCCAAACTTGCTCAACACATTCTCCATGAAACCCCAATGCACCCGATCATATGTTTTCTTCATGTCAACTTTAATCATCACGTTATCACAAGGGCCTTCTGCATCTAGATCATGGAGAAGAACCCCATTAAACTTGATGTGATTTGCAACTAAAACACCTTGCTCCACTGCAATGAGGCATTGGAGGAATAATGCTAAATAGTTATTAAGCAATTGCAAGGATCCTGAAAGACATGTTGCCAACAGATATTGAGCGAAAATCCAATGATATAATAAGATCATTGTCTTTCTTAGGAATAAGATAGGCGTCAGCATTTGAGGCTTCTATGGAATGAGCCCCCTTTTAAAAAAACTTAGACAGTTCAAAAAATCATTTTCGAGGCCAAGATCCTCAGTAGAATGGATATGTGAAGTCGTCAGGCCCAAGCTTTCTATATAAGTCCATATGATTAGTAGTAGCATTCATATATCATCCTCATCTAATGATGCTAACATGGAAAGGTAATCCTTAGTGGTGAGAAGAGAGGCAATATCAGCTAACAGAGGAGAATCATCATCAGTGTCATAAGGACAAGCCACATTGTATAGCTTCTCAAAGTAGTTGACTATCTTGTTTTTCATGTTAGCTTGAGACTAAAAGACAAACACATCGTCAAGTTTTATGGATATAATATCATTCTTCTTCTTTCTATTCTTGACCATCACATGGTAGAACCATGCATGGTGGTCACCATTGTGCAACCAGTGGATTGTATTATTTTCCTTCCACGGGGCCTCTTCTTGATCTCTCAGGGTGAAATATATCCTTCTACTTCAACAAACAATCCCTCGTTTAGGTGGGAGGAAATGAATGTGAACACCATCTTTAGTTTGAAGATCAATTCTACCAAGTTCTTGATTCTTTTCTGAATGTTACCAAAATCCATGTTTCAAGATTTTCAATAGTGCCTCATATTGAAAAGCTTTGTGAAGAATTTGAAAGATGTGTCACCCCACCTCTTTATCATCCACTCTCATTCAATAGTACCAATGCAGTCATCATGCTTCATCCACATTTCCATGAAGGAGAAAGGTTTCCTGAGGAAAGAGACGTTGAGGGTGACAAACAAAGGGAAGTGGTCTAACATTCTTCACCTAGCAAGGTGCTTCAAGAGGGTGTCCACTGGGAAGGAGATCCATTCTTAGTTAAGCAAACCTTTTTTGAGACTTTCCTATGTCATGGGTTTGAGGGATTACTTATCAAACCAAATAAAAACTCTACATTTAAAGGATATCTCCTGAAGAGTAATATCAAAAATCTAATGATTAAGGTCACACATGCTCATCATATGAGGGACCTTGATCCCTCTCTACTTGTTAACCCATCTCAGTATGTTTAACTCTCTAGAGATCATCTAGGGATCATGTACTACCGGAGGGGCCAAATCTAGAAGTTAACCACACAGGGGACACCTCGTAGAAATGGTACCCTTAGCGTATATTGTGGTTATGAAGAACGTCTTCCCTTGGTGCTCCACCAAGAAAACAATCATGTTTAGTGGTGTGAATGAATAATGGATGCAGAAAGCGAGAAGTTTGCATGCATCCAAACCATGCCTTCATACAAGTCATTGCTATTACAACATTCCTACCTCATGATGTCACACAACTCCTTATCATGTCCCACTTGGATCATTGCTTCCAAGATGGAAATGAAGGAAGGTCTAAGAGTCTTCCTACAAGTGGATCCTATATGATTCCAAACAAGAAAGTTAGTCATTGGTGTAGGGAAATATAACATCAAATAGTCAACAAAAACAAAAAATTTACCGACATATTTCTCATTAACCAGCGGATTGCGTCAATAACTATGCAATGTAAAAGATGGTTTCGCAAAGATATACCTGATACTGGAGAAAGTTCATCGACAATACTCGTCGATGCAGATGCAAACTCTATCTTGGATGGTGTCTGTATAGCTCTTGGTTGCACTGGGACTCATCTGCCTGCTCCTCCATGGATAGGAGACACGAATGTCATCTATGGCAGCTCCTCTCATCATGAACTTCTGGATGAAGTCCTCCTCCTTAGTGATGGGAAAAGGCCACCTTGCCTCTAGAGAAGTCCACACGGACCAACTATAACTCTTGTCATCTTGTAAGAATGGACAAGAAGGAGTTGTCCCTCCTATTGGTGTACTAGTCACCCACCTACTCTGCAACAACAATGATCCTCTGTTGTTCTCTCTTGTAGCTATCCCTCCCCAGTTGGATAGGACTTGCTTGGGCTCTCTTGGTTACTACAACCATAGAGGAAAACAATTGTCAGAGAAACTGATTCTGAATTATTTGTGTTGTTTTCTGGGAAGCCCCCAATACCCCTCTATTTATAGTAGAGTCCAAGGTCAGGGTTCTCAGTCTATGCGGGAGTGGAAGGGACCAGAAGATCTTGAATTTTCACAACCTGCAACAGCCGAAACGACCGTCTGACAACCTAGACAGTTGTTTGGCATGCGAGACGATCGTCTCACAATACAAAATGAATATTTCAAATTTTCCCAGTTATGTATATGTTTCGCCAATAACAAGATGTCAGCACCAATCCTTGATGGAATCAAATTGCACTCCCAAACTGGCCATTTGGTACAGATGAGACAGTCGTCTCGCATCACATGAAATGGGAATCTCACAGCCCATGTCAGATGGAATTCCAACCAATGTACAATACAATCAGTCTAACACTCCAAACGACCATTTCAACTCTTGAATTGATCATTTGGAAGTCTAGTTAGCTTATTTTTTGCATGAATTTAATACCTAAATACTTTACTAATCAATCCAATTATTATACATGATCAATTTCCTCTTGTAGGTGAGTTCCTATGTGTGTTACCCTATAGGTCTCATATTACGTTGGAAGTGAATGTCCATAACAACTTATGACTTCACAAGCAAGGAGTGGTGCCTAGTCACACATCATTGCTACCCAAGTAAATGGAAAGTTGGGCAACAACTTAAATCTACAATATGTATATGGTGTTATAGTCATTGTATAGTTTCTTTGCCACTGATATCCAGATTGAACTCGAGACATGGACTTATCATCCTCTTCATTATTCAATCCGTCGGCCCCAAACAAGTAGGCAACAACCATCCTACGAACACTCAACCTGACAATGCCACCACTCCACCATCTGGTCTAACAGTGGTCACACTTCCTCTCATGCACAAAAAAATTGAGCTTGAGGATGTGACAGTCAAGAGGTTGACATTTAACCAACTCTAGGTAGTGTATCATCAGAAAAGTGTCATGGAAGCCACGAGACCTAGCTTAGATAGTTACGTGCATAGATAGTTACGTTTGCAACAACATATTTCAAAACACGGATACATATATATCTGCTGTATATTTTGTACATAGTTACTTTTTTAGTCGCATAGTTACTTTTTGATCAATATAGTTACTTTTTTGATAGCAGGGTTACTTTTCTGGCCAGAATAGTTACTTTTTTGGCTGCCGGGTAGCAAAATCCAGACTACCTACGCGGGCAATGAATGAACGACCTATATATATATATATATATATATATATATATATATATATATATATATATATATATATATATATATATATATATATATATATATATATATATATATATATATATATATATATATATATATGCTTATTTTGTAGGTAATTGAAATTTACATCCAATTACTCTTAAATTATCCATCTTTTTTAAACAACCCAGAAAGATTTTATTCATCTTGAACGAGACATGAACAAACCGCAAAGGTACATCCTCCGACCAAATAACAACTAACCTTAAGGCCATGTACAACATGTACAACTAAACTACCAAAAAATCCAAGAAAACACATAAATGTGCACTCACCTATAAGGATCATCCTCTTCATTATTCAATCTATTTTTCTTGCTATAGAAGACTATATGAGGTATGTGTAAGCTCAATATCATATATTGAGTCACATGTACATGACCGTGTATTTTTCAATCTCGCTAACTCAAGTGGCCTTGGATATCATATTCCCATAGGAGGGAAACATATCATATCTATCACTCGCAGTCAGTCCCCATGTGGTGCAGTCACCCAATCATCACCTTTATAACAACCCATTTTTTAGGATTGCTTTTGATAATGTCAAAGCATACCGAACGACATGTGATGTGTGTAATGATTTCAGGTCTAAGAACCACAAACACCACCACCACTATGAGAGTTGACTATGACTACCATTATAATGGTTTCCATGTGTTAGTGTCACGGTGGATTTGTATGATACATTGTTCTCTAACATGTATATGTGTGCTTGGTTTAATATCACCATATCATGAGTAATGAGATTCTGTCATCAGCCAATTCACACTCTGATCTTATGTGTTATTGTAGTCTATCTACCTTCCATAATAACAATCGATCAGGGACATAATGAGAATGTATATACTCATAGCATCTGTATGATCTCATTCTTCCAAGTCACGTACTTGAAGACATATGTAATTGAGTAATATCATTCTCTAGAAATTTATTATGTTATTTGATTATCTCAAAACTAAACAAATAGAATAATTTGGAATCTTGCATTTATTGATAATCAAATCATTTACAAGTTTTGACGTTACAATCATCATATGATTGGCTCTCTGGTCATACATATCAATAGACTCCACTTGCACTTAGAGTCAATCACCCATGAATCTTATCTCGAGTGACCTAACATGACCATCATTCTTTTGTTGTAAAAGTGCCTTAGTCAAGGGATCAGGAATATTGTTCTCAGTTGGTACACTACAAATCTTTACATCTCATCATTGTATGGTCTCTCGTATGAGATGGAACAACCTTTGTATATGCTTAGAACACTGATGTGATCTAGGTTCCTTATCTTAGATAATAGCTTCACTGTTGTTACAATAGCTCAATTGTGTCACTGATGCGTGGTATGACCCCAAGTTCTCAGATGAACTTTTTGATCCATATAGCCTCCTTTGCTGCATTCGATGCAATAATATACTTGGACTCTTTTGTAGAATCGACAACTATCTCTTACTTGGAACTCTTCCAGCTTACAACTCCATTATTTAGGAAAAACACGAATCCTAATTGTGATTTGTAATCATCTTTGTCAGTCTTAAATCTTGCATCGGTGTAACCTCTTACCACCAACTCATCCTCTCTGCCATAGACCAAGAACAAATTCGTAGTCCTTGTCAAGTACTTCAAGATGTTCTTGATGGCTGTCTAGATAACATCACCTAGATCTGACTGATATGTGCTACACATGCTTAGGGCATACGAGATGTCTGGATGGGTACACAACATTCCATATATGATTGATCCAATTGTTGAGGCATATGGAATCATTCTCATGTGTTCCCTTTCAATTCACAAGAACAAGGACATTAAACATTAGAGATCGAAACTCCATGTAGCATGTGTTGGTTTCCTCTCTTTGAGTTCTACATGCTGACCTGCTTCAACACGTTGTTAATGTATATGCTTTGACTTAGTCCAAGAAGCCTTCTTGATCTATCTCTATAGATCTTTATCCCCAAGATGTAGGATGTTTCACCCAAGTTTTCCATAGAGAATGTATTTCCAAGATGTCTTTACCTTTTATAAAGTAGGGATGTCATTCCCCATCAATAGTATGTCATCTACATATAGTATGAGGAAGACTACCATGCTCCCACTAACCTTTTTGTACACACAAGGTTCATCTTCATTTTGTACAAATCCAAACTCTTTGATTGTTTCATCAAAATGAGGATTCCAACTACGAGATGCTTGCTTCAATCTATAGATTGACCTTTGTAGCTTACAAACTTTATTTGTATCCTTTAGATTGATAAAACCCTTAAGTTGTGTCATATACACACCCTCAAGAAGATTCCCATTAAGTAATGTGGTTTTAACATCCATTTGCTAAATCTCATAGTCATGATAAGTTGTGATAGAAAGCATGATCTTGATAGACTTAACCATGGCCACTGGGAAAAAAAGTTTCATCATAGTGAACACCTTGAACTTGTCTGAAACTCTTTGCTACAAATCTACCCTTATATGTTTGTACTTTACCATCCATGTTTGTCTTCTTCTTGAAGACCCACTTGCACCCTATCGGTTTTACCCCTTCAGGTGGTTCCACCAAGGTCCATACCTTGTTGGAGTACATGGATTCCATCTCAAATTTCATGGCCTCAAATTATTACTCAAACTTTGGTCCCTAAATAGCTTCTATATAGGTTGTTTTCTCATCATCTATGACCATATCACCACCTTACAGAGTCACAAGATATCTAAATCTCTCAGGCTCAATGTGTGTCCTACTAGATCTACAAGGTTCCTGTGTTACTTGAGGAATTTGAGTTTCCACAACATTTTGTGATTCTCTTTATTCCTCTTCTACATAACTACAATTGAACTAAAGCGGATAGAGTAAGAAGCCTCCTGCACCATGAATGAAACATAGAGAGAATCGTCAATCTTTATGAGTGAACTAGGTGAATCTTTATGCCTCTTTGAGAATCCAAAACAATAGATGAGGATTATCTTTCCTTAGCTATCATTTCAATGTTCTCGTATTGGTATCAAACCTCTTCAAGTTCTACTTTCCTCTCACTGATTCCTAATTCATTTGGAAATGAATTACTTTTCCAGAAATTTAGTCTCTCTGGAAACAAACACTTTGTTGTTAGTTGTCTTATACAAGTAGTATTCCTTAGTTTCTTTAGGATATCCAACAAAGTAACACTTATCAGATCTAGGGCCAGGCTTTTTAGGAAACATTTTCTTGACATAAGATTCACACCCCCAAATCCTCATAAAAGCCATTTTGGGACCCTTCCCACTCCATATCTCATATGGTGTCTTTTGAACTGATTTTGATGGTACTCGGTTAAGTGTAAACGCGGCAGTTTCAAGAGAATACCCACAGAAGGAAGTTGGAAGATCAACAAAACTCATTATAGATTGTACCATGTCTAGTAATGTGTGTTCTTTTTTTTGATACACCATTATGTTGTGGTGTTCCAAGTGGAGTCCAATATGATACAATACCACGGGCTCATAGAAGGTCCTCAAACTCTTGGTTCAAGTATTCTCCACCTCGATAAGAATGAAGTTTCTTAATACTTTTACCAAGTTGATTTTGTACTTCATTCATGAACTCTAAACTTTTCAAGATCTTCTCACTTATGTTTCATCATGTAAACATAGCCTTACCTACTGAAATCATCAATAAAGGTAATGAAGTACTAATACCCACCTCTAGCAATTGTTTTAAAAGGGCCACACACACCGGTATGTATGATTCCTAATAGATCACTATCCCTCTCACTGTATCCAATGAAGGGAGTCTTGGTCATGTTGCCCAACAAAAAAGATTCACATGTCTCTATTGATTCAAAACCAAAAGAGTCTAGATAACCATCTTTATGGAGTCTCGACGTGCATTTCTCATTTATGTGCCCTAGAAGACAATGCCAAAGGTATGTTTGGTTTGAGTCATTGTGTTTTTGTCTTTTGGTATGCTTATCTCTAGAGGTATGCTTATCTCTAGATCTATCAAGTATAGACCATAAGACATTGGGGAACTTACATAAAAGATCCCATCCTTACTAATATAATATCATCCATTCTTTATAAGAAATGTGAATCCATTTTTGTCCAAACAAGATATAGATATGATGTTCCTATTGATGGCAAGTATGTAATAGGAGTTCTCTAACTCTATTATAAGCCCGCTTGGCAGAGATAACTTATAGGTTCCCACTGCGGTGTCCACAACTCTTATGCCATTTGCAACTCATAGTTCTACCTCACCTTTCTCTCAAGGTATACTTCTTTTTAGATCCTTCAAATTTTAGTAAATGTGTGATCCACATCTGGTATCTAATACCCATGTTGAGGAAGTAGTAAAGTTAACCGCAATAATGTGTACACTAGAATTAGAGATCCAAATGCCTTTCTTCATCTTCCTAGGTTCCCTTATCCTTCTCCTTATTCTGAATGCAGGAGACTTGGACTTTAGCTTAGCCACAGAATGCTTCTTGGCTTTGCCTTTGTCCTTGGAATCAACTCCTCTAATCATCATGGATTTGTCCATCTTCATTTGTCCTTCGATACTTATCAAGGTGTCAAGTAACTCTGATAGCATTCTAGCTGTGTTACTCAAGTGATAACACTCGATAAATTGGCTACATGATTTAGGCAATGATAGAAAAATTATATCTGTGGCCAAATTTTGGCCAAATGGAAATCTTAGTTTCTCTAGATGCCCTAAATGCCCAATCATATTGAGCACATGACACTCTAATAGATCTCCCTCTGTGATTTTGCACTCAAATAGAACCTTAGAGACATTATACCTTTCATGCTAATCATGTTGTGTATGTAACTCATAGTTTATACAACCCATCATAAGGTTGTTGATGTCTACAACACCATTGACATCCTTCAAAGAAGCATCCATGTCAGACTTAGGTAAATTTTGAGTGGATACTGGCACTGGTGTTTCATAATCATGCAGAATACTTCTCAATGTCCTAAACCAGTTATAGAAATAAATCTCATTTAATTCATCTGATCACGATGATTGAGTGTTTTCTATTTGATCTACAAGAGAAAATTTGCATTTGTCAAAAAAACATTTTGATTTGGTTTAAAAATCAATATTTGTCTAGGTCTTTAATTAATTATCACTCCTACTATTTTATTCAAATTGATAGCCCTTACTACCAATTCATAAGATTGCAACGTGCAATGTTCTAGTGGGCTAAGAAACATATTTCATCAAGTCATGACTCAAATTTGGTCAATCACCCACGACTTGATTATTTAGGTAGGCCTAACTTGCCAATTACATTTGTACACAACTCTTGGATAGATGATATGCACAACTCTTTGTAATAATCATCTTTATGCCTATGGCACCTTGTATAACCAAGTTAGCACCAGTTAAGTCCGGCCCAAAAGCCAACATGATATGATATGTACCTTGCTTTGGCAGATCTACATATCTACCATCACAATTCCATGAGATAGACGACACACCAAGCATTGGAATAAACTATACTTGATCGATCAAGATTTTCATGTGTGCTACTTATGGAAGGAATCTCAAACTTAATATTATATTAAAGGGTTTTGTATAATACATATGCATTAACCAATCACCGCATATATATAGTATGTATCATATGCGTGCTATATCCCACAACGAAAACATACAATAAACAAAAAGCGATGGTTATGACCATTCTAATGTAATTCCTTGGATCCACAAGGAATAACCAGAACCTAGGGTCTACATCACATGTAGAAACATGTTGTTGAGGAAGATCTTTGCTTGCCAATCTGGGTCGATTGGTTCAACCCTTCAATCGGTCATCTCACCTCCTAGCCTGTCTGTTGGTCTTCACATCAGTCATCTAGCCATCAGTTTCACCATCTACTGGGTCCTCTTGTCAATGGGTCGGGGTCCTCCAGTCGATCGGGTTGACTTGTCCTCCTCAGTCCTCCAACCATTTGATTTTCCTCCAAGACGGCTAGTTTGCCTTCGAGATGGTCAGTTCTCCTTCGAGACGATCAGTGGGCCTTATGCGGAGTGTCTTCTTCTTCATCATAAACAAGAAAGTAAACTATCCTACTATTACATGATTATAGAGAAACCACAAGTTACACTCAAGGGGAGCGAAGGTAGAAGAGAATAATACTTTTACATTAGCAAGATAAGAGAGAGGCTCAGTTCATAGAGAGAGATATCAAACACACAACCACAATGCACAAAGGATATTGTCCATAACCATGCTACACATCTACCATCAAAACTCATTTTTAGAACTACGCATGTAGTTTTCATATATATATATATATATATATATATATATATACATATATATATATATATATATGCTTGCGCTCTTATGTGGTGATTAGTTGAATGTGCACCTCAACCGGTTTAAATATTCACATCGTATGCAATAAATAGACATGTTAAAACCAAAAATCTGATCATATCAAGAATCACAAAATATAATTAATTGACATGGTTCTGATACCATTATAGGGAAATATGACATCAGATAGGCAGCGGAAACAAAAAATTTCTTGGCATATTTCCCATTAACCAATGGATCACATAAATAATTATGTAATGGAAATGAAGTTTTTATGAAGATATACATAGTCCTGGAGAAAGTCCAACAACAATCCTCATCAATGCAGAAGCATACTCTATCTTAGATGGTGTCTGTACAGCTCCTAGTTGCACTGGGATTCGTCTGACTGCTCCTCCATGAAAAACAAACTCGAACATCATTGTATTCAGCAACTCTTCTCGTCACAGTTTGGTGGCTGACGTCGTCCTCCTCAGTGGTAGGCAAAGGATACCTCGTCTCTAGAGAAGTCCACATGGACCAACTAGAACTCTTGTCATCCTACTAGAACAGATAGGAAGGAGTTGTCCCTCTTGTTGGTGTACTAGCCACCAACCCGCTCTCCCACAACAATGATGCTCAGTTGTTCTCTCCCATAGCTATCCCTCCCAAGTCAGGTAGGACTTGGTTGTCACTCATGATTACTACAACCAGAGATGAGACCAATTGTTAGAGAAACTAATTGTTAATGGTCTATGATGTTGATAACACCCAAATCTATGTATTTATGCTAAGAATTTATTTATGGTTTTGTGTCACTATAGTCTTAATATGCCCAAAATAACACATATTTGTTATCTTTTAGTAATTTATATCTTTTCATAGATAAAGTTGCTCAAACTAGATAATTTTGGGACTTGCAGGCACCAGACCTAAAAAGACATCTATTCTCCATGATTTCTCCCTAAATCCATATGTTTTTGCATCAGCTAAGTCTACAACGCGACTGTGGTCCTTAGGGTCCCGACCATGACCGCGGTACTCACGCTCACCCCAACCGCGACTGTGGTATTTGACTCCACCGTGACTGCGGTCCGGATATACTCCTCGACTGCTATCCAAGCCACTGCCGCCACTGATGAAGTAACCGCGACCGAGGCCTACACCTCGAACGTGGGTCCGACCTCGACCGAGGTGATTCATTGACCTTAACCGCGACTGTGGAAGGTACGTTGACTACAGACCGCGACCCGTGGTCATCTCTATGACTGTGGTGACTGAAGCCGCGATCTAGTTTAAAACCACAACCGCACCACCTATAAATACCCGCCCCTCTCCACCTGGAGAGAGGTTCAAATCTGGGAAGTTTTTCATCTATTGGTTGCAACCCACTACGGTTCCCAGAGGGAAGTGGGTGAGTCTGGAGGTCTGAGAAGGCCTTAGTGCTCGTTCTACACCCACCTCTTCAGTGTGCTTCCATCTTCCACCATTCTTGACTTCCATCCACTGGCTAAGCTATTGTTTGGGGTGGATCCAGAGAAAGAGAGGAGGCCAAGGAGTCCCATAGATCAAGGAGGAGGACCAAAAGACGAGATCCGACCTATGTGGAGGCTAAGGAGTGAGAGACACCTCTTCTCTATGGGATAAATCTCTTCTTCTTCTACTTTCTTCAACTGTTCTCCTTTGTTTCTATACAAAAAATGTTTCTCCATCTTTGCTCGGTGCCAACTATGCTTGTCAATGGCTAGTTGAGCTCCTTCTTGGCTATGTAGCTTGTTTTGGGAATGTTTATGTACTTTTTCCTGAAGCAAGTAGATGTAATTCAGATCTAATATGTTAGCTATTCTATCTTCTCTTTCTGATGATGATTGCTAGTTTGGTTGATCTCTATCTTCTCTTTCTGATGATAATTTTTTAGTTTGGTTGATCTCTATCTTGCTTGAACTTCTATTTCTACCTATATCGAAAGATTCGTTGTAGAAATAGATAAGAGAAAGTAGTTTGGATCTGAATATGAGAGGAGGACGGTCCAAGGTGAAACTTGTTCCTAGCACATCGGAATATTCTAGACCTGAGAGGGTATCTAGAATATTCTAGGATGTTGATATGTCGTCCTCGAGAAAGGATTCACGACATTGATGGGTTTTAGTCACGCTTTGCGAGAGTGAGTGGGATGACCCCACAGGAGCTGACACCACAGTGTGTGTTATATCTGAATATTGGTTGCTTGATGAGGTGTTCGAGGGTTGTCTATGCCTGAGAATGGATACATAGACTGTCCAGTTTGTGGGTACATAGCCAAGAACTCCTTCTCTCTAATTAGTAGAATCCCACGAAGTTTGATTTATTTTCCTTTCTTTGTTTTAGTTTTATTTCATGACAACCCGCTAGACTAGTTCTAGCTCCATACTTTCCCGACTATCATCTTGGCTTATCTGACTCATGAACAAAATCCCAAGGGTCCTAAATGTCACCATGTCCCTGTGTTCAACCCCGTATATCAACTTCGACTCTGTAATAAAATTTGTGGGGGTCCTTGAAGGTTTTGGGTTATAAATTTAAAAGTTTGATTCCTTCTGAGTCTGCCTCCCTTTCCGGACATGCGATTCGGGCCGATCAACTTTTTGGAGCCGTTGTCGGGGACATGGTTTTCCACGTTTACACGCCTAAAAGATTTTTGTTATGTTACTCTTAAGCTCGTATATATGCATAGTTTTTCATTTGTTTTAAACAAACTTGTCCATATATACTGAATAGCTCTCCTTTTTCCTTATACATTTTTAGCCATGGATCTTTCTTCAGCAAGACAAGTTATATTGTCCACCTATCCTCCCAAATTTTTTCGTAGTTCCGACTACTGGTAAATAATTGAAGGTCGTTCTCTACAGCTAGTCGAGCTATACTCACTTCCACCGTCGGCATATGTTGAAATTCAAACAAAGAAGATGACTAATCAGCCCTCGACTTCCATATTATCATGGGATCAAAAATTGATCAGAGCAGCAGAGCTAGCTGGAGAAAGTGTTAATGCACTAATCTCCTCCTTATCTCCTCATCTCCAAGAACACGTCGATCCACTCCAGCAACTATTAGAAAAGTAGGAGCATCAACTCCAAATAGCAACAAAGATTGTAGACCGCAGTAGTAGTATACTTCAAACTGTTGAACAAGGATTCATCCAGAAACATCAGTTTGATACAGCGGATCCCCATCAGATGTGTATGGCAGAATTGACGGATCTCAAAAGAATTGCTGCTCAAGTGTAACAACTACATGATAAAGATGTTGAACAAGGCAGGAGGCTCCAAGAGATCATCGATTTGGTTAAAATTTTGTTACAAATGCCATCACAAGATCATGAAGATTACAATCATCAAAACCATTCCATTGGGCCTAAAGTGGAGCTTGTCCTTCCATCCTATTTAGACCATCAATTGGGTTCACCAGGATTTTTCTGTGAAGAACCGCCAACCTAGGGGAACTCTTCATTTTATCCAGATGATTCAGATGATCAACCAATGGAAGATACTAGTAGCATGCATAAATGGTTAAATGATGAAGATGAAGACTATTGTCCTCACTATAGCTAGAAGGTTTGTTTGAGGAACCTGAGTCAAACATTGACCCAGACCAGAGTGATAGATCTCACATTGAGACTTGTCACTTAGCCTTGAGCAGTACACCAATCATTGTTTGGAACAATTTGTTCGATGACGATGACGCCGAAAATTGTTCAATTTGGAGTAGTGAATATACTGATGACGACGAGTTGGAGCAGTATGAGCTGACATTTACCACCATTCCCTTAAAAGGCTTGGTGGACATCGACAGAGCAGGATGGAAAATCTACTGCAACATGGCTGCTAAGCATGAAGATACCCCAGACCCCCATATAGTTTGACAAGCTTGGGGTGGTAGAATTGGAATTAAATTCACCTGGGGATACTTCCTACTCAAAAAATGATTGGATGACTCAGACTATACATGAAGACTTATTTGAACATCCAACCTCAAGTTCTGAGGTGGAGAGAGAGGTGAGGGGCCTTATAGCAGACTCTCAAACTCTCTCCTCGATCTCATCATGCGTGGACACCCTGGGGCCTTCCTATTCATATCCTTACCTTGAAGACGGCCTTAAAGATGAGCTGCCAAAAAATTCATCCCCGTGTAGTTCAATTGAACATGAGCATAGGGATGACTTCTCTGGATGGCCAGATTTTGGCCCTCTCCTCCGAAGTCAGAAGGGGGCCCCTTTCCTCAAGCCCTACCACTACGCCATAGGTTCAAGCACTGATATACAGGTAAATGGGACGCAAAAACTTATGATTTGGGATCCCAGTGTAGGAATTGTAGGGCAGCCACCCCCTATTTCATACACAATGTTCCTTTAATTGTTTAATTTTCTTCTCACCTACAAATAAAGCAATATTGTTCATTTTGCATCATCTAGTTTTCCTCTTATTTTCCTTTCACTTACATCTTCATACCTGAACAACTACTTTTGGTACGTATCTTTATCATCCTTCTTTGATTACCCCACATTGGTTTACAATTTTGTGCTTTGCCCTCTGAAGATTCATCTTTCCCATGTGGTATTGCTGGAACCACAATTGCGGTCTCATGATAAGAACTGTAACCGCAACCTGGCACCATGACTTGTTGAGTAAGAACCGCGACCGTTGTCTAAAAGCCAAGAACCGTGACCACGGTCTTGCATGAGTGAGACCGCGACTGCGGTTACGCAAGCCCTGGGCAAGCTTTTTGGTCCTAGTCTAACCAACATGTCGGGTTGTCTCCGCATTTTTGACCAACTATTGCTCTTTTGGCTGAGCTTTTTCTCTTTTTCTGGTTTTGTTGACGTTTTGTCCGTTGCTACAAGTGTTTCATGAGAAGGCGAGGCCTGATGTTGCTCTATAAATACCTCTATGGTCGAGGGGTCCCCCCCCCGCCTAAACCACCAGGTTCCCTCCTCTGCATTGCTTTCCACCTATTTCTCCTCCTTCTCCTTGCTCCTGTTGTAGGATGACAGGGAAAGAGCACGCGGGTCAGCACTAACAGCTGCGATTGTGACTGTAGTTGGTAGGCAGTGGCCCTACAGCTCGCCAACCACGTGCCCCAGGAAATGCCAAGCTCAGAGGTCCTGGCCACAGTCTCTTCGTAACAAGTGGGTCAGCGGTCAGAGCGCCTTGGCGAGAAATATCATGGTCTTCACGGTCGCAGTTCTAAAGGTTGAAGTCACCTCGTGCACCAGGTCACGATGTCCTACATTCATGAGCTGGGGTTTTTAGGTCTGCTTCATGGTCACGGTTCCTCATACCACAGTCACCTTATTAACCACGGTCGCGGTGATAAAGGAGTTAAGGTCATGGTATCCCCGTACGCACCATGATTGCAGGCTCCCTAATTATGAGTACCTAGGTCACAATACCGTGATCATCCACTGTGGTGTGATCCATGAATATTCATCAGGTGTGGTACTGATTGCAGTCTTTGATACCACGATCGCAGTCTCCAACTGGGTCATGATATAGACCGCTGGCTGATTTGGTGCATTTTCGAGAATCTTCATCGATCTTCGCCACAGTAAAAGCTACCGAGTCTACACTAAAAATATCGACATCATGGACGCCATTAAGAGTTGTTTCAAAAAGCTCAAAAAGTCCATGAATAGGAAGAAAGGAGAAGGGAGCTCAGCATCACCCTTGAATTATGGGAGTCCCTACCCACAACGCACCTCCCAAACTATGATCCCAATATACAAAGATGAAGTTATGCTTTGTACATCAGGGTTCAGGTCGCAAGAATTCGGCTCTGGCTTCCGCAGCCTTGTTGGCACACCTATTGATACCCATAGTGGTGAGTCAATGCAAGAGGAATCAGGTGAGTGGATATGGATAGAATGTCGTGACGCTGAACTCTAGACTTTTACCGGGTATCAAGACGACCCGAAAACTCTTCATAGAGCTTCATCCACAGGAGATCATCGTCGACAGTCAGCAGAACGTTCAATTTTCTTACGACGGACAACCTCCTCACAAGACTCCTTCCAGGGGAACAGACACCAAGCAACTCATAGTGGTGTCAATCAAAGCTCAATCCCCTCTCCATTATTTCTGAGCA
Organism: Alisma plantago-aquatica; assembly: GCA_963693085.1. Lineage (NCBI taxonomy): Eukaryota > Viridiplantae > Streptophyta > Magnoliopsida > Alismatales > Alismataceae > Alisma > Alisma plantago-aquatica. The sequence goes on from OY856410.1 coordinate 1,114,082,388, forward strand.
TAAAGAAAAAGCTAAGTTTTGATGCTCTTCTTAGAGACAAACTTAGACTTGTGGGACCGAGGTACGCCAATCCAGGGACAGTACTTAGATTAGGGATCCAAGAGCAAGTCAACACATACCTTGCAGCTGTTGGCCTTGATATGCTTGTAGACGCACAATGCAATGCTTACCATATACTCACTTCTAAGTTTTATGTCACACTAGAGCCAAGCAAGGATCACCAGTACACTGTATTATGTTTTCGTCTCCTTAACCAACCCCGCGAGGTTACCATGGAAAAACTCAACAGTTGGTTGTCAAGGTCTGCTGAAGACTGTGCTAAAATGACTAGGGGATGGCTGTAGACAATGGACCAGGATTTTAACGCTGTCCAAGTAGGGAAAATGATTACAGGGGAAGACAAGTACTCCACAAAAAGCTCTAAGACCTCACACATCAACAACCTGACAATTCGTTATCTACATCGGGTACTAACAAACTGCATCTTGGAAAAACAAGACAGTCAAGGGACGCTCAGTGCAGCTGACCTCTACATTCTGTGGTGTGTAGTGGTAGGAAAGAAAGTGAACTTGGGGAACTTCATAATTCATCACATTCACAACTCTTTCAAGAAATAGGTCCAATACATGCCAATGGCGGGAATTATAACTTTTATGGCGCGCCATTTGGGAATTGGGGATGAAAAGTTGGCACTCATGCATGATACTACCGAGTGGTCAAGGCTAGACTTAGACCACTTGATCTGTTCAGGAATGATTAAACAATGCAGCACTGGTTATCTCTACATCTTTGGTCACTACAAATACAAAATTTTATTGCCGACAAATGCAGATTTCGCATGTCGAACGTCGTTTATAGACGTCTCTCTTTTGGACACCCAAGGTAATGTTCGCCATACAGGCGGAGCTGCAGGAGCTTCTTTTCTACACCACCAATGCCAAGGACTCATGAGGGAGGACAGTAGATGGGGGCAACCTTCCACAACATACCTTATTAGGTAGGGCCCTATGTAGAGATGCCTACTACAAAGTATTCACAACCCCTCCACAGAAGTCATACGTGCCAAATGATAATCAGGGGAACTTCTATGACTTCATGACAGGTTTCAGAGCTGACTCCAGAAGGCGGTTTGACACATTGGAGCAAGACATGCATTACCTCAGAGAAAGGTTTGACATGGTCTTTCCCCCAGAGCTTCAACAGTTTTATCAGCAATCGTTCCAGCAACACCCTGGGTCTTATTATCAACCTGGACCCCATGTCTATCAACCGCCCCAAAGCTTCGACCAGACAGTTCAATTTCAGCAAGACCTAAATGAGAACTTTGAGAACACACCGAGCGGTCTAGACAACCTAGATCAATATCTGAATAGCGACTACCAATATGCAACTGCTCTCCTCTTCACCCACCATGGCAAGAATAATTTCTTAAGGATGAGCAAAGATTTTAAGCTTGGGGTATTGGCCAGGGTGTACCCCCTCCTAATTCTACTTTATTTTAATTTTTCCATAGCATGCATGCATTCTTCCCTTTCTTTGCATTTTAAACTGTGTTTCGTAATTTGTAGCTTTGCAATTAAGGCTATGCAATGCAAATCTTATAGCTAAATGCTTGACCTTATGCCTAAATGCACAATTTTCATCTTAAACTGGTTGATCTTTTTCTTGACTTGCTCATTAACTCTTTTCTTAAGTTTGGTGATAAAATCTAAGGTTATGTGACTTTTTCATAGCTTATCACTTTATTCCCTTGATCTATGTTGTGAATGACAAATCCAAGGTAAAGGACCGTTGGAAAGAGCTAAAGCATGATCAAAGACTCCTAGTTGTGATTTCATAAGCTTGCCTCTATTCTAAGGATCCTTGAATCATAATTACTATATTTTCACCCAGGTATCAAGCGGATAATGATGAGTTTTGAGATATAGTCAACTTGAAGTGTTTTCCTTGATGGTCTGCGCACCTTCTCACCTTAGATTGAATCAAAAATATTAAAAAAATAAAAAAATTGCAAAAGAGGCTTGGCCGCCCACAAATATCCCAAAAATATCAATAGAGTTCTCACCCAAGCCTATAAATTAGAATGCAGAGAATAAAAGCCTGAGTGTTAATTAATGAGTGCTTGTTTCCTCTTTCATGAAGAGTTGAGGATGATGTCCAACCGGTGTATGACTGCGCTCATGAATGTGGGTATGTCGTGCCTGGTAGTATCATTCCAAAAGCTCATTAGAGAGTCACTAGGAACCCCTAGGTGACCTATGAGATCATCCCAATAGCAGGGTTGGCTCCAACACAGTACGAGGAGTTCGTCTCACTACTCTGGGCCAACTGGCTCGGGCTGCAGGGACTGTTACTCATTACATGGACCAGCCTGATGCAGATCGGGATCCTCAGAATTCGTTAGTGTCTTTTTACTTTTTTTCTTAGGGCTTGAATAAGTGAGAGGCCCATTGTCCCTGAGTGGTCTACATGGATACATGATGATTGCTCATTGCTCATCACCCACGTGATCACCTATGTGACAATACTTTTATACTGTATAATTATGATGGAAACCCTCATGAGTATCGATAGGTTATAGTGGACTAGCTTAATCTTTCTTGGTTTCTCTTTGATCTTACTTTTACATGATTGTTCTCGACTGTTGGAGGTTTCCTATGAAATGTCATGGATTGGGAGAATCGATGTTTTAAACTATTTTTTTCTTAGACTTATCATTTATCGCCAATCTTAATTTGGATGTTATCTTTTTATTCTTTGAGCACAGTCTTTCTTGAGGACAAGCAAAGATTTAAGCTTGGGGTAGTTGATAACACCCAAATTTATGCATTTATGCTAAGCATTTATTTATGGTTTTTTGTCACTATAGCCTTAATATGCCCAAAATAACCCATGTTTCTTATCTTTTAGTAATTTATATCTTTTCATAGATAAAGTTGCTCAAACTAGTCAATTTTGGGACTTGCAGGCACTGGACCTGAAAAGACATCTATTCTCCATGATTTCTCCCCAAATCCATATGTTTTTGTAGAAGCTAAGTCTACACCATGACCGCGGTCCTCAGGGTCCCGACCGCAACCGCGGTAGTCACACTCACCCCAACTGCAATCGTGCTATTTGACTCCACCATGACCGCGGTCTGGATATAAACCTCAACTGCTATCCAATCCACCGCCACCACTGATGAACTAACTATGATCGAGGCCTACACCTCGACAATGGGTCCGGCCTTGACCGAGGTGATTCATTGACCTTAACCGCAATCGTGGAAGGTACCTCGACTGCAGATAGTAACCCACGATCATCGCCATGACCACGGTGACTGAAGCCGCGATCTAGTTCAAAACTGCAACCGCACCACCTACACATACCCGCCCCTCTTCACTTGAAGAGAGGTTGGATCTGGGGATTTTTTCAGATGTTGGTTCTGACCCAGTGAGGTTCCCATAGGGAAGTGGGTGAGTCTAGAGGTCTTAGAAGGCCGAAGTACTCATTCTACGTCCACCTCTTCAGTGTGCTTCCATGTTCCACCATTCTTCACTTCCATCCACTAACTAAGCTGGTTTTTGGGGCAGATCCATAGAGAGAGGAGGCCAAGGAGTCCCGTATATCAAGGAGGAGGACCAAAATACAAGATCTGGCCTATATGGAGGCTAAGGAGTGAGATCCATCCCTCCTCTATCAGCTAAATATCTTCTTCTTCTTCTTCTTTCTTCAACTGTTCTCCTTTGTTTATGTACAAATGATGTTTCTCCATCTTTGTCCGGTGCCAACTATGCTTGTCAATGGCTAATTGAGCTCCTTCTTGGCTATGTATCCCGTTTTGGGCATGTTTATGTACCTTTTCATTAAGCAAGTAGATTTAATTCAGATCTAATATGTTAGCTATTCTATCTTCTCTTTCTGGTGATGATTGCTAGTTTGGTTGATCTCTATCTTGCTTGAACTTATATTTCTACCTATATCGAAAGATTCATTGTAGAAATAGATAAGACAAAGTAGTTTGGATCTGAATCTGAGAGGAGGACGGTCCAAGGTGATACTTGTTCCTAGCACATCAGAATATTCTATACATGAGAGGGTATCTAGAATATTCTAGGGTGCTGATCTATCGTCCTCGAGAGAGGATTCATGACATTGATGGGTTTTAGTCACGCTTTGCGAGTGCGAGTGGGATGACCCCACAAGAGCACACCATAGTGCTTGTTATATCTAAATGTAGGCTTCTTGGTGAGGTGTTCAAGGGTTATCTACGCCCAAGAATGGGTACATAGACTGCCCAGTTTATAGGTACATAGTCGAGAACTCGTTCTCTCTGATTAGTAGAATCCCCCAGACTCTGTTTTATTTTCCTTTCTTTGTTTTAGTTTTATTTTGTGACAAGCCACTAGACTAGTTCTAGCTCCATACTTTCCCGACTATCGTCTTGGCTTATCTAACTCATGAATGAAATCGCAAGCGTCCTAAACGTCACCACGTCCCTGTGTTCGACCCCGTAATAAAAGTTGTGGGGGTCCTTGAAGGTTTTGGGTTATAAATTTAAAAGTTTGATTCCTTCTGAGTCTGCCTCCCTTTCCAGACGTGTGATTCGGGCCAATCAACTTTTTGGCGTCATTGTCGGGGACGTGGTTTTCCACGTTTAAATGCCTAAAAGATTTTTGTTCTGTCACTCTTAATCTTGTATATATATGCATAGTTTTTCATTTGTTTTAAACAAACTTGTCCATATATACTGAATAGCTCTCCTTTTTCCTTATACATTTTCAGCCATGGATCTTGCTTCAGCAAGACAAGTTATATTATCCACCTATCCTCCCAAATTTTTCCGTAGTTCTGACTGCTGGTAAATAATTGAAGGTCATGCTCTACAGATAGTCAATCTATACTCACCTCCACCGTCATCATATGTTGAAATTACAACAAAGGAGATGACTGATCAGCCCTCGACTTCCATGTTATCATGGGATCAAGAATTGATTAGAGCAGTGGAGCTAGCTGGAGAAAGTGTCAATGCACAAACTCCTCCTTAGTTCCTCATCTCCAAGAACACATCGATCCGCTCCAGCAACTATTAGAAAAGTAGGAGCATCAGCTCCAAATAGCAACGAAGATTGCAGACCACTGTAGAAGTATACTTCAAACTATTGAACATGGATTCATCCATGAACATCAGTTTGATACAGTGGATTACCATGAGATGTGTATGGAAGAATTGACGGGTCACAAAAGCATTGTTGCTCAAATACAACAACTTCATGATAAAGATGTTGAACAAGGCAGGAGGCTCCAAGAGCTCATCGATTTGGTTAAAATTTAGTTACAAATGCAATCACAAGATCATGAATATTACAATCATCAAAACCATTCCATTGGGCCAGAAGTGGAGCTTGTCTTACCATCCTATTCATACCATCAACTGGGTTCACCAAGATTTTTCTTTATGAATGGTTAAATGATGAAGTTGAAGACTCTTGTCCTCACTATAATAGCCAATCAACCTCACAGCCAGAAGGTTGGTTTGAGGAACATGTGTCAGACATTGACCCAGACCAGAGTGATAGATCTCACAATGAGACTTGTCACTTAGCGCTGAGCAGTACGCCAATCATGGTTTGGAGCAATTTGTTCGATGACGATGATGACGATAATTGTTCAATTTGGAGCAGTGAATATACTAATGATGACGAGTTGGAGTAGCACGAGCTGAAATTTACCACCATTCCCTTAAAAGGCTTGGTGGACATCGACGGAGTAGGATGGACAATCCACTACAACATGGCTGCTAAGCATGAAGATACCCCAAACCCCATAAAGTGTGGCAATCTTGGGGTGGTAGAATTGCAATTAAATTCACCCGGGGATACTTCCTGCTCAGAAAATGATTGGATGACTCAGACTATACATGAAGACTTATCTGAGCATCCAACCTCAAGTTCCAAGGTGGAGAGAGAGGTGAGCGGCCTTATAGAAGACTCTCAACCTCTATCCTCGATCTCATCATGCGTCAACACCCTGGGGCCTTCCTATTCATATCCTTACCTTGAAGGCGGCCTTAAAGATGAGCTGTCGAAAAGTTCATCCCCGTGTAGTTCAATTGAACATGAGCATAGGGATGGCTTCTCTGGATGGTCACATTTTGGCCCTCTCCTCCGGAGTCATAAGGGGGCCCCTTTCCTCAAGCCCTACCACTACGCCATAGGTTCAAGCACTGAGATATAGGTAAATGGGACCCAAAAACTTCGGATTTGGGATCCCAGTATAGGAATTGTAGAGCAGCCACCCCCTATTTCCTACACAATGTTCCTTTAGTTGTTTACTTTTCTTCTCACCTACAAATAAAGCAATATTGTTCATTTTGCATCATCTAGTTTTCCTCTTATTTTCCTTTCACTTGCATCTTCACACCCAAACATATACTTTTGGTACGTATCTATATCATCCTTCTTTTATTACCCCACATGGTTTACAATTTTGTGTTTTGCCCTTTGAAGATTCATCTTTCCCGTGTGGTATTGTTGGAACCGCGATCATGAACTCATGATAAGAACTGCGAATATGGCCTAGAAACAAGACCGTGATCGCAGCTTGTTGAGTAAGAACCGCGACCGCTGTCTGAAAGCCAAGAACTGTGACTGCGGTCCTGCATGAGTGAGACCGCGACTGTGATTACACAAGCCCTGGGCAAGCTTTTTCATCCTAGTCTGACCAACAAGTCCGGTTGTCTCCGTGTTTTTGACAGACTATTGCTCTTTTGACTGACCTTTTTCTCTATTTCCATTTTTGTCAGCGTTTTGTCAGTTGCTTCAAGTATTTCACGTGAAGGCGGGGCCTGATGCTGGTCTATAAATACCTCTACAGTCGAGGGGTTGCCCCCACCCCCTTTTGCCTAAACCACCAGGTTCCCTCCTCCACATTTCATTCCTCCTATTTTCCCTCCTTCTCCTTGCTCCTATTGTAGGACAACAGGGAAGGAACACGCGGTTCGGCACTAGCAGTTGCGACCACAACTGCGGTCGGTAGGCAGTGGTCCTACAGCTCGCTAGCCATGCGCCCCAAGAAGCGCCAAGCTTAGAGGTCCTGACCATGGGTCTCTTCGTAACAAGCGGGTCAACGGTCAGAGCACCTTGGAGAGAAATATTGCGGTCTTCACAGTCGCGGTTTTGAAGGTTGAAGTAAGCTCGTGCACCCGGTCACAGTGTCCTACATTCGCGGGTTGGGGTTTTCAGGTCTACTTCACAGTCGCAGTTCCTCATACCATGGTTGCCTTCTTAAATGCAGTCACGGTGATAAAAGAGTCATGGTTGCGGTATCCCCGTATGCCCCGTGATCACGGCCTCCCTGATCGTGAGTACCTGGGTCGCGGTACCGTGATCATCATCAGTGGGGAGATCCATGAATATTCATCAGGTGCAGAACTGATTGCGGTCTTTGATACCGCGATCGCGGTCTCCAACTGGGTCACGATCTAGACCGCATGCTGATGTGGTGTTTTGAGAATCTTCATTGAACTCCACTGTAGTAAAAGCTACCGAGTCTACATCAAAAGTATCGACATCATGGACGCCATGAAGAGTGGTTTCAAAAAGCTCAAAAATTCCATGACCAGGAAGAAAGGGGATGGGAGCTCAGCATCACCATCGAATTATAGGAGTCCCTACCCACAACACGCCTCCCGAACTACGAACCCAATATACGAAGATGAAGTTATGCTTTGTACATCAAGGTCTGGGTTGCAAGAATTTGGTTCTGGCTTCTACAACCTTGTTTGCACACCTATGGATACCCACAATGGTGAATCAATGCAAAAGGAATCAGGTGAGAGGATATGGACAGAACGTCATGACGCTGAACTCCAGACTTTGACCAGGTATCAAGATGGCTCAAAAGTTCTTCATAGAGCTTCATCCACGGGAGATCAACATCGACAGTCAGCAGAACGTTCAATTTTCTTACGACAGTCAACCTGCTCACGAGACTCTTTCCAGGGGAACAGACACCAAACAGCTCATAGTGGTGTCAATCAAATCTCAATCCCCTCTCCATTATTTCTGAGATTAAAGCAAAAGCTATGTTTCGACGCTCTTCTTAGAGACAAACGTAGACTTGCGGGACCAAGGTACGCAGATCTAGGGACGCTACTTAGACATGGGATCCAAGAGCAGGTCAATACATACCTTGCAGTTGTTGGCCTTGATGTGCTTGCATACGCACAGTGCAATGCTTACCATAGACTCACTTCTGAGTTTTATGCCATGCTAGAGCCATGGAAGGATCACCAGTACACTATATTACGTTTTTGTCTCCTTAACCAACCCCGCGAGGTTACAATGGAAAAACTCAACAGTTGGTTGTCAAGGTCTGCTGAAGACTGCGCTGAAATGACTAGGGGACGGATGGATACAATGGACCACAACTTTAACACTATCTAAGTAGGGAAAATGATTATGAGGGAAGACAAGTACTCCACAAAAAGCTCCAAGGCCTCACACATCCACAACCCAACAATTCGTTATCTACACCAGGTACTAACAAAATGCGTCTTGGAAAAACAAGACAGTCAAGGGGCGCTCAGTGCAGCTGACCTCTACATTCTATGGTGTGCAGTGGTCGGAAAGAAAGTAAATGTGGGGAACATCATAATTCGTCACATTCACAACTCTTTCAAGAAACAGGTCCAATTCATGCCAATAGTGGGAATTATAACTTTTATGGGGTGCCATTTGGGTATTGGGGATGAACAGTTGGCACTCATGCATGATACTGCCGAGTGATCAAGGCTAGATTTAGACCACTTGATCCATTCAGGAATGATCAGACAATGCAACACTGGTTATCTCTACATCTTTGGTCACTGCAAACACAAAATTTTATTGCCGACAAATGTAGATTATGCATGTCGAACGTCGTTTATAGACGTCCCTATTTTGGATGCCTAAGGTCAAGACAGCTGTTTTGCAGTTTCCCAATTTTGTACATGTTTTGGCTATTAAATTCTAATTGTTGCATAATATGATGTCATCACCAATCCTTGATGCAATCGAATTGCACCCCTGAACCAGCCATTTGGTGCAGAAAATATGGTCATCTTGCACCACACAAAACAGTCGTATCGCACAAGCGAGATGGGTGTCTCGCAGCCTGGTTCAGGCTAAATTCCAGCCAATATACAATATAATCAGCCTGACACTCCAAAAAACTATCTCAACACTTGAACTGATCATTTGGCAGTCTAGTTAGTTGATTTGTTGTGTGAATTGAATACTTAAATACTTCAGTAATCAATCTGATACTTATTCATGATCAAGCTCCTCTTCTTGGTGAGTTCCTATGTGTGTGACCCTATAGGTCCCATATTACGTTGGCAGTGAATGTACATAGCAACTTATGACATCATAAGCAATGAACGGAGCCTAGTCACATATCATTACTACCCAAGTAAATGGAAAGTTGTAGAACGAATTCAACCTACAATATGTGTATGGTGTTATATTGTTCATATATTTCCTTTGTCACTAATATCCAGATTGAACTGAGGCATGGATATGTCGTCCTCTTCAATATTCAATCTATGTTTCTTGCTATTACAAATTGTATGAGATCTATGCATGTTGAATATCATGTATTGACTCACATGTACATGTTCATGTATTTCTCAGTCTCTCCAACTCAAGTGACCTTGGATATCATACTCCTATAGGAAGGTCAAATCCCATCTCTATCACTCACAGTCAATCCTCATGTGTCATAGTCACCCAACCATCACCTTTATAACAACCCATGTTTCATGATTGCATTTTATGATGTCAAAGCATATCAAACGACATGTGATGTGTGTAGTTTTTCAGGTCTAGGAATCACAAACACCACCATCACTATGGGATCTAACTATGACTACCATTATAATGGTTTCCATGTGTTAGTCTGATGGTGGGTCTGTCTGATACATTGTTTTCTCTAACATGTATTTGTGTGCTTGGTTTGATACCGCCATATCATGACTAATGAAATTCTATCATGAACCAAATCACACTCTGATCTAATGTGTTATTTTTGTCTATCTACCTTCTATTAAGCAATCATGGTCATAATGAGAATGTATATTCTCTTAACATCAATATGATCTCATTCTTCCAACTCACGTATTTGAAGCCATACATCATTGAGTAATATCATTCTCTAGACTTTTATTATCTTATTTCATTATCTCAAAACTGAACAAGCAGAATAAATTGGAAACTTCATTTATTAATAATCAAATCATTTACAAGTTATGTCATTACAATCATCATATGATTGTCTCTCTCGACATACATACCAACAATTGGGAGTAATTGAACCTCAACCTTGGGATGCCTTGGGCCACCTTAAGAGGCTCTACCCTCCTCTCCTAATGTTTCCACCCTTATTCTTCACTCTACTAGAGATGGGTCACGAGGTGACATGTGCCCAACTTCTTCCCAATGCTTTGGAACTTCCTCCGTATCCTTGTTATGAAATTGCAAGCAACACAATGCTATATGCACCTCATATGGCCTAGACAACACACATTCACAAAATTAGCGTAGGGATAACAACCAAAAAAGGTCAACATGGTTGTGGACTGAGATGCATGAATGATCCTCATATGTAGCTCAAGGGTAGGCATCTAGATATGCTCATTGACCTACAACATCTTTAGAGAGTCATCACATTCCACTGCCTTCTGCTCTACCTCCACAAGGGGTAGCTATGTAACCTGATCATGGTGTTCATGCCTATTTGCTGAAGAGAAAAAAGGGCTTTAGGTGGAATCAACAATCGGCTAGCATCTCCTTAAGGACTAGATGACCTTCCTCATCATCAGAGATAGCCACCTTAGAGAGCTTGGTGTGGAACCTATGGTCTTGTACCATCACAATGATGAACTTGGGATGTCCTCATTGAAGGCTTTGGTAAGAACAAGAATCCATGATTCATCATTACCAACCCTCTTCCATCTAGAAAAGACAAGCATATTTCCAAACACCATGATGATGTCATGTGGGGAAGCATCATCATGGCATTAAAAGGGAACATCTTAACCTTTAAACCATGCCCTCTCAATCTCATCACATGGACCACTTAGTCGATGAGGAAACAAGGAGATACAATGCTCGTGTCAAGGGAGAAGCAAGTGCAGGCCTCATTCATCTATGAGAGGGAGCAAATGACTTTCCTACTAGAAACTCTCTCCACAAATGTTGCTATTGGCTAAAAATCTACTAAGGTCGGTGACGTATTAGACCACAGTGAATTGTCTGCCCAAACTAGCAGTAAACCACTCCTCATAGCATTCGCTGCTCTAGCTCGAGCTAGGTTTCCCTCCTAAAGCATAATTGCAGCCGTCCTAGGAGCATTTTGTGCAGCCAGACCAGCACAATGCACAGGGGGGGTGAGGCAGAGGGGGAAAGGTACCACACAAGAGAATGACGGGGGTGGAGGGGGATGTGTGCTCACTGGAGGAAGAAGACACTAACTAATGAGATGGCATGGACAATGGCACCTATAACACACATTCGGTTGAAAACCTTCCATCTTCTAGAGTCCAACTCACATACATTTGAAGTAGACATTTTCTTGGTATGTAGCAGAAGGATCTCTTCTTAGGATGAAAATCTCTTCCATGCTTGACCACAAAGCCATAAATCCTAGGAGGGACTTATTTTGATCCTTCAGCGTCCCACCCAAGTTGTTCATGGCTTGGAGACTCCATACAACTCAGAATAATCATCATTGTGTATAGAGATTTGTCGAAGAGGCACTATGCACTCTAGACAGAGTTGTTAAGTTCACCAGAGGGGGGTTATCATGTTATCATGGACATGGGGGTGCCCCCCCCCCAGGAGTTCCCAAAATGAAGGGGAAGAATGCTTGCTTCCCCTAACTGAGTGCCAAGGATCAGAGGGTAGAAAAAAATAGTCACCGGGGTAGGGAGAACCCACACCCAACACCTTTAGAGTCTCCCCAAGAATCATCCTAGAATCTCCCTCGGGTGGAAGTTGACCCCTTGCCAAAATTGTGTCTAAATTAAATAATTTCAAGTTTGTAAGTTAAAATTATGAGCATTTGAGTGGCCACTTATATTTTTAATGACCCTCACTCCAACTTTCAGAGTCAGCAAGTGAGGATACACAATACTTGATCAATTTTTAGGCTTATCATGGTGGAATAATTATTTCTTTCTTTGACTTGAATTAATCCTATAAATAAAATATACAAAATAAATTAAATACAAAACAAATTGCATAAAATACTAAAATCCTAAAATAAGAGAAATATTGAGTAAAAAGCAAAAAAAGACATACAAAACCTAATCTAAAATGTAACTAAAAGCATGATTAATATAAATTCATCAAGTGTTCCTAGAAGCTTCATTGTAGTTTTACTTATCGACTATTATTTTTGGCGGTCAGTGTGGTTTGGATTGAAAGGACTATGAAAATACTCACAATTTTGAATTCCTTCATCATCACAACAACTAGGGGAAAATCATGGATGGGATGTTGAAGGTCCCAAGGTGGTGATGGAACCATTAACTGGTCAATAATGGTGACAACACCTGACTCTGGATCTAGGTTTCTAGAGAATGAAATAAAACAAAAGAGGAAGTTACATATAAAATGGAAAAATAATAGAGTGAAGAGGATTATAAGAACTATGTGATGATTAGGACATGGTTCTATTAGATTGAGTGAAACTCTATTCCACCATAACTTATTGTTTGGATCATGAACGAGGAAAGATTGTGTTACAGAACCATTTGTTACCCAACTCCTAACTCCAAATGACTATAAAGTCAATGGTGATAGATCTAGGTCTCCGTTCCTCGCATGGTATTATCAAACTATGAATGTGGAAGCATAAAATATTTGCATACACAAACATATAACAAGATAAAGAACCAACATAATTTCCAAAATCCACAAGTATTATTAAATAATATTATTTTATTATTAAATTTCAATTACATATTCAATAATCATTACAAGTCTGCACATGTACACTAAGGACCTTACAACAAGTACACTTGGCATATCTCACCAATACACTAAATGTATTTCCACCTTAGATCCTATTAAATACAGAAACAATGCAGGTAAACACACAAGGTGTTGAGTGCAAGGAAGAAAGATACACATATATAAGCTTTTCATAAAATATGAAACAAGTTGTATAAGTAACAAACCAGAATAAACAAGTGAAGCATTTAGCAAAGCGAGAACCCATATTTATTGTCATTTTACTCTAAGTGTACCAACAACATCATATATCATAAAGACTTTGACCAAATTCCCATCAAAGCATTTGTGAGGGTGATCAATATTAACTAATCCATTTATACGAGAAGGACCTTAAGGCCATTCCTAAGAGATAATCCTTTTTATCAACATGGTTTTCCCTATCTTGACAATTCAAGCAGGGCACCCAGCCTCGTTTCCTTATCCCCAAAATATTGGTAGGTGCACAAAGTTTCTCTGATAGAGTTTTTATGTTATGTTTCAAGTTTTAAAACAATGATAATGAGACAAACATCAAGTAAAATACTAGAATATTAAATGGCAATATTTGAGCAAGTAAACAAGCATACATATGTATCACATTTCAAGCAAGAAAGCAATAGTCATATAATTATTAAGGCTTGTACCTGAGTTTAGAGATTCTAATTATATCCTCAATCTAGTACTCTGGTCAACACCTGAAAAATATCAATTAACCACCCATTAATACATGGTTCATCATTATTACTGGTAATTTAGGTCCAATGAGTGTTTTTGCCAAACCTAGGTTAAATATGACCTTAGGATGGCCTCTAGTATTTTATACTAATTTGGATGTAAAAAATTAGGTGAGGCTCAATTATCATAATGTTTTGGTGCTAATTATATTTTGTAGAATTATTATGAGATTACATCACTAAATTGCATTTTATTGCCAAAAGAAGTATTATTGAGCAATACCACCTAAATCAAGGTTCTTATTTAATTTCTAAGTAATACTAGGGTATAATAGTATGTTTCTCGGATATAATTTTCATTACATGCTAATTATACAATCTCAATGAAACCAAAGTGAAGTACTATAGACTAAACTAGATATCACTAACAAGTATGACTCAAACATCCAATCTAGGATTAGTACAACAAAGTGGTCCTCTTTTGAATCAGTGGATATTTTTGGTAGATTTATTGATTGAGGGGTCTATTAAGAATGAATTTTCTATGATAAATTCTACTTATAAGAACTTAAATGATAATTATCTATCAAGACAGGACGGTCATTCGACTCTTAGACCCAATCCAATCTGGGATGAGAGTGAATTGGGATCGGGCCTCTCCTATTTGTGTTCTCGTCCACTGGTGTTTTCTGCTACGGTCGCAATTCTACATTTACACGTAGCTACCGCTGTGAGCTAGAGGAATGGATTGAATAGTGGCCAAAATCTCCTCCTTGTCTAGTATGTATGAAGAAACTAGCATCAGAGTCACATTGTCAACCTTATACTACAAGGTTTCCTACTGGTTAAAAGCTCTACAATATCATCTCTATGGGATTAGACCTTGGTCTACCTTCTTCATCTTTGTGTCCTTGTTGTCTCAAGAAACCCTCTATTTTGTGGCTCCACGAGCACTGCCACACACAAAATTTCTACCTATTGGTCATGATAGGGATAGTCTTGCTATTTGTGAAGAATTGTGGGGGTCAGACTCCCAAGAACCTCCTACACGCCAGTGGCCCTCCAATCTGGGTCAAGGAGGTGAGAAGTCTTGGAGCAGTGAGCACAGTGTCAAGGCACCGCCATGAGTTTAGAGATAAAGGGAAATGAGTTCCCATGCCCAAACCTCACCTCAAGGCTCTAAAAGCATTACAGAACCTCAATAGACCTACAACATGGTCTGTACCATGCTTCAAAGCTTGGAGGTTCTCTTGGAGTGAACCTCCCTACTCTACAACTTCGCAGAAATGGCTAGGTCTGTGGGTTGGTTTGTTGTCCAACAATAACATAAACAAATTCCCCAGGAGTCCCTTCATCTCTAGTGTTCGCTACTTCTGGTAGAAAATGAGAAATGAGGAGGAGGTCAAGGTTGATCTCTCTCAACTCATCTTTTATCTCGCAAGCCAGGATCTGTTGGAGTTTCCTAAGCATGTGGTTCCATAAGCTCAACTGGGATAGGGTTTGTATCATGAATCCATTTTTCATTGGAGATGGAAGTTGTGATTCTCATTCCTACCTCTTCTCTATGAGATTTGGAGGTAGAAGACTACATCTCAAACACTAGTTCATAGGTGATGAATTTGATTGGGCCATGTCTCCCATCTTTATACCTCACCTAACTAAATCATGCTTCCTTGACTTGAGTGGGCATGTATTATTCCTCTTCCTATAGTTCTCAACCTCCTTTAATCAAACAATTCAATATTTTGGAACTTGAATAACTTTGCATACGAATCCCAATTTGAGTAAAAATTCAAACATAAGTTAACAATAATCTAATGAATATTTCGTCCAAGTTTGAACCTGTAATCCAATATATGCACTGACAAATAATTTTATGAAAATCACTTCACATATAAGATTATTATGATCAAATATGATTATCATTGGGTCCTCAATTGAAACCAAACATCACTAATAATATCATTATGATCATAACAAATCCAAGACATTAAACAACAATTCACATTCATTTATTCTCTATATGGATGTCTAATCTCATAAATACCCAATTTGATTAACAATATCTATTCATCATAATTAAACTCATCTAGGTATGTCATCACATATTATTTTTGATATCAAAATCCAAAAGTTTAGACTCATCTTATTCATCACACCTAATATGGAGTTTTATCCTCGAAATTCATCTAATGTCATACTCAATAAGACATCAAAGAGTATTTACTAACTCTAGGATACCACTTGTAGGTGTCCAATCTTTGTAGGATGAAAGTACTATAAGTTGTCACCTTAGGATATTACAACATCTAGGGTGTAATATGACTTTGTTTGATTGGAAATGAAGCATCATGTTTTTTAATTATTTGAATCATCACTTAATATCTTAATCATGAATAACGTTCTAGTGTTTTAGGTTTTACATCCCTCTTTCCCCTAAGATTTTAGGGTTGTTCATAATATTGAATATAAGAAAGGTATTACTCAAGGTTTCATCTTTGTCCCTACTAAATCATACAAGGCAATGTCAAGATTTCATGCCATTATTTTCTAGAACTATCATACTTAACATAATAAATGTGCCTTATTATCAACATCATACCCAAGATCTAATCACTAGATGGGACTGATTTTCATATTTACATATTAGAGTTGTCACCCTACTGATGTGAGGGTTGTCTTAAAACTAGAAGCATAGATTTAGAGGGGTTGAGGTTAAGAACCATATTTGTGATCATCTAATCTATTGTCCAAAGTTATCTTTATTTCAAGATTATGATTTTAGACTTGCATATTTCATGCGTGATATGGAAAGAAGATAACATACTAGGTCAAGCTTATCGTGGTGGTGTATCACATATATCGATGCTTAGATCAAGTCAGATTCACTATAAAATAGCATGCATTATCACAAGGAACAACATTATCATTTATATTGAGGTATCATTATTATTTCATTCGTGGTTAAAAGAGCATCAAAATACTAATCCATTCAAGCTATGACCCACCCATATTGAAGGAAAACATGCTAACAATGAACATGTGCCCGTACTAAATGTTTACCCAACATTCAAAAACAACGACAACCACTAGACTATCCACATAGAACCACTAACCCAATTATGAGGCTCACCACGAAGATCACACACCATATACAACATCTTAGGGTTTGGGGTGTCTCCTTCACCTAGATGGAAAAGGTACATATATTTAATTGCCTCTTTATCTAGGTTTAGATTTTTTTATTGGAAATCTAGGGTTGAACATTATAAAGGGAACCATACACTAGGTGACTCAACTCATATACTTAGAATTAATCTAGCTAGGTACTCATAACCATGTATTCTATCGAGCATATATTTCAACATTTCACATATTTTAGAGGTTTGGTACTCTGACATGTTCTAGTCTCCGGATGACTCAAATCAAGAGTTCACCCATATATTACAACATCCCATGATAGAGGTCCTTATTTGTAAAGAGATTGAGGACCATTTTTGTGACGTCCCCGAATTTTCTAAAACTTAATCTGACGTGCGACGTCCAAATTGAAACCTTCACCTCAGCGAGAATCCCAATTTAAACATCCCACACAAGGCTAAGAAGAAGAAAATCAAGGGAGTCAAAAGGAAACATTCATTAGCACATGTACATGAACAATAATAAAACCATACACACATGTTCACCATTCAACATATAATTACAACATGAATTGTTACAACATTTGATATTACATATTGAACATCAAACTTTAAAATATACATGTACTACAACTAAACAACATGATCTTAAGACAATAGGTCCACCTGTACATCAGCTCGCTACACAACTCTCAACTATCCTGGATCTTCAAGAGAAAAACCACAACCTAAACAAAAGATTACATGAGGTACACGTCAACACATTATTTCAAGAATATTGTATTGAGTACGCCTACGTGTCTTTTATTTACCTCTCATCATATCTTGGCAATAAGATAAAACTAATACTTGGCAGTAACAGAAGAAATATAAGAAAATCATATACTTGCACAAATATATTCATTAACAAAAGAGAACACATATTTTAAGCTCATTTTCCATTATATGCTTGTGCATCTGCCTACCAATGGGATAGATGAATCCACGCCTTATGATCTGCTTACCAAAGAGATAGATCATTGTACATGTGATCTGCTTACCAAAGAGATAGATCACTCACTAGCACTATGCTTACCAAAGAGATATAGTGCTTTCATATAATGGAATAGATATATTATGTTTCATGTGTTCATAGTCATAAATATTGAAAATCAAGCAAGATATCATACAAAAACAATCACTCATCCAATATCATATGCCAAGTATTCTAGTACACATATCACAAGCATATTGTATAATAAGCCAAGTAAGAGTTAATGACGTACCTTGATCAAGAGAAACCTAATCACATATCTATGCCACATATTCCTGATGTCATCTATATCTTTGATCAACCTTGATTAAGACAAGACCACATACTACCATCAGATTCTCATCATCATACATCTCATCTTAACCCTAATTGTGTTCATATTAGGGTTTGCTTATCTCATTATGATATCCTCATGATTAGTTATATTCTTATCTTAGGTTTATCTTACTGATGTCATATTTGATATTATGATTCATTATCTGAACATTATCTTCCATAGAATTTTTGTACTCATTAATTAACCCTAGGTTACACCATTAACCAAGATTAGGGGTTTAAACCATGTATTACAGGTCAACTTCATATAACATGAATTCTATGCATCACCATGATCTCATAATTAAAACTGAGGTTCCATATACTGATATGAGATTACTCTGTAAATTTCATCATTTAATAATCATTAATGTATTTTCTACATTTTCTTTAGGGTTATTAGCCTTAATTATCCATATTGAGCATATTATATAATTTCGTGCATCAACATGATCATCACTGACATCAGGTGCACTATAAGCATTATTATAGACTTATTGACATGTTATTATAATTTAATAACATCGTTTGGTATTTATTACTCATGAAACAAGAATAATACATCTTACATGATATCACTATTACTAGTGCATCAAAAGCCTGATATTATGGTTTCATATTTTTCTACGCATTTTTCTGAACATTTTGGTACCTGGTTTGTATTTTTCTGATAAGCAGGCTAAATTCTATGAATTATGCAAGATCTAATAATTTTTGAAGGAATTACCTTAATCGGCCAATCCAAGGCGACCACGTGTCCAGTGGGGTTGGCGCTGCCCTTTGCTAGCTACGGGCCAGTTCAGGGTTGGTTCAGCACAGATTTCAGTCAGTTTAGTTCTGCTCTGAGTGAACGGAGTCATCACTGCCTCCTTTCCCTACCGCTTGGCATCTTTTCGTGATCTTAGGTTGCGTCCGCGAGCGTGGGTCTGCTTCCACCCAATGTCTCTGTCGTTGAGCATATCTCCAATGAAGGATATGCTCTTCTATCCTCCTCCCCGGTCCGTGCTTATGCCTCTGGTTGGTTTATTGGACCACGATGAGGAGCCCTTGCCAAAGGCTCCTCTTTCTCCTCCCGCTCTGGTCTCGTGCATGAGAACTGAGTTCTCTGCTGCAGCGCCGCCGCCGTAACTCTGCTCTCCGATGAGATGTCTTGGTCATTTCCTTGCTGCTAACCTACCAAAAGTTTCAATGCACCTTTCTTCCCAATTGTAGCTCCTCAAGATGCATCGCTCATTGGGTCGGGGCTCCATGAAGCTCCTGTGTGACCATGCTCTATCCTCCGCTCGACGCCGATCGATCCTCCCTGACTCCCCTGTTCTCTGGCCACAGACCCTCTTCTCCGTGAGGTTATGGCCTCACCAGAACCTATGCTGCCTGCTCCACGTTGTGGAGAGACACAGGGAGACGAGCAGCTGGTTCTTCCTATTGGGATGGTCTCACATCTTGTTTAAGGGTTTAAACTGGTCGTAATGAGTCGGTGATTTCAACCACTCTGTTGGTTTCAACCCTTCTCCCACGATCAAAGTGTACCAAGATCTCACTGGTCCTCCCTGATGTCGTGGTCACCACCTGCGGGCAAGGCAGTAACTGCAAGGGGAGTGACAACCTAGCCTGCCTTTGATCTCACATCCAAAGGCCAGAGTCCAACCTTCATTTGAGTCTATCCGTGGCTTGTCATAGCACTCAGGGATGATCGCTAGATTAGCATCTATTGCCAAAAAATGGCCACACAACCCACTTGACAACTATAGGCGTGTGTGACAAGGTTGTGATCAGGCTTAGGATATATATATATATATATATATATATATATATATATATATATATATATATATATATATATATATATATATATATATTCCAAACATAGTTAATGAAACATCAACAAGATACATATTATTAATTTCACAAACTTCAAACCTAAATAACTCCTTCTAGGAATATCCAATTGCCACCAAATTTTAACCATAGCTTCCTCACTACTCAAACTTCCTTATGCACGAATTTGGTGTCAAAACTCAATTACTAGACCATTCAATTAAATTCCTCAAATAGGAATAAACTTATGGATCTTAATCATTGTATAAATCTCAATCAACATTCCAACTTTACTAAAACACTTGGGATTCTCAAAACAACTCAACCTGCATGACTTCACTTGTTTCATTGGACATTTTAGGATTCCAAAACTCCACTTCATCACATCCTACACACCATAAAAGAAATTTCATCCTTGGAATTAAGCCAGAAAACCCAATCTTTCACATCATATACATCTTAAAAGAAAATTTGTCCTCAAAATGAAGTCATTCCTTACTCCAAGGAACTTCATGACATGTTTCATATTATGGGATTTGTATCCTTATCTTTACCCACGCTATAGGGTTCCTAGATCATATTACCATGTTCTAAAGGAGTTAACTAAGGTTAACTCATTATCAAGGTGTCAACAACATTTTATTTAGTTCATTGTTAGAACATGTTCATCATTAACATATGCCTTTCAGGTGGGAGTTAACTATATTTAACTCACTTCATTCATCTAGATCATGTCAAGGTTTCATAAGCATTATGTTGTGCTAACTTTCAAACTATATTTTTCATCTTTATTAAGAACTAAGATGAACACCTCATGTAACATGTTTCATTCATATGATGTTATTTCATTGCTCATAATAAATTGCATCATTTACTAGTGATTTCATCACAAGATTAACCAACAATATCACATTATCATCATTATTCATGTATATGGTTAACCATTTATGTGTTAAATATTTAACCATCTCTAGGTTTCTATCATATCATGTCTATGTATCATATCTTAAGATTAGTTCGTATCCTTACATATATTATATCATGGTTGTGCTAAACAAACTTATATAAGTGGCTAATCAAACATGTATTGAAACGTTATATAGTCCAATTGAGGTTCTCCTAACCCATATCATGAGGGTAGTTCCATGCTCAGTCTCACTGAACTAACTCAACTCTATGAGTATCTCATATGCATAAACTTTACCCTTCCTCTCTTAGTCTAAGGTTATCGGGTATACCTCATTGGCACTAGTCGATTGCTTTACTAGCTCTAGCCACATAAGCACCAACCAAAGCATGTTATTACATTCTCTTCATAGATCTATAACCATGTAACATCTTACCTAAAACTCTCTTTTATACACCACTAGATTCCTATGTGGGAAACCATCAGCCCGAGCATGAGGCTGTACAAAACTAACATAGCTACCTCCTCCAGGGTCTTGGGCTCTCTCCCTCACCCAGATGGCAGGAACTCATATTCATACTCACATATACACATATATAACCAGCCTCTGTCTATAGGGTTTGGTCCTCCCAAGGACATATAGGGTTCAACAAAGCTACAGGAATCATGCATAAAGCGACACAACTCACTCACTCATGAGTAGTCAAGTTTATGACATATCATATCACATATCTCAGAATTCTCATATCTTGGAGTTTAGGTTCTCTAACCTTCTCCCAATGGGTTTCACTCTCTCTGGAGTTAACCCCAAAACTGATCCTAACACTAGAGGTCCTCCTTTGTAAAAGAGATTGAGGCCCGTGCTGACTCACAACCTTATCTTAATTTAGCTTATCTTATCTTATAAAAGCCTAGTTACTTGCGTCATCAAAACTTATCTCAAATCCTCAAAACTGGACTTAAGTCCTCAAAGACAAACATAGATCATCATAACCATCTTATGTCATCTATATAAGACTTACATCATATCATCAAAACTTATTTCATCTATTCCATCTATCACATATACCAAACAAGGCTCTAGACATCTAATCTAGAACTACATTCTCTTCTAGACTAATGTCATTCACTTTCACTTAGGTTGCATGACCACCTCCTACTCGTACATGTGTGGGGACACATTTTTGTAATACATATACATATTAAAATATTATATAGTTTTCTCCGATAAAACAAGCGTCAGAGAAACTATCACAGTTCGATCTGGTTGGAATTCAAAACCAAATCCTGAAACGAGTGCCCCACACATAATAGAGAGTACAGTGTCATGAAAACTAAGGAAAGGGGTGAGAACATGGTGTAGACTAGTGTAGCTACTCTAGACAACGAGCGCCATATGTTTAGGGTTTCTCTTCCCTTGATGTACGTCATTTCCATATAGTGCAACGTCCCATACCGCTGCACTACAAGGAAAGAACGACATCTAAGGACTTGCTACTCAACAAGAACCAGTCTAGACCTAGTTCTCGGACATCTAGGTGCTAACCTAGAGGCTAGGTCAGATCTAGTCTCTAAAATATGACTAATCTAACCCTAAAAAGATTATTAAGTTCAAGGTTCTTTAGTTTTGAGTTGCATAACGAGCAAATGGCAGGCTTTGCTATTGTTCATGCTCTAATACCACCTGTGACGTCCCCGGATTTTCTAAAACTTAATCTGATGTGTGATGTCCAAATTGAAACCCTCACCTCAGCGATAATCCCAATTTAAACATCCCACACGAGGCTAAGAAGAAGAAAATCAAGGGAGTCAGAAGGAAACATTCAGTAGCACATGTACATGAATAATAATAAAACCATACACACATGTTCACCATTCAACATATAATTACAACATGAATTGTTACAACATTTGATATTACATATTGAACAACAACCTTTAACATATACATGTACTACAACTAAACATTATGATCTTAAGACAACAGGTCATGTACTACAACTAAACAATAGGATCTTAAGACAACAGGTCCACATGTACATCAGCTCGCTACACAACTCTCAACTATCCTGGATCTTCAAGAGCAAAACCACAACCTAAACAAAAGATTACATGCGGTACACGTCAGCACAATATTTCAAGAATATTGTACTGAGTACGCCTACGTGTCTTTTATTTACCTATCATCATATCTTGGCAATAAGATAAAACTAATACTTGGCAGTAACAGAAGAAATATAAGAAAACCATATACTTGCACAAAGATATTCATTAACAAAAGAGAACACATATTTTAAGCTCATTTTCCATTATATGCTTGTGCATCTGCCTACCAATGGGATAGATGCATCCAGGCCTCATGATCTGCTTACCATAGAGATAGATCATTGTACATGTGATCTGCTTACCAAAGAGATAGATCACTCACTAGCACTATGCTTACCAAAGAGATATAGTGCTTTCATATAATGGAACATATATATTATGTTTCATGTATTCATAGTCATAAATATAGAAAATCAAGCAAGATATCATACAAAAACAATCACTCATCCAATATCATATGCCAAGTATTCTAGTACACATATCACAAGCATATTGTATAATAAGCCAAGTAAGAGGTAATGGCGTACCTTGATCAAGAGAAACCTAATCACATATCTATGCCACATATTCTTGATGTCATCTATATCTTTGGTCAACCCTAATTAAGACAAGACCACAAACTATCATCAGATTCTCATCATCATACATCTCATCTTAACCCTAATCGTGTTCATATTAGGGTTTGCTTATCTCATTATGATATCCTCATGATTACTTGTATTCTTATCTTAGGTTTATCTTACTGATGTCATATTCCATATTATGATTCATTATCTGAACATTATCTTCCATAGCATTTTTGTGCTCATTAATTAAGCCTAGGTTACACCATTAACCAAGATTAGGGTTTTAAACCATGTATTACAGGTCAACTTCATATAACATGAATTCTATGCATCACCATGATCTCATAATTAAAACTGAGGTTCCATATACTGATATGATATTACTTTGTAAATTTCGTTATTAATAATTATTAATGTATTTTCTACATTTTCTTTAGGGTTATTAGCCTTAATTAATCATATTGAGCATATTATATAATTTGGTGCATCAACATTATCATCACTGACATCAAGTGCACTATAAGAATTATTATAGACTTATTGACATGTTATCATAATTTTATAACATCGTTTGGTATTTATTACTCATGAAACAAGAATAATACATCTTACATGATATCACTATTACTAGTGGATCAAAATCATGATATTATGGTTTCATATTTTTCTACACATTTTTCTGAACATTTTGGTACCTGGTTTGTATTTTTCTGAAAAGCAGGCTAAATTCTATGAATTATGCAAGATCTAATAATTTCTGAAGGAATTACCTTAATCGGCCAATCCAAGGCGACCACGTGTCCAGTGGGGTTGGCGCTGCCCTTTGCTAGCTACAGGCCGGTTCAGGGTTGGTTCAACACAGATTTCAGTCAGTTTAGTTCTGCTCTGAGTGAACTGAGTCATCACTGCCTCCTTTCCCTACCGCTTGGCATCTTTTCGTGATCTTAGGTTGCGTCCGCGAGCGTGGGCCTGCTTCCACCCAATGTCTCTGTCGTTGAGCATATCTCCAATGAAGGATATGCTCTTCTATCCTCCTCCCCGGTCCGTGCTTATGCCTCTGGCTGGTTTATTGGACCACGATGAGGAGCCCTTGTCAAAGGCTCCTCTTTCTCCTCCCGCTCTGGTCTCGTGCATGAGAACTGAGTTCTCTGCTGCAGCGCCGCCGCCGTAACTCTGCTCTCCGATGAGATGTCTTGGTCATTTCCTTGCTGCTAACCTACCAAAAGTTTCAATGCACCTTTCTTCCCAATTGTAGCTCCTCAAGATGCATCGCTCGTTGGGTCGGGGCTCCATGAAGCTCCTGTGTGACCATGCTCTATCCTCCGCTCGACGCCGATCGATCCTCCCTGACTCCCCTGTTCTCTGGCCACAGACCCTCTTCTCCGTGAGGTTATGGCCTCACCAGAACCTATGATGCCCTCCAGATGTCCAGACCGGTTAGGCTCCTAGGCAATTATTCTCTCTGTGTGGCTCCTCCTCACTTGATAGTAGCTCCAGGCCATGCCGCCTGCTCCACGCTGTGGAGAGACACAGGGAGACGAGCAGCTGGTTCTTCCTATTGGGATGGTCTCACATCTTGTTTAAGGGGTTAAATTGGTCGTAATGAGCCGGTGATTTCAACCATTCTATTGGTTTCAACCCTTCTCCCACGATCAAAGTGTACCACGATCTCAATGGTCCTCCCTGATGTCATGGTCACCACCTGCGGGCAAGGCAGTAACTACAAGGGGAGTGAAACCTAGCCTGCCTTTGATCTCACATCCAAAGGCCAGAGTCCAACCTTCATTTGAGCCGATTCATGGCTTGTCATAGCACTCAGGGATGATCGCTAGATTAGCATCTATGGCCAGAAAATGGCCACGCAACCCACTTGACAACTACAGGCGTGTGGGTCAAGGCTGCGATCAGGCTTAGGATATATATATATATATATATATATATATATATATATATATATATATATATATATATATATATATATATATATATATTCCAAACATAGTTAATGAAACATCAACAAGATACATATTATTTTACCAACTTCAAACCTAAATAACTCCTTCTTGGAATATCCAATTGCCACCAAATTTTAACCATAGCTTCCTCACTACTCAAACTTCCTTATGCACGAATTTGGTTTCAAAACTCAATTATTAGACCATTCAATTAAATTCCTCAAATAGGCATAAATTTATGGATCTTAATCATTGTATAAATCTCAATCAACATTCCAACTTTACTAAAACACTTGGGATTCTCAAAACAACTCAACCTGCATGACTTCACTTGTGTCATTGGACATTTTAGGATTCCAAAAGTCCACTTCATCACAATTTTGGATTCATGCCATGTATCACTAATCATATCTCTCTATACACAAGACTAGACACAAGCAAGAACAACAACCCACAATCTATGTCTAGCACATCAACCAAGTCATATGTACCATACATGGTACTACATCCATCTAGGGTTGCATGGTCAGAAATCATTTCATGTCACAAAGAATACTTGACCCTTCCAAAAAAAACTAATTTCATCATGAAGAAACTCATATCATTAACATTAAGATCAACCTTATGATCATCTTGAACTTAGGTCATTTAAGCTACTTGGTAGCCTAACCTTTATTATGGCTCTAGACAAGTATAGAGAAACTATCATCTAAACACTATCAAATAGATTGATGTTACATCTCTCTCTTAGGTTACATGGAAAGTCACTACCTTTTTTCTTGTGTTACCATTTTCATATGTACATATATACTAATATTTGAAATAGGTTTTCTTCAACATTGAAATAGGAAGTGAAAACCACCATACTCCATTTGAATAAAACAAAAACCAAAATGACCTACAACACTCATTAGGTAGTATAGTACCATGACACCTAGAGAACTAGCAAGAACACAGTGCACGCTTGTGTAGCTACCCTAAGCACATGCCATGAACATATATCTAGGGTTTGAGTTATATGTTCTCCCTTTTCTCACCCTCGTGCACCTATAATTCATAATAGGACAAAAGGAGGAGAAAAGAAATAATCTAGAGATTACACAAGTCGACACATAGTTGTAGCACATCTAGGTTCTTACCTAGAGGCTAAGTCAATTTAGTCCATAAGGAAATCTTATTAAGATTCTAGGCTTGAGATGTAAGGTTGTTTTAGATTGTGTTTCATATGAGTAGTATTTGGTGTAGTTATTGTTCATGACTATAAAGTCAATGGCAATAGGATCTAGTAGTCCATCCCTAGCATGGTATTATCAAAGTGTGAATGCGGAAGTGTAAAAGAATAGCATACATTAAAAGATAACAAGGTAAACGCACCAATATAATCTCATCAATCCAAGACAATTATTAAATAATATTATTTTATTACAAAATTTCAATTACATATTCAAGAGTCATTACAGGTCTGCTCATGCACCCTAGGGATCTTACAACATGTACACTTGACATCGCTCACCGAGCCATCAACTCTTTATCCATCTTTGAACCTATTAAATACATGAAACAATGCAGGTCAACACGCAAGGTGTTGAGTGTTGGGAAGAAAGATACATATATATAAGCTTTATAAAATTGAAAAGTGTTGAATAAGTAAAAAATAATAATAAAAAGTTAAGTATTTAGTAAAATGAGAGCCCATATTTTAATGCATTTTATTTCAATTATACCAACAACATCATATATCATAAGGCCTTTGACCAATTTTCCATCAGAAGGGTCCGTAAGGAAGCTCAAGATTAGCTAACCCTTTTATACAAGAGGGAACTCAAGGCCATCACCAAGAGCTAACTCTTTTAGCATCATGGTCCTCCCTATCTTTCCAATTTAAGTAGGACACCCAGCATCGTGTGCTTACCCCGAGAAAATAGGAGGGTGCACAAGGTTAATATAATGGAGTTTCTCTATAATCTTTCTCGTAATAAAACAACGATAATGATAAAAGTGTCGATTACTATACTAGAATACGACATGGAAATATTTGAGAAAGAAAACAAGGATACATATGTATCACATTTCAAGCAAGAAACCCATAGTCATGTAATTGTTAAATCCCATACTTGATTTTAGAGATTCTAATTATATCCTTGATCATCTAGTACTATGTTCAACACCTAATCAATATCAATTAACCATAATTAATACATGGTCAATCATTATTATTTGTAGTTTAGGTACAATGAGGGTTTTGGCCAAACCTATGTTAAATATGAGCTTAGGATTAGTATTTTATACTGATTTGGATGTACTAAATTTGGTCTTGTTGGATTTTCATAATATACTGGAGCTCCCTATATTTTTTGGAATTAATATGGGAGTACAAGCACTAAATTTGCATTTTAATGCCAAAGAACTATTATTGAGCAACATCACTTAGATCAAGGTTCACATTTAAGTTCTAGGTTACAAAAGTAAATTTCTCAGATTTACTTTCCATTATACGCTAATTATACAGTTCAAATGAACCAAAAGTGAAGTATTGTATACCAAACTAGATATCACCAACAAGTATGCCTCAAAATGAACTTGGATTAGTACAACAAAGTGGACCTTTTGTGAATACGTGGATATTCTTAGGGGATTTATTGATCGAGGGAAATATTTGTAATGCATCTTTAAGATAAATTCTACTTCGAAGAACTTAAATGATAATTACCTATCAAGCCACCTATTTCATTCGATTCTTAGACCTAGTTTAGTCTAGGTTGACAGTGAATTGGGCATGTGTCTCTCCTATTCATGTTTCAATCACTATTCTGGTGTGACACAGTATCTATTCTGCATATGTACGTAGCCTCCACAGTCAGCTAGAGGAACAACTAGAAGAGTGTCCAGAAGATCTTCCTTGTCTAGTCCTTCTGAAGCGATTAGCCTTGGAGTCATTGTGTTGTCCTTCTATAGCAACGTTTCCTACTAGTTGAAAGCTCTACAACATTGTCTCTCTGGTATTAGACCTTTATCTACCTTCTTCATCTTTGCATGCTTACTATCTCTCACAACCCTCTTGTTTGTAGGTGCCACGAGTGTTGTCACACACAAAATATTAGACTACAAGTCAGAGAGGGGTAGGCCTCCTATGTGTTGGGGGTCAGACTCCCAGGAACCTCCCACACATCGGAGGCCCTCCAATATAGGTCGAGGAGGTGAGAAGTCTTGGAGCCATGAGCTCGCTGGCAAGGCACTTCGGCGGGTTCAAAGTTAATAGGAAAGGAGTTCCCATGCCCCAAACCTCATGTCTAGGATCCCAAAAGCCTTATGGGACCTATACAAACCTACAAAATGATTTGAGTTGTGCTTCTAAAGCTTGGAGTTCTCATGGAATGAACCTCCATGTTTCACCACTTCGAAGCAATGGCTAGGTATGGGGATTAGTTTTTTGTCCAACAATCTTATCCATTGATGCCCCATGGGTCCCTCTATCTCTAAAGTTGGATACTTCTAGTAGAAAAGGAGAAAGGAGGAGGTCAAGTTTGATCTCTCTTAACTCGCCTTTGTATATCTCAATCTAGGGGTTGTTGGAGTTTTCATGACCTTGTGAATCCGCGAGCTCATCCAGGATGGGGTTTGTATCACAAATTTGTTATTCATTGCAAATGGAAGGTATTGTACTCTTTCATACCTCTACTCCATGAGATTTGGAGGTAGGAGACTACATCTCCACCACCAAATCATAGGCTATGGATTATATTGGGCCACTTCTCGCATCTCTCTGCCTCACCTCACTAAATCACACTTCCCTGACTTGAGTGGGTGCATTTTATTCCTATTCCCATTGTTCTCAACCTCATTTAATCAAATAATTTAGTATTTTAGAACTTCAATAACTTTACATACAAATCCAAATTTTACTCAAAACTTCAAACATAAGTTTACAAGAATTGAATGATGATTTCATTTTAGTTTGAACGTATAATTCAATATATAAACTGACGAATAATTTATGAAAATCACTTCACAAATAAGAGTATTATGATCAAATATGATTATAATTGGATCCTCAATTGAAATCAAACAACACTGATAATATCATTATGATCATAATACATCCTAGGAATTATTACACAACCATTCATATTCATTTATATCTCTATATGGATGTCTAACCTTATATATACTTAATTTGATTAACTATATATATTCCTGACAATTGAACTCATCTAGGTATGTCAAAAAATATAATTTTGGATATCAAACTCCAAAATTTTCTAGTCATCACAGATTGATTGTTTGTAGATGTATTTAAATTGGAGAACGAGTTATATATAGTTAGATCTTAACAATATCCATAATTGTTTGAGTTGGTTTCATGATGTGAAATTGACTTAGGTTTACTTAAAAAAATAGAAATTATACGAGTTGTTATTTTGTCTTGTTGGTGTTTTTCACATGTGCCAATGACTTGAGGTGTGATAGAGCCATAGAAATAATAATTATTATCATCTCATCTTTTCCTCATAGGAAAGACATGAGAAAGATGATTTCCCATTAGGAAAGTAACTTGGATCATGTGTCCATGATATCATAAAGACATCAGTGAAGTGTAAGAAAAGAATAGAAATATGGATATCAAATCAGATAGGAAATCCAATGGATGCAACTTAATTCTATGTTTAAATTTAAATAATAAAAGAATTAAATGGTTGTTTTGATACTTTGTTTCCTAGAATAATTGTCCAGCTAAGTGGATATCTCTTCCCAAACATTATCAGAATAGAATAAACATACAATGTATATATGTAGAGAATTAGTAGCGATCAATGTGAGGTTTATATTTATTTTAAATTTCTCATTGTATATGCCCTAGTTATACTTATTAATAAATGACTAAAATCCATTTCTACAAAGGGGATAAAATTTTCTCTGCAAATTTTTGAACTTTTGTAACTAGAAAGGAACCATGTTCATTTTCGTTCACAATTTCTCCTAATTGATCCACATTCTCATAAGTCTATAAGCAGACTCAGTGGAAAATAAAATAGCATTGGGGAATTCTTATTTTATTATGTAAATCTTAGTATTGTTATAATAGATCCATGATTTCCAATATACAACAATGACATCAGTCAAAGTAGTTTGGATTGGTTTTTGCACCTTGACTTCTATAGTTGGAGATAAATAGAAATAATGGGCCGATGCCATGTAGTCTAAAGATTCACTTAGCAATATTTAGTCAATCAGTGATAACATTGTGTGGTTGTCTTATTTGTTAGTTGGTAATGCAATTTGATCGATTGCAAGATGAAAAGAAGAAAAGATAGCCTCACTTATCTAGTTTAGGAATTAAACTATCTTCTTCAATTTTTCTAAATCATAAATAACACCAATATCCATAAATTTTGGTAACCTCCTCTCCCATCCATCTAACACTCTAAAAGTTTACAATCCATAAAAAAATGACACTTGAAGCATATAAAAATCCATCATTACGTGTCTTGATTAGGATGATCATATTCACACTTAATTGAATTTTGATTTGAACAACCTATATGTAAAAAAAATTGGTAATTTAAATTCTAATTCAGACTGTATAAACCACCTTTTGTTCCATACACAACTTTGTTATATCTATATCAATTTAAAATAATTATTTAACTGTCTAATAGACTAACTCAACCTTCAACATTCAACTAACTCTTAGATTCTTTGAATTATTCATTTGGTTAAATACCTAATATTTCCTAATTTAAAATGGAGATATGTTCCTCATAGAATCTTACTAGGACCAAGTTTCTTCCAAAAGCCCCATATCACTCATCTAACATATATTTCTACACTAATATAGCTCTATTTATGGTTTTAAAAGACAACTTTTCACTCTATTGAGTTATGTGAGTCGCCCAACTGGTTTGAGAATTTTATCACAACAAAATTTGAAAGGTTTGAGGAATTAGTTGTTGGGTGACTCACTCCTCGAGTCACATGACTATAAAATACACCTGACACTAAATATCTCTAGATTCCACATCAAATGTTAGAATTGAGTGATTGAAATTGTTTGTGAGTGTAATTTGATTACATATACGAATAAGATATTTATTGAGCGCTTCTAGTCAATGAAATGGTCCTCCATTCGATAATTTTGCCAATACTAGAAATTACAACAAACGACCGAGTTCCATTGGATTAATTGGATGGATTTGGTATTTTGTGGGAAGATATAAAGTACTTAGGGGACATCCAGGATAAATGCCCATGACCTCCAAAACTCTATACATCACCCCAACGAAGGATAGATATGAAAGTTGATCACTTGAGTGAAGACAGGATCCATCAAAGATCTGGACTAGAGACTGTAACTATTGTCCAAAACTTGTGAGGAGACCACTGAGTTTCTTCTGTAGACTGCCACTTTCTACATGAGTCTACCTTTCTCTCTTTCCTCTTGTATCATTAACATGAGTAGGGAGTAGATCATTTAGTAGGGAATAGAGAGTATCCCCATCATTCATTTCTATTCTATTCTTTTCAAGCTTGTCTTTTATGGATATTTAGATTGCTTTACTTGTTCTTTAACATGATCAATCAACTACGTGTTTAATACAATCCTAGATGTAGTGATCACATAATTTAGGATTGGATTATTGATAGGATGTGATGTACCCCAAATGAGATCACATGAAAGATTATCTATGATTATTAATACATGATTCTTGTGTAACTAGACCTTAAATCCATGAGGATACTAATCCTTGTGTAATTTGTATCACGAAAGGGTACAAATTCACATGGTCCTAATCTAGAAGCCCCATTTCTTCAAGTTGGAACATTTAGTTAGATTACGTAGGCGGTGCCGGTGAAACTTGTTATCTTGGTAATTGCATCTTTGTGCATAAATGATTTCTTACATAGCTTGATTTTATTTATTACTTATTAATTTTGTTAATCAAACATGAACTTTATCTACCTTTGTTAATAAATCTTACTTAATTATTCTAAAAATATAGATGGTTCATAAAAAGGTTGTCTTAAGGGTTGATAATAAAGCTATAATGTGATTTGACTCCTTCACTATTGGATGGTGATTATTGCATCTTAGATTATGTAAAAGTTTTGGGATTTATTCTTAAGGGAATTTCTTATCTAGTAATCTATGACATGAACACTCTTCTAGATTATCACCTTTTCTATTTATTAATGTATTCATTTAACAAAAGTCTTATCAAATATATCAAACATCTAACTGCAACAACATACAAAAAAAGCTAAAATTTCCTTTTCTTCGATCATCAAAACTAATACCACAATAGATAGGCATACAACCCCATTCAATTTTTATGAGACTAAAAACCAAGTCATTCACTATTCAATCTATTACTTATATCATACATGTATGAAGATTCCATTTACATGCCCCTTAGGAAAAATACATATTGATACATTCCCACTCTATGTTACATATATTTACATCTTCTTAGACATTACCTCCCTGGTTCATGAGATTATACCTTTGAACATTAATAAATATGGAATACTAGAAATTCCAAATGATTCTATAGAATCCATTCTAGATAGGTAACTTGTAATAACAATAAATTCATGATATAAGCTATTTTAGAAGATTTAATAATGACTTTATTGCTAACACTCATACAACATTACAAAGGAAGGTTCAAAACCTTTAACAACATACAACATGATGTCATACTAGACTAGTATTACTGTGATATTCATCTCAATCATCTTACTTGTGTTTAGTATTAGATATTTCAGTTATTGACATTTTGCATATTTTTTCAGATAACTTTATTATTTGAAAACTATAACACATTAGAAAATAAGATGACTATAAATCAATAACAATTTTGATACAATAATGGTATGACCATTAATGAATTTACATTCATCATATTTTAGGTTAATTTAATATTTAGTTTTGCATATTTATATTGTGTTTCACTTTAGATTGTACTTGTTTTAGGTTTTTAGTAGTCTACACAATTTATGTGATATTTAATGTTATTTTGTGTTTTATTTTTAGGTTGGTGCAAGAAGAAGAGATAAATCATTATTCATCCATTAAAATCCCAAGAAAATGATAATCAATTTCATATCGAAACTTCCCAACTCCTATGATTGGAGTGAGGATCCACATGCATTTGGATAGAAAGTATGCCTAGTTACAAAAATGGCTCAAAATTTCATACCCAAGAATAAGCAAATTGAATATTTGTTGAAAGTCTAATACAATATGTAAGCATGTAGTCTATTTTATTACCCCTTCAAATAGCCTGACTATTCCTTAATTCAACCAATTTTCCAGCACTATAAATTTGCAACAAACAATTTACATTTGTTGGATGATGATATATAAACTTGAAACCCTATGACATGTTATTAAACATAGACATACATATTGAACATCACATTTTTCTAGCCCCATACCTAACCTTGGTCTTCACAAGGAGAATGAAGATAAATGTTGACAACTTGACATGGAGACACACTCTACTAGAGAACATGACTGAAGACTACAACTCATATTTGAGCGTGGTTTTGCATATCATAGATTTTCTCCTCCACATAGATACTTTATCCATGATCCTCTTATACTTCTCTTTTCCTTGTATCGTGAACACAATTTGAGAGTAGAGATTTTATTGGGGTGTCGAAATCAGCCCTATTGCCCTTACTCTATATTTTGCATTGGGAGTTGTTATTTGTATGAACCTCCATGTTGGAAATTGATTAGGTAACACCTTATTTATAGTCTGATCACCTATCTTGCTAGTTAATTATAATTCTTGGAGTATATACATTGAAACCTAAGATTAGATTATCAATTATTATTGTTGGACCCATGATATGACCTTTAATGGTTGTTCTCTAGGGTGATGATTCATAGGTAACTAGCCATTGACTGAATGAAAGATCAATCTTTGTGGATTTCATGTTCCAAAATGATATAAAATCACTAAGGCCCAATCCAATAGCTATATGAATGAATGATGAGATGCTTAGGAACAATTAAATATGAAGTGCCAATGAAACCTATCATCCTGCAAATTTTAACAAAATCTTAAAGATTATTTCTTGTATATTTCAATTTATATTTCTATCTTAGATTCTTTGGTTAATAAAATACAACCTCAAAGAATTATCTTTGTTAATATATTTAAGCTAGGATTTCAACTTATTCTTAAAAATGTTACTATTTGAGTGAGATCCTAAATCTATATTGTGATAAGACCTATCGCTCACGGATCCCGATTATTGCACATTATATGAGAAAAAAAACTAGGATTTTATATCTTTATGAATCTGTAGTGCGATAATTACTCAGTTTTGACTCTAGTGTGACAACAATTCATTTTGAATATTTAGTCTTCGAAGATAAAGTTAGGGATTTTTTTCTTAGTTTGTTTTTCCAAATTTTAGTTTCTTTTAATTCCATAACCTTTTTGTAATTTGTAGTCTGCTTTTTTAATTTTTATTTTTATTCTATAAGTTACTTTAGCTTGATTAATTTTTTATATTTGTTTTTATTTTTTGGATTATGATAATATCTTATTTCCCCTTTTGAAAAATATGTATCTTCATTCATTGGTGTGGTTTTGTCTAGGGCCTGATAATTAATTTCTCTATTTTAGGCAATCAGATTAAATGAATGACACATAGATTTAGCATTGGGTGGCTTTGGATCTCAATACACAATGAGAGAGGCTACTACAGGAGGCCAGAGTAGTAGTTTTAGAAGAAAACACAGACCCAAGGAATAGTGAGAAGGGGTTACATTCAAGAATTCTCTGGGGAGTACTATGATAGAGACACTCACTATACTATACAACGTCCATCTAATTCAAATGAGTGGTTGGATTCTTTGTAATAGATGTGCAATAACAATGGATCGATGTTGGATGAACAAAAAAATAACACAAAAGAATATCTGAGCTTATGTCCCATATTACAAAAAATATCTCTCATTTTGACAAAGTGTTTGAGGGTCCACCAAGAAGTTATCCCAAGCAGGAAGAACTGCCAACAAAAATGATCACTGACAAGGATTATACTAATGCCATCCTAGATACAATAATGTGTGAATCAAAGATGTCACAGAACCATTTATTACCCTTATCCTACTCCCACTGACTACAAAGTTAGAGGCAATAGGAGTTAGGCATCAAGACCCAGCTTGGTATTATCAAAGAATGTATACAGAAGCGTAAAAAATTAGCATACATGAACAAATAACAACATAAAAGCACCAATATAATCTCAACATTAAACAAGTATTATTAAGAAACACTATTTTTAAACTATTCCAATTACATATTGAGAGTACATTTATACAAGTTTGCTCATGTACACTAGGGAACTTACAACAAGTACACATGTACATAGCCCAACAAGCCATCAAGACCCTAGCCATACCTGAACCTAAAATGTACGTGAAACTAGCGGGTCAATACACAAAGTGTTGAGTACATGACAGAAAGATTCACATATATAAGCATTGCATAATTTGAAAATGTTATGAAAGTAAATGAACAAAATTAAACAAGTTAAATACTTAGAAACATGAGAGCCCATGTTTTATGTCTTTTTCCTCCAATTATACCGTCAATATCCTTTATTCATAAGGCCTTTTTGACAAAAAATGTCATTGGAAGAGTCTGAGAGAGTTTGGAAGATTAGATAACCCTATTTTTATGTGACCACAAGGCCATCTCCACGAGATAACCAATTTATCATCAAGGTCCACCCTATCTCAAAAACTCAAATAAAATGCCCAACCTTGCGTCATTACCCTAAGACTACATACAAGTGTACAAGGTTTGTATAATGTATGCAAGCTATAAAAGCAATGGGACAAAGCATTGATATACCATACTATAGTACTACATGGCAATATTTGAGGAAGTAAACAAGTATACATACATACCAGTTTGCAAGTAAGAAAACCATAGTCATAGAACTACTTAAATATTGTACCTAATTCATGGATTCTTAAACTAACTTATCATTGATCATCTAGAAACAAGCCACACTTGATTAAGCATAGCATTACATACATGCATTCGATTCACATCATTAACCTTAACTAGCTTCATTTTAAGGTTTTGGAAAAATTAGGTTCAAGGTTGTTTATTGGCACATTTGATGATCTTTTATTGATTTAGAGGTCATCATGAAGTTGTGCTTCATGTTTCATGTCATTCTAAGGTTCCATTCATTGTATATTATTATTATAAGATTTTGGTTACTTATGTACAACCTAGGTCAAAAGGACTCAAAATAGAGCAACGACGGTCATTATTCATCAAGTTAAGGGATCCAAGCATAAAAGATGATTTGTATCGACAAGATTAGGACATAGGAAACACGTATCAAGATTATGTTAATGTCCCATAGAGTCTAGGCATCATAAATGATTACAGTTTTCTACATATTCAACATGAGTTCAAAACCCAACATATGAGACTTATATCCATAGGGTTCAACATGTGACCTAAGTGAGACATCCATGTGAAAGACATGAATACTATTAGTTTTAACTATGATCCGGTAGGGTAGATCATAAGATTTAGTTTTGTGTTCAGTTTAGGGAACAAGAAAACAAACCAAGTCAAATATTATCATATTAGGAAACATAGGGTTACAAAAACCATCATAGTGCAAGGGGGATCTTAGGCATTATGGTCATTGAACATCACAAGAAATCTAATTTTAGAGATATAAAAGGGTTGTATGAATAAGAAGACAAAGATTCCACATTATGTTCAAGTATCATCATTATTCATCCATAGGGGTAACACATTCATGCATTAAGAGCAATATGGGTAACATAGAAAATATGAGATTTAGGGATGATACTAAAGTTATGGTG
Organism: Alisma plantago-aquatica; assembly: GCA_963693085.1. Lineage (NCBI taxonomy): Eukaryota > Viridiplantae > Streptophyta > Magnoliopsida > Alismatales > Alismataceae > Alisma > Alisma plantago-aquatica. The sequence continues at coordinate 1,114,119,799 of OY856410.1, forward strand.
GGATATATTTTATAGATTTCGAAGATGATTAAGCATTAGTCAAACTTAAGATGCATGATTAACATAATAGGACACCGTACATCATTAAAGTCTCAAAACTAGTCATATATTTACATAAAGGTAAAAAATGTAAAAATTGTGATTTGAGCCTTCATTTAGATCAAAAGTACATAAAAGGTATTGATTTGATGATCATGGGTGTAAATGTGAACTCTTGTTTCAAGATTCACCATAACGATGCATTAGATGTGGTCAACATAGACAAAGATTACATTATAAGTAAAATTTGATGACTAAGAGCATATCTAGGTTATGAAAGCATGTCTAGGTTGTAGATATTTTTGAGAAGATCAATCTGATATATAATATTGTATACTTTATCCTTAGGATGAGTGATTTATAAATTTGTTAAGTTTACATTCATAATTATATGAATATTTGAGACATACCATTATATAATGAGGAACCACCATTCTCGATCCACAATCTGGTGGTCAGACCCAAGACAAGGGAAGGAACCCAACACATCATGATCTGGGGGCCATGTAGCGCTCATCCACTCACCACTACTCCCTGGCCCACACTTCAATTTCCAAACACCCGCTTACTGGTATGACTATAGTCTCATGATTGTTGGTTGCCTGACTAAAGGCAAATGGCTCATGCAACAACCATTGATTGGGTCGAGGTCTGGTCCCTTGGCTCCCTTCCACACTTATATTGCACAAGTGTGCAGTGGCATGCCCCGTTGAGGCTTGGTGCCCTTGTGCGTGGGAGTAGTAGGGACCATAAGACCCCACAAACGAGCTAGCAAAGATTAATACATAGGAAAGGGAATTGTTAGTTCATGTGTATAAGGAGTGGACCCAAGAGGGGATCCATTCCCTACTTAAATTAAGGAATAAACCATCTATTCCAAACGCACTAAGGAGGTAAGTTGAAATAGTTGTATTTTTTCATTTCTTAATTGTTGGCCAACGAAAAGGCCAAAGTATAGTAGTGGACATAAACATCATGATTGCTTTCAATTTTTGTAAGATTACAGAGCATTCTCCAATTAATGGGCTTACATGAAAGCAACTACATAAAGATCTAAGTAGAGGGATATCTAGCTATTTCAACTCTATCTCCCCAAGAGCTCCACCTAGAAGGTCCACGTCACCAAGTTCAATTTATCAAGTCCTACACCTAGGGTTGGAAGCATACCCTAGAATTGAAGACAAAATTCAAGTTATTAGCGAAAATGCTAGTATGTGCATCCAAATCGGGGATTGAGAAATATAAGAGAATAAAGGACATCAAAAGTAACAAGGATTTCCATGGAAGAGGAAAGTACCAACCAAGTAGATATCAAAAGAATATGAATTTCAAATAAATTGACAATAAAAAAAGAGGTTTCTTTCCTTAAAATAATGCCATAATAATATCATAAGTAGTTCTCGTAAACAACAGAGACCAAAGTTATTTCCAGTAGGGCTCAGACACCAAAGGATCTCAGCCTAAAAATATTGGGTGGAGATACCAAACCCTGGGTTGAGATATCACACTCCTGTATAAATAACGAGTCGAAAAGCACACTCGTGGTATAGAAAGGGCACTCTATATATATGGATGTACACATGTACCACTACAAGAAAAAATTAGTCTAAACCATAAACTCAAATGGAGAAAGGCAAGCTAAAGTTTAGTCAAATAGAAATAACATGATGGGAACATCTAACAATTATAATATGAGGTCAAAGGATCCATAATCAAATATCCAATCATGTCCACAAATAAGATGCAACATAAGATTATAAAGTCCACCATAAGATATCAATAAGAGTTCAATAAGAAGATTCAACAATAGAAGATGATCATAAATTCAGAATCAACGTATAATCTTTCACATGAAATATATTCTAAGAAGAGAGAGAAATTGAGTAGGCTAAAATGTCCATAGGACCAAGAGAGAGAGATAAAAAGTGGGTGATTGCTCAATATGATAAATGGAGATACAACATACCTCAGATAGAGTCTACATAAGTGTAAAGTCACTCCTAGGCCCAAGCCTATGTCTCCAAAACACTTATTAAACATATATATAGAATTTGGGGCAGGTTTACATTAATTGTATAAACCCTAAAAAACATATTTTTTATTATTAGTAAATTAGGGTATGAAAACTTATACCATCTTGTAGATTAGATTTTCTGAGTTCGTATCAAATTTTATTATATTTTTAGGACTTATTCATTATTAGTTATGAATTTTATAATTTCTAACCAATTTGGAATATATGGTAATTAGGCGATGGAAATAACACCATTAGACAGAGGAAAACTTTGTGATTCCTAAACATATATTTTTTATTTTTCTGAGATATACATAATTAGATATGATTTTTAGAAATACTAGTCAATCAGTAATTCCCAACAATCTACATAAATCTTGTTATCTGGTTTTGAAGCCAAAATGACCTAGTCTAATAAGGCTTTTCCCACTCAATCAAGTCAGGCACACCACTCAGTGGGGAATGGTCAAGGAATATGTGAAAAGTAACTACAAAAAACCTTGTCTATACCGACACATTATCCCAACACCATATATTTTCTACTGATATATATTACATTTATCGACACATAAAATGAGTGCTGGTATTGTTGGATATATAACGAGGGCGAAGCAAATAAAAAACCTGAACCGTAGCTTAGTTAAACCCTTTAATAAAAACATCAAATCCTCCAGCGCCGCAGTGCGCTGTCGAGAACTATCGAGAGCTCTTTTCTCACAACATCATTTTCGAAGCGAGTTGTCATCAGCGCTGTTGATGTAATCGTTGCCGGTATCCTAATCAATGCGTGCCGCCAAGCAAAAGGATGTGCCTCCAGATTCCAGATCCGATGGAAGATGACATATTGAGTACATGTGCGTGGAGACCTGAAGGATCGCGCCTAGAATGAGTTTCGCAATTGACTATTCAACACGGCATTTTTACCTCGGCCACCATACATTGCCGGTGGTGAACAGGTAGATAATTGATGTTTGTAGACCGTGTTTTGTTAATGTTTGAACATATACTTATTTACCGTTCTTTATTTCCTTAGTTTCTGACATTTTATTATTTGAATTTGATGGTCTTAGTCAAATCGTCCGCCGTGCTTTCTCTCCTCTTATTATTAACTAGCAACACACACGTGTATATGCACGTGTCCCATTGAATATGTTTATTTTAAATATTTAAAAAATAAAACTTCTAAAAAAGATAATGGTAATCGTGCCCCATTGAACATGTTTATCTTACATTAAATATTTGAAAATAAATTTCCCAAAAAGATAATGATAATCCTCGTAACGGCCTAAAAAGATAATGATCATCTTTTTGTTCTTTTATCATGAAAGAAAAATATAAAATTAAATAAATATAAAAAACTTGAGAAAAATCGTGAGAAGAAAGAAAATCAAGGAGAGCGAGCACTTTTTATAGTATTTATAGTAGTATAGATATTGTCACATGGCGTGATTTCATGTTAAGTAGTAGATGCACTTTTTTATGACTCCAATGAGCATACGGCTGGATCTAATAATTTTTAAGACACTTAATGCTACACTTACGGCTGGTGTTAGATGATCAAACAAGTGTAGTACTTTCGATAAGCCTATGCAGAAAGTCGACAATCATATACCAATTAAACATATGAATAACCATACCCTTGGCATTGAAATGTATGTCATCCAAGATGGGCACACTTAGATGTCATTGACTAAATACGACATTTCAAATTTTAACCATACGGCCAAACCTCCGTATAGAAATTGTTTTATATATGAGAATTTTCACTATGTTTGCGTTTTGTAAATTATACAATATTTAATGTAATGTGCTACAAATTTTTTTATTAAAGAAAGAGTGAACTACGAAGATGAATTACTTCTTAAACATATATACCTTTAACAGAGGTGTGCAAATATTGAACGTGGCTTTTGTGGAAATGCCTAGTATGCGCGACAAATAGCTAATTATAACACTACCTCGTACACTAACGTATTCTACTTGTTCATTGTAATATTTGCTATCAGATTACTATTTCTTTTCCTACAATGTTTACCCCATGAGTAAGAGGACAAGGGTAAAGATCAAACAAGGGGAATAACATGAAGCAAAACTACTTGCATTCTTACCCACTCCAACAAGGAAAAACTTATTATAGGAAAGGTCCTATAATAAATTGGTAGGATCCAATTGAAATTTGTTATAGTGTACATTGTCCATTTTTCTCTCCTAATTTTTTAGGGGGTGAGGTCTTGAAGAGGAGAGAGAAGGAGATGTTGTAGTGTGATTGGTTGTCCTATAAAAATAGTATAGGACTAGTCCAATAGTACACTTTTTGCTCCAACAAGGTGAATTTAAGTAAGCATTTACATCACCCATACCCTGTCTGATGACATTCCTAGTTTTACATCATTTTCCTCTCCCCCCTCCCTAATGTTTCTCATGATTCCATTAAGCTAGGTTCTTACTTCCTAGTTTTATTTCTTATAGTGATTTCAAAACTTTTCTATTAATCCATGGGTGTTTTTCTCTTGGTAGATGGCCTTTATAAATTTCCATTTGTTAATTGATATGGTGTTATAGTATTATTTTTGTTTCTTCTAAATTAATTGATATGGTCCATGCATTCTTACACTTTTTATTATTGTAAAACATTTTATTACTTATTCATATTCCATGTCTATCCCAAGCTAACTTGTTACATACATAAAAATTATGTTAATTATATGTTTTGTAATCCATTAAATATGCCAAGTGTGCAATTGGTCTACAAATGGTAATTCTATCTGAAAGACTTTACTATTTATTACTTTATATATAAGGGAATTGTCTTCTCTTCTCCTTATATTATTTCTTTTTCAAGATCTCAGACTCTTGTTTAATCTTAATGGGGAGAGTTGGCAATTCAGTTGGGATGCGACATGATATCATGTGTTATAACTTCTACACATAAAGAACACAAGCATTGTGCTTATTTCTCTTTGCAACATGTATACAGTTCATTGTCATCACTCTATTCTGATTATTTATAATGAGTTTCTTCCGCCTTATGGAATATGTTTCTCTTGTGCTCCCATTGAATATATTTGTTTATATCCAAGTGTGGTTTACTAAAGATAATACTAAGTGGTCATTCTAGAAATTATTTCATATGATTATTTTGCATATCATGATCTTAACTAATGAGTTGTAGTGTTCTATGTATAAACAAAAAAAGTATATACAATTCAAGTAGTCTATATAAGCACATGAATTGGTTTGAGAACTATTTTCTTAAAACTCTAGTACTCACTAAAGAAAGACCACAATGACTTAGCATATGTTAATGTTTAACTTCTATCAGTGTAAAGTATAAGTGTATTGGTATATTCAACAATAAACTAACTGAATGGACCATTGTCTTATAATTATTGATTTAGTTGTTTATCATAAATGCTAGGTTATTTGATCCGCAACTTCAATATGATATTATATGATACATGACAAGACTGACACATCCAAATTGTTCAAAAATTATATGGTTCTTAGTGACAAATTTAAATTTTGAGTTTTACTATGTGAATTGGTTATGGAAAAGGGGGATGACTAGGAGCAAGAAATTTTGAGTACAATGTAGAATTTGTTTACATAATATCTATCTCATAAAGTGGAGTTGAATGCATCCATATTAGTGTATTACAATATGATTAGTACCCCCATTTCCAAAGTGTTCTATTATCATAGTAAAAGTTGGAATCGTTCTCTAAGGCATCCCAGTTATTAATGTATGTATGTTTGTATTATATTATCACTTATCATCACATGTTTTAAGATGTTTCTATTGTTGAGTATGATTGGTGCTAATTCTTTTGTTTTGTTGTGCAGAGGAAAGTATTGTTGATGAAGAATATTGAAAAATAAGACATCATCCATTATCCAGATGAATTAAATTCTTTTTATGTTTGGTTAAATTGTAAAGGCAATGCCTCATCTTGTATTTTAAAAGCTTATGACATCAAACAACTTAATTTTTGTATCTTTTTTTAGGTACTTTACAGCTAGACCTATGTGATTGAAACTTCCCAAAATGTTAACAATATTTCATATGAGGAATTCATATGTATGATTTGAGAATTATTATTACTTCAAGGTTAATAGTTGGATTGTAGGTATAAAACATGTGAAATACCATGAATGACATTTGTGCACTATGATTGTTATGGTCTCTTTCTAGAACTATATAGTTTGCCATCAGTTGTGAAGTCTAATTACCTATCACCCTTATAATCTTAAGACATGTTTCCAAAGATAAAACAAAAAAAATTATACCAACAACCTTAGCATGTTGGTATATGTTTCCCTCCATTTCACTGAAAACACTATTTTGGTATTTCAAGTACCTACATCGGCATCTTATCAATGCTGGTGTAATATTTTAAAAGTTAGTTATTTTTGGTGCTAATAGTATCTATGCCAGCAAGCATACAATATGTACCAGCAACCCATAAGTGACAGTTTAGAGGGAATAATGAATGGTGAGGTCTAGCCCGACACACCTATAACGTCATTCACAAGTGTCAGCATAGCCTCAAAAATGTTGGTAAAGATCTATGATGTCATCAGATTAGCCAGCATTTGTTGGATGCTAGTATAGCCTATACTAACACTTTTGAACCTATACCCGCATTTTACTGGGCATTGGTATATGACCATATTGTTGTAGTGGTCTATTATGCCTCTTATGGCAAAGACAAAATTACACATCAATATTAGGGTAGACATGTAGCACATGCTTGGACCATCTTCCCAATTCACATGATCTGTAATGGAGGAAACACAAGGTGTATCAGAAACTCAACCTATTGAAGAAGGAAATTAGCCAAACCAATCCAACACTAGCAACTAGAACTCCCATCGTCTTTCCCATTACCCGCCTATCTCAGAACCCATAACCCAACTTTTGAGATAGGCTGATACAACAACACGCCACCCTACCATGGACAACAGGTTAAAGTAGATAGGAAATAGAGAAAGGAAATCCAGAGCAATACAATAGGTGGAGGTATTGCAATCTATGACTAGAAGTTTCTTGTGACGACATAATAAATTCAAAGAAGGCTTAATCATATCAAAATGACAATTGGATTGTCAGGACATTTCATGACATCAGAACCACAAAGATATAGATGGAAAAAGGAGGAAAGATAACTATCTCAAGATAGGAAGAAACAAAGCCACTGGAAGCTCCTCTAGTGAAAAGGGAAAAGGTATGATCCTTTCCAGCTCCTCACGAAGGCCATAAATGTCACCTCAGTCTTTAGTGCTGAGGAATTTGTCAGTAAGATAAGGGAGTAGTATAGGGAGGAAAATTATGCCACCTTGAGTGCTATCTTGAGATTCAAGGGCCCGAAGGATGATCATGGGTGGCTTTTACGAGTTTTTGAAGGTATTGAGATGCAAGGAGGCGAGAAAAGGAAAAGAAACTGAGGAAGAATAGAGGAACGGAGAGAGAGCTCATTGTGAGAATGATCGGGACACTGAAACCCAAGAAAAGTGAGTACTTAAAAGGTTGGGAATTGAATGAGGAACAAAATGGAATATAAATTGTGTGAAAACATCGAGGCATTATTGAGAAAAAAGTTACAGAAGTTGAAATGGATGTAGTGTTTGGAATAGAGGGAGAAGACGAGCTCTGGCACGTCAGATCGCGATCCAAAGGTTGGGAAGGGGACCACATATTAAAAAAATCCAGTCTAAGAAATAATAGCGTGACACGTTGGAAAGGCATCCATAAATTAAATGTGCATGACATTGAGTCAGACCCGAGAAACAATAGAAAAATGATTACATTGATTAAATACTTTGAACATTAGGCATTTAAAAGTTATCTTTTCTTTGCTAAAGCTCAAACAAGGTCTAAACAAAGAAAAAATTGATACTTAGGCTAATTAAGACATATAGATTTTTATTTTGCATTAATTTTCCATTTTGTGCATGTTTACCATTTTATTTAATTTTTTGGACTTTAAGTCATATTCTCTCTCCTAAACTACACTAGGATAGATAAGTTTGTCCAATTAATGTGAAAATCACAATTAGACTAATTTTGGTACATAAAATCAGAATTTCGAATTTGTTTCCACTTTTACAGTTATTTAATAATTTATAGCTAAACAAATGTGGAGGTTGGCAGTACACAGTGATTCCCTTGCGGCCCAGATACTGAAGGCAAAATATTTTAGTTCCTCATCTATCCTGCACATGGAGTTGGGCGGGAATCCTATCTATACTTGGAGGAGTATTTGGGGAGCGTTGCAGTAGGTGAAGAGTAGCTTACTTTGGCAGGTGGGGGATGGGGGAAGCATAAATATATACAGGGATAGGTGGATTCCATAGCTCAGTGGCACTGTCCATAGGTATTTGATACAGGGACTGGTGGAGTATAGGACAGTGAGTGATTTAATTTGTAGAGTGCCGAAGAGATGGAATACGGAGGCAGTGGAGGCTTGTTTTCCTACACATATAGCCAGAAGAGTCCTCAACATCCCTCTATTATAGCGGAATAGAGAAGACAACCTGTTCTGGGAGAGAGAGAGTAGTGGTACATTCTCGGTCCGCAGTACTTACTTTCATCTCTGGGCGGGAGCAGACTTAGTAGATAGTGCAGACACATATTTATGGAAGAAACTTTGGAAGCAGAGATGGCCGCCAAAGTTGAGACACTTTGTATGAAGAGCTCTTAGGAACATTCTCCCCACCAAGGTAGAGCTTATGAGGAAGAAGGTGACGCTGGATGACAAATGCCAACATTTCTAGAGAGAGGACATTTCCCATGCATTGATGCATTGTGCTCAGGCTAGGCAGATTTGGGTCACGGGCGAGTTTGATTGGACGGGGCACGTGGAGGCACATGATGTGGGGAGCTTTGTGAGGAGTTTTCTTGAGGAGGGTGATGGCCGACGCAGGGATGAGGGAGCCACTCTTTTGTGGGTGGCATGGACAACAAGGAACAAAGCACTTTTTGACGATCACTCGCCTTATCTCTCGGGACTTGCGGTTGGCTTCATCGACTTGGTGGCGAATTATGCTCGATATCACACGGCAGTGGCACACTGAATAGCGGCACACCGACCAGTTACATGGCGGCGGCCACCACCGGGTAGCGTGAAGATCAATATTGATGCGTCTCTCACCATGGTGGATGATCATGGTTGCGGCGCATCCATTAGGGATGAGCACGAACAGCTTTTTTGGACTTTCCAATGTTGGATAGAGCATCTGTACTCAGTGCTTAGTACGGAGGGTACAGCTGTTTTGCACGGCATGTGACTTGCTCTCAGGGAAGGCTACATGGATATAGTGGTGGAGACATACTGCTTACTTTTGGTGGAGGAGGTAAAGAAGGGGAATGGCAGACATGGCTATGAGGAGATCATCATGTGTGACATCATAGACCTTTCTCTTAGCTTCCTTTCTTTTAATTTTCTTTTTGTTCGGAGGCAAGGCAATAGAGTAGCACATGCCTTGGCTTCTTTCTCCTGTCATTTTGTTAACACTCACTATGTTAGGGAGGGCTTCGAGGATCGGATACTTGTACTGGTTGCAAATGATTTGATTGCTTAATAAAATGGCGGGCGCCCTTTATAAAAAAAATATAACACTTTTGGCTTTTTGTCATATTTTTTCTCTAAATATAATTAGGATAGTCATTATTGTTCAAATATTGTGAAACTCGAATCCCAAACTATTTGTAACCCAAGGAACATAGTTTTATCATTATATTTGTGTTTTGGAATTTCCTTTTAGGAGAAGACACCCCATTAGGGTTTTGTCTCATTACCAATATATTTATGAAAATATTATATCTTTATTATCAACATTCACTTAATTGAGTCCTATTATCTTCATTTCATTTCCAAAAAGGGTTTACGGATATTATTATGCACATAATTTCATATCTTAATTATTTAACCTATTTAGTCCATTTATTCAATATTTATTTAGATAATAGAATACTATTAATATTTATGGATAGGGAAATATCAATTATTATTCTAATTTGTGTGTTAAGAACATTTCTCCTCTTTTCAAACATATGTTAGCCATTACATGAATATTAGTTAAAAAAACGACATAGGTGATATATTTTATGAACCATATACATGTCAGCACATATACATGTTATTATGTTAATATGAGTGTACTGTGATATGTGTTGTTGATTTTTAAACCTACTGCCACCTAATATATTATATGTATTAACATTATTCATTCAGACATATTTTTATCCTTATTTGGTCAAATCTAAACAATCCAACATTATAATCTCCTAATCATGAGAATAAGATAAGATCTTAGATTTTGGGATGTTACATTGCAGCCGCTGGAAAACTGTTGAGTTTGAAGGTTCATGTAGCTAGGGCAGTGTCGCTTCCCTAAATTGAGGAAGAAAAAGGAGGATCGAGGGGTGATTCAGCATGTGAAATAGGAGGAGAAGAGGGGGGAAAGAGAAAATAAAATGTTGTGAATAGTATGATGCTTGAAATTTATGCAAATGAGGATAGGAGGAGGGTGATAGATGGCATAATTTTGAGGTAGAGAAGGTACACTATTGTAGCACTATAGCATATGGAGAAAGGTAGGAGAAGGTCCCTACACGGTTACACTGAGGGTGGAAACCATGGGTCATGATCATATGGATGAAGTGGATCGTGCCCAAAGTCAGAGGGGGAATAAGAACACGTAAAATTTGGTTGTGCGTCATTGGGACCAATAAGGCAAAATATGTACAATTCAAATAAAATAAGTGTAATTCAAGCTAAATTCAAACCTTTCATATCTCGAGCTTCGAAGTTCTGATTGAGGCTATTTTTTTCCATTTGGTTCATTTTGGAATGTCTACAATATCATTACATCAGAGAGAAAGAATATCATAAAAGAGGTTCAATTTTAATTGCAAGAGGGTGCTTTTTAAAATTATAAAACTCAGCCCAATTATGCAAAATGATGTCACACATTATCTAATCGACCGTTGTTGTGATCAAACTAGAAAATTACCACATTCTAAATTATGAAATTGACATTCAAGTGAGTAAGATATCACTTGATGGGAGAGAAAGAGAATAGAGGAGAGAGAAAAAGGCAAGTTATCAAATCCTTCCCTGATTAAAATATATTTCTTCCTCAAAATTCATCTAAGATCTTAGTCAAAGGTCAAAGTTCATATTCATCATGTTTAGGCAAAAAACCTTTGTATTAAGGAATACACTATTATGGATTGCACACTTTAGTTTCCATCTTTAAGGGTGTACCCTCCTTTGGTATTATATTTATTTTGTGGTACCATTGTTCAACTATTTAACTTACTTGTTCCTCAACCCAATTCATTGATTCAGGCATAACTTAGATTATCATCATAGCATAAAATATTTCTAGCATTAGGGTTCTGCATAACACTATTTAACTAGGGTTTTGTTTATATATACATACCAACTGAAGGTATTTTCTTAGAATCTATGCTATCAGTCTCTCAAATGAACACGTCCATTATTGTGACTTTCCATTAATGTTATCATCACCCTTTTGTTTCCTCTTCAAACTAAAATTATTTGCATGGCTTAGCTATCCCTCAAGATTCTACCAACTATCCTAAATTATACTCATCACCATTCATTTTGTATTAGAAATTAAGAAATGTAATCATGATTACTCAATCTAAGATCTCAAGGCAAGTACATCTTTCATATAAGTTATGATTTCATATAAGGTCTAGCTTATGATAGTGACTTATCATACACATTCAAATTTAATATACATGAGATTATTTCATGTATCATGCATCATATGAGGAACATCATTATCATCAACATAAAGGTTTCATATATATCTCACTTGTATCTTGAAAGAGCTCCACAAGTACGAGCCACTCAACTAAGACCTATCCATGTCCAACATGATATGCTAACCACAACCATTTACCCATAACCAATTTCTACCTATCTTCCAAGAAATAAGGGAAACCACTAGATTCCTTCACATATATCCACTAACCTGAGTATGAGATTCATCATGGATATAAAAAAAACCACATACATAATCTTAGGTTTCTCAAACATCTCCCTCACCTAGATGGAAAACATACATATATTCAAATGCATCCACCTCTAGGGTTAGGTTTTTTCACTGTAAATATAGGCTTTGATATCATCAAGGAAACTATCATGGAATCAGAATCCCAGTCCTATGAACCAAATGAATACCAAAGACAACATGTGGAAGCGTGAAATGCTTAGCATACATGAACAGATAACAAGATAAAAGCACCAATCATAATCTCAACATTCAACAAGTATATTACGTAACCTTATTTTATTACAAGATTCAATTACATATTGAAGAATACCAATTACACAAGTCAGCTAATGAACACTAGGGATCTTACAACAACTACACCTAACATAGATCAATGAGCCCATCAGCTTCTAGCCATCTCTGAACCTATAGAATACGTGAAACAAGGCGGGTCAAGAACACAAGATGCTGATTATAGGGCTAAAAGCTACATATACATAGGCTTTTCATAATTTAAAAAGATTTACAGAAGTAAATGAACAATAATAAACAAGTTAAGTATTTAGCAAAGCGGGAGTCCAAGTTTTATATCATTTTACTCAAGTTATACCATCAACATCATATATCATAAGGCCTTTGATAAACTTCCCATCAGAAGGATCTGTAAGGGTGCTCAAGATTAGCTAACCCTTTTATATGTGAGGGACCACAATACCCAAAGTCATTGGGCAAAACCCTTTTTCAACATTTATATAATAGATTTCCATATTATGTGTGCAAGTTATGAAACAATGAGATGAGACAAGCATCAAGTACAATACAAGCACACTACATGGCAATATTTGAGTAAGTAAACATGCATACATATATATCACATTCAAGCAAGAAAGCCATAGTCATATAATTATTAAAGCCCATACCTAATTTCAGAGATTTCATAACATATCCTTGACCATCTAGACACAAGCAACACCTGATTAATAACAAGATTGCATACGTGCATTAGATTATCATCATTAACCCTAATTTGCTTCATTTTAGGGTTTTGGCCAAATTAGGTTCCAAGTTGCTTATTAGTGCATTTGATGATCTCTTGTTGATTAGGGTCCATCATAAGGGTGAGGTTCAAGCTTCATTTTATATAGAGGTTTCATGTGGACATTACAAGATTTTGGTTACTTATGCACATTTCAAGGTTAAAGGACTCATAAATGGGCAAGAAGGGCCATAGATCATTAAGTCAAGAGGTACAAGCATAAGAGGTTATTTTGATCAGAAAAGTATGGACATAAGAATCACATTCAAATTATGGTGGATGTCCCCTATGGTCCAGGCATCAAACTACCAACATGAGGTACCAACATTTAAACATACATAAAATCATTAACATGATCCATATGCCATAAAGTTTCAACATGTGGTTAAGGTGGGAAAACCATATCTAAGTTATCATGAAGAGTGGAGTATTCCCTAATTTAATAGAAGGGGGTCAAAGGAAAAGGTTTCACATAAGAATTAACTCACAAGAACCACAAACATGCCATATATGGGCATGTAGGTCAAGTTGGGGGCACATACATCATTATATTCTGAATAGGGTTATCCTTGACCAATTGGTTCACAAAATATCATGAGGTTACTATTAAAAGATCTAATATCTATTGATGCATCAAATAGATCCAAAACCCCATATGATTTGGGTATAATCGTTCATTTCCATACATAGGTCACATTCATGCTATGAGTGTCATATGAAATAAACATGGCACAAGGATATTGGGGAAAAGTCATTTGGGACATGGACAGTAGGAGTCACTAATTTCCAAGACATATAAGTATCTAGATGTCATTAGGAAGCAATATTAGTCATCATAAGGGCAAAGTACACTATTATAGTCCAATCAAGTTACATATGTTCAAAAGGTGTCATTCATGAGAAATAGGGGTAATTAGGACTCCCATGTAGTTCAAAGTTGTACAAAAGTTACTGATTAGATGATAAAGAGGGTAAAAGTGCACTAAAAGTTCAACCTTCATCATTATTATTCATTAGATGTAGTCAAACATAGTTCAAAATTTTGTTTTTAGTAAAACCGAGAATAGGAAAAGGTTTTAGGGTCTTCAACCATTCCCAACTTGTATATCTTTTCGAGAGGATCAATTTGATATATAGGTTCATTATATTTTTCCAAAGGAGTAGAGAGTTATGCATTTTATAAGATTAGGCCCAAGAACTACAGAGAAACAAGGGGCACTACCTTGGTATCATGTGGGACATCGTATTCGTTCCTTTTGCATCTTGTGGATGAAGAATGCCCTATCGAGTTCAGATAGGGAGTGGCCAGGCCGCCAACATGGCACGTAGCCACAGGCCGATGCCGGCCTTGACTCAGTCAACAATCAGTGCTCCAGGCTAAAGGGGGGTATGTGTTGAGCATCGTCAGATACACATCCAATGCTACCAGTGTCCTCCCACAAATAGGGTTGCACCAATCCACAGGAGGTCGGCTCCTTGCTCCTCATTGTGGCGGCACTCAAGAAGCATCTCATCAGAGCATGAGTAGGGGCATCAAGAAGGTTGTTTTAGTGCCTGGAAAGTGGCCGCCCAACATCGTCTCCTTATCGTGAGGTGTTTTGCGGTCACAGATAGAGCTCAACTCGACCAGGGTGGAAATTCCCAAAAGGCTCAAAGGCGACACCACCATGTCTAAGGGAGGAAGAAGAAGTAACTAGGTGGGTGTTGGAGAGCACGAGAAAGAGGAAAAACGGGGGGAAAAGAAATAGGGTGGCAAGCTGAAGCAAAAAAAAGTAAGAAAGATCAAGATTGGGGCTTATATCGGCTGAGTCGGGGTTGCGTAGTTAGGGTTGGTGAAGGTGAAACGCCAATGGCGCCAATGCACTGTACAGGCAAAGGGGACGAGCTAGGAACCGTTGGATCTCCTGACCTGACAATCCAATGGAAAAAATGTGAGGTGTTAGGGTTTGGGTGTAGGGAGGTGGCAGCTGGGCCGCACGCTCTCTCAACACCTTGTTGGGCCGACCCAAAGCAGAAATCTATGATCCAAAATCGAATTAAATCAAAGCAAAAATAAGAGGATCTTTGCAGCTTCATAACTTGAACTAGGAAGGTCCAATTGATGTGATTTTTGCATCGTTGGATTCAGAATTGATAGGTCTACCATTTGGCATATAATAGAGAGAAAGAATGTCACATTGAATAGGTTTAGAATTGCTTACAAGGGTGTGATATGTTAAAGCATGTCATGGTTGTTCAATATTTTGAATATTGCCATATCTTGCAAAATTGGTGATCCAAACAATCAAATTGGAATAACCTAATACTCAAGAAATTAAATTAATATCAAAATGAGTAGTTAAATTCTCCAAAAGAATGAGAAGGTACATAAAGGTAGAGAGAGAAAGTTAGGTTATCACATCCTTCCCTCCTTAAAATAAAATTTCTTCCTCGTAATTTGTCTAAGATTATAGTCGAAGGTCGAAGTTCATATTCATCAAGTGCCATTAACCATCCCATAGGTTCCAAATAATCCCCCATCATGGGGTGCGCACATAGGTTATCATCATAAAGGGTGTACTCATCCCAATGGTATACAAGTTACTTGGTGTTTTATCCTATTATGACATCTTCTAGACATTAAGTTTACCTAACCTTTATCCCTACTACATTAAGGCTTTTGTTCATAACTTCATACAACTCCAAGATGTCTTATCAACATTTTTGTTATCAATTATCAAAAGAACATGTTCAAAATCATGACTTCCAAATGGGATCACCATTAAAAGGGTATATTTCATCACTATACTAGATTTCATGCATGTTTTAGCTTTATCCAAAAATTCTACCAACTATCCCCCAATTATGGTCATCACTTCTCATTTTTTGTCTGAAATTAAGCAATTTATTCATCATGTTTATTAAAGTTATGACCCTAAGAGCATCATCATATCAAGTTATTCATTTTTCATTTGAGTACGAGATTAGGCATGTTACCCCTGATTATTCAAGCTAAGATCTTATGACATCGTGTCAAGTTTGTGATTTCAAATCTACATCTTTTCATGGATGGTATGGTTTCACATTGGGCTGATCTTAAAAGAATGGCCCATCGTACGTATATCAAGTTTTCAGCTTAAGTGAAATTATTTCATGTATCATTCACCATATGAAGGGCACCATTATCATCAACATAGAGGTTTCTTAATTATCTCACTTTTATCTCGAGGGAGCTCCACAAGATCAAGCCACTCCAACTAAGACCTATCTACATCAAAGAAAAACATGCTAACCACCAACATCTACCCATACCAAACTCTACCCAATGTACTAAATGAGAGAAACCACTAAATTCCTTTACATCAAACAACTAACCCAAGTAGGAGGCTCGTCATGCATATATGTTACAACCCCAATTTTTGGGTTCATCTGGTGAGAAATGTAATTTCTCATATTAAAGATAATTGAACAAAGAATGGTATTAAAGATAGATTATGTTCCTAATTGCAAAAGTACTATAAGTTAATGAAAAGTGCATTAAAGTAAAGTTTAAAACCCTATTTGTGATTAAAGGTTGAATCTAGAATGCTTAATGGGTTAATTGAAGTATTAATAACCTATTGAATGATAATGTTTGATTCGAACATGATCTAGATATAGAATTGCATGATTTAGGGTTTTACCTCATATGAGAATGATTAAATAATTTAGAAACCCTAATTTAGGGTAAAAGAGGATAAAATCATATTTAATTTGAAAATGTGAAAATATGATTGTTTAATGATGGTTCTGAGTTATTTGTATATAAAAGACCTTAATTCTGGATAAATACCCTTAATATAATAATTAGGGTTTTCCAATGAATAAAAGGTGGATTTAATGATATATACAGTTCATTTGTGTATTAGACCATAATGAACTATGAAATAATGATAAATGCTCATAATGATCTTGTCATGGATTAAAAGGATAAAAATAGTAGCATTACTGTAAAAGAGGCATAATGGGTTTAATTAATGTTTAAAGTGTGCCTTTAATCCGAAATTAGGGTTTGTAAGTAATTAAATAGAAATAGGGTTTAAAATAGTAAATGAAGTGAACCCCTAATTTCCAAGGAAACCCTAAAATTGGAATAGAAATCTTAAGGAATATGATGATATTGGATAAATATTAATAAAAGGAAATTGGTATATTTATTTCAGGATTTTGTGCATATTTGGTTGCTTGAATGGGATTTCTCTATTCTGGTTAATTCTGTCTCAAATAAGAAATCAAAGGTATGTGGTTACGCTTATGAATAATCACTTTAGTTTCACGGCAATTTCTGAACGTGTTTATCAGTTGCTTGAAAATAACTATTGAATGTCTATTTATTTCATGCAACTATAAAGTGACTATGTTTATCACTGTAAATGTGCGTATATAACTGGCTAGATCCAGGTCCACCTCTGGGGCTTATAAAGGCTAAAAAGGGGTAACCTAGAGTAAGGTCTAGGTTATCATGGGTTAGAAATTGGGCTACCAAGTGTAGTGCCATGAGACCTATTAGCCTGCCATGAGTTAAGGAGTGGGCTACTTACGAGTAGTGCCATGTGACTCAACCCTAGAAACTAATTCACCTATAGGTGGGACCATGAGGGGTTTAATGGGGATCTACCATAAAGAAGGTAGTATCCAGGTCCACTGCAGGGATAGCACAGAGGATAGGATACTCATGGATTGTGGAGTTATATTTAAAATGTAATCTTGGTTGTTAAATGATTAATTGAATTATTACATTGTTATCATAGTTGCACGTTTATTGTTTCCCCCACATACCAACTTTGGCTGACCGACGTTTTGTTTGTCAGCGTTTTAGGGCAAGCCAAAAGGAAAAACAATAAATCATCATATTGTGAAATACATGAAGTAAAATACGAGGAGGATTAGTTAGAGTAGAATCCTTAAGTGGATAGAAGCTTAGAGATCTAAGTTTTCAAAAAGGTATGCAAAAATTTATTTTCTTACAACTTTTCAGTATAGTCTGTTAACATTTGATAATTATTCTTGGTTAATTGTTGAACCTTTGATCCATGTTATTGGTTAACGGTTTTGTCCTTTCAGTCTCCCTTAATTGGGGGTTACTGGGAGGTGGGGTCGTAACATTTGGTATCAGAGCATAGGTTCCTCATTTAACCATTAATATTTATTAAATTTACAAACTCCATAGAACCCAAGGGAGTTATTAGAAGATTATCTGAAAGACGGAGGTGTCTAGAAAAGGATCATGACCGGGGGTTGGCAATATTTGCCTCTGCACCGCTAGTCGGAATACGAGGACTCCCGGATCCGTGTGACTGCCTGGCCAAAGTCTTAGGGAATGAATCAAAATAAGATACCTTTAGGACTTCTCATCTTATTCATCCCTTCTCATCACAAAATTCTGATAAGGACCTTAAGGATTAGGGTTTTTTCTCTTCTCCTCACCCTCTTGAGGTATGGGTAATGTTAATAAGGTGTAAGGAATCCTCCACCAAATTAATGAAAAGTATGTAAATAAGATGTCATGGACATAAGATTAACAGATTAAGCGCAAATTAAAGAATAAATACATGCTTAGGTCGTATGACATAAGTTGTCATGTCCTCAGAAGAGACCTGAGGCTAGACCTTCTTGTCAGGACAATAAGTTAGTCCTGGAGATAGAGATCTCCATTGCAAGTAGAGACCTGGCACATCCTCTGAGGATGATGCTATCCCTAACCCTAAGTGAAGGTTAGAGAGAGATGAGTTAGACCAGGTGTTTGAAAGGACATGCCTTTGGGATGCCATGTGATCCATGGGTGACCTAGCACCTTTGGCAACCCAACCCTGGGAAGGGTCGTGCATGTTAGAGTGAAGGATAGATCCTTCATTGATGAGGTTAGAGAAGAACCTATGGAAACCCCATGAGCTTATATGGGCATAATAGGCACCCAGAATGTATCAGTGGTGTGAGAAATAGGTTGAAACCCTAACCAAGAGAGAGTGAAGGATGGCTTATGAAATAAGCTTAAAGAACTGTGGGTACCCTTGAGCGAACATAATTTAAACATAGGCTTCATCCAAGTAGGGGCATGCTTTTGAGGTTGATCCTTCATGAAGAGAGGACCTTTAATGGTGAGGTTGGATGTAGGGTTATCTATAGAGAGAGCAGGAAACCCAGTAAGAAGGTTGGAAGCCTAAAACCCCGAGATATGAGGAACAATGGATGATAGTGGTTGCCTCATGATCGATCCCTGGAAGTTGATGATATCTTGGTTGCCTTTAGAGGGACCAAACCCTAGAGAGAGAAGATGAAGCATCTGGTACCTATGTGCCTACGGTATAGGTGTTTACTTTCTGAGGTACGAAGAAGAGTTCCTTAGACCTAGAAAGGTTTAGTAGCAGGTTATGAGGCCTTGTACCTTGTTGGTTGTGCTTAAAGAGGACCCAACTCTAAGTGTTGCTCGAGTTGAAGGATGACAAGAAGTGCCTGTCATACCTTTTTCATGCTTGGTTCATGGTTAAGAGATAGAGCATGCAGTTGGACACCTACAAGTGAACCTAGGGTTCCTAGACCTAAGAGGGGAAGTGGTGTACCTAATGCACATGATGAGAGTTGAGTTCATGTAGAAGCGAGCATGGTACTCCTCATGTATAGAGGAAAAGGGAAGCCCCTTAAGTTTAATGTATGTTTGATGAACCCCTCATAGCTAGGTTGATGATAAAGAAAGGTATGATCTTGATCCAGCATGGAGGAAAGAGGACAAGTATGACCTAGCATGGTTCAGTAGGTGATCTCGTGTGCCTTAATAGCTTGCTAGGGTTAAGTAGGCTCGTGTGGATGTAAACCCTAGACCTAAGAGCTTTTGTGACCATGTTGTCAAGAGATAGTTTTCCTCTCATCCTGGGAGAGGGACCCTTTGGTAGGGTGTATATCAGTTTTGTTGGTTTAAAGTAACCTAAAGAGGTCTCATAGGATCTTGAGAAGCTAAGTGAAAAGTACATGGTATGAGGATGAACCTATAGACCCATAGATAACCATCTCTAAGTACATGTGGATCTATTACCATGGAGGTAACCTGTAAGGGGCCTGACCAAGGTAGGCAGGTCACCATGACCCCTATGAAAGGATGAATGTCAGCCCATGTACACAAAGAGAGATGATGAAGGCTTGGGTAAGGTTCTAAGTTGAACATGTACTATGATAGAATCCTTAGTCTATCCTAGGGCCAGGTAGGGATAAGACCGATGGAAGAAGGATTTGCCTAATTCCCTGGTTGCACATGACCATATGGTCGGGAGGTAACAACTATCATTGTCTGAGGGCCATGGGTTAGGAGATTGATCACCTTCATGAACTCATGGGACCCAAAGGGCAGATGAGTAGGGCACTCTCTGGATGCATAAGGGAAAAGGGATGACCCCTAAAGTGTAGGTACCCCCATGGACCTAGAGGAGGTGACCAATGATTGTGTTTGGACCAAGTAGTTTCAAGACTAGTTTTCCATGGAAGTATTTGTGGAATCAAGATGAATGTGATGTTGAGAAATATGTGGCACGTTTCAACTTAGATTTAAAGGTGTACTGGTAAGGTAGGATGTACCATCTCTACTCTTGGAATAGGAAGAACTATGTATTTGGATTGCAGCCAAATGCCTATTTCCTCTTGTTATGGGAGTGAGAGATAGGACAGTACACATGCCATACACCAAGGATGAAAGATGATGAGAGTTGGAACGTTACTATGAGGTATGAGGATAGATAAGATAACATACTCTGTTAAGGTGAATGATACATGGATGGCTTGCAAATGCTAAAGAGAAATAAGGTAGTTATCTTATAAGGATGTTTTTATCATGAGCTATGTGGAACTTGCAAGTTATACAAGGTTGAGTTTGATCATCATGAGGATGAGCCCAGAGTTTTCTCGATGAAGATAGTTTTAGAGTCGAGATGAGATGATAAGTGGAATACATGAAGGTGTATGTCTCCAACATTACCTCATACCTAAGGATGAGAAGTGGTAATGGATGCTCTGGTTGAGATATATCTATCTAGTTTGGCTAGAAGCTAGAAGAGGTTGTTTGGCTAACCTTAAGTTTGGAAAGGAGATAAGTTTGGCTAATACTCAGATGTAATGAGATCTGTGGAACAAGTTAATGATTGTTTGGTTAGCCAACCTAGGCCTAGATGCAATGAAAAGATGGATGTAGAACCTCATATGCACCTCTTTGGAAAGGAAGGTGATGAAACCCTGATGAAAGTGGTTTAGGGTTTCCGAGGTATCGATCTTGAGGAATCATGACATATAGGAAATCATGATTGAAGATATCCATGCACCATGGTACTACCAAGGTAATAAGTGACAGTAGTACTTTAGATGCCTAAGATAAAGTTGCATGTGGTATATGTCCATGCAAGCTGAGGGAGAAGGACGAATACCAGTTACCCAGTGCATTGATAAAGAGTCCCCAAAGAGAAAGGGAGTGCATCCCTATGGATGTTGTAAGTCTCCCCTAGACCAAGGAAGGTCAAGATGCAATGTGGGTTATGGTAGATCATCTTACCTAGATGACATGAGAAAGAAAGAGTATTGTCAAGGGACAGATTGGGTTGAACCACTTATGAGGGGGATGGTTCAACTACACCATGATGTAAGCTCAAAGGTTCTTGAGTTTGACCTAGAGGTTCACTTCCATAAAGTGGAAGTAGGTACATGAAGAACTTGATGTTAGTGTAGTTTATCACCCCTAACTAATGGTTAGTATGATCCAGGCTAAAGGGTCTGATGAGAGCATATGTGCTCATTCAGGGTGATAGCTAGAGACAGTTCTTGTCCTATGCAAGATGTGAAGTTAACCACCATAGCCAGTGTCAGGATTTAAAGAAGCTCTGTAAGAGAGGTTGTGTCGGTCACCTCTTCAGTAAGGTGATGTTGGTGAAAGAACCATGTGATGGTTAGAAAAGGGCCATAATGTGTGCAAATGAAGTTGCTTTGATCATGCAATGGCTAAAAGGAGCCCAGGGACGACATGAGTCGTGAGATGATGCAAAGTAGACTGACATGCAGTTCACTGTGGGAGACATGAAAATCCGACCCCTCTAAGTTATATCTAAGAGAGATGAATCCCCGATACATGGGTCCATTGAGATGGACTGGTGGAGAAGGTTAAGTTTGACCTTACCCCTCAAGATAAAGTAATGTGTGATGAGTTCCATGTGTCCAATTTAGAGCACTATGTGAGGTACCCCGACCATGTGCTGAGTAATGAACCTAGTGAGCCCCAAGGGAGGCTGAAATGGCCTGAGTCACCTGTGCAGTTTATAGACGACAGGATGAAAGAACTCAGAGAAAAGAATATGTGATGATAAAGGTTCTTCGAAAGCTCCATGAGTACGGTAAAGTCACATAGGGGCCAATGATGGACATGGAAAAGTCTTATCCTAAATTGTTTGTTTGCTTGATAGAATTTTGAGGACAAAATTCCTATAAGAGGGGAAGGATGTTACAACCCCAATTTTTGGGTTCATCTGGTGAGAAATGTAATTTATCATATTAAAGATAATTGAACAAAGAATGGTATTAAAGATAGATTCAGTTCCTAATTGCAAAAGTACTATAAGTTAATGAAAAGTGCATTAAAATATAGTTAAAAACCCTATTTGTGATTAAAGGTTGAATCTAGAATGCTTAATGGGTTAATTTAAGTGTTAATAACTTGTTGAATGATAATGTTAGATTCGAACATGATCTAGATGTAGAATTGCATGATTTAGGGTTGTACCTCACATGAGAATGATAATGTTAGACTCATTATCATGTATTTCATCATGTATATTTTACAACATTTCACATATTTTGGAGTTTAGGTACTCATACCTTCTCCTGTGGTGGGTCGACGCATATCAAGAGGTTACCCTTTTCATATGTCCCATGCTAGAGGTCCTCCTTTGTAAAGAGATTGAGGCCCATGTTGGTCACAAAGCATATAACACATATCATATCTCATCATATATAAGACTAGAACAAGCAAGCATGTCAACTCACTAGCCATGTTTAGCACATCAACCAAGTCATATACGTCAAACATGGTGCTAGATTAGCTAGGGTGGACTATCAACTCATCTCATGTCATCAAAATGTACTTGAATCATCTTGAACATCTCATAACATCACATCAATGTCATCATCGTCATCATCATCATCATCATCATCATCGACATCATCATCATCATCATCATCATCGTCATCATCATCTTAGGTCATCTAGGCTACTTACTAGCCTAACCTTTATCATAGATCTATACAACTCTAGAGACTACATCTATCATCTAAACTCTCTCATCTATTCTTGATGTTACATCTCTTTCTCTTATGTTTCATTGACACTCATTGCCTTTCTGCATGTGGTAACATTTTTCATATGTACATATACTAATACTTGAAATAGGTTTTTCTCCAATGTTAAAATAGGCATTGAAAACCACCATGCTCCATTCAATCAAAACTAAAACCATAATGAGTTACCACACTCATTAGACAGTCTAGTACCATGACACCTAGAGAACTAGCAAGAACATCATGCACACCTGTGTAGATACCCTAAGCACATGCTCAAAACATATGTCTAGGGCAGTAATAAGAAATCCCTCTTGCATCCTAAACCTACAGCCCATACTATAGGACAGAAGGAGGAGAAGAGAAAGGTTCTATGGATTACACAAGCCTACACCTAGTTCTAGAACATCTAGGTTATAACCTAGAGGCTAAGTCAACTTAGTCCATAAAGGACATCTCATTAAGTTTCAAGGGTTGAGATGTAGAGTGAGTTTAGTTTATGTTTCATGTCACTCGTGTTTGGTGTAGTTATTATTCATGCTCTGATACCATCTTTTGTGGAACCGGAACCCCAGTCCTATGAACCAAACAAATACCAAAAACAACATGAAGAAGCATGAAATGCTTCACATACATGAACATATTACAAGATAAAATCACTAATCATAATCTCAACATTCAACAAGTATATTATGCAACCTTATTTTATTAAAAGATTTAATTACATATTGAAGAATACCAATTACACAAGTCTGCTCATGAACACTAGGGATCTTACAACAACTACACCTGACATAGCTCAACAAGCCTATCAACTTCTAGCCATCTCTGAACATGTAAAATACATGAAACAAGGAAGGTCAAGCACATGGGGTGCTGAGTGCAGGGCTAAAAGATACATATACATAAGCTTTACATAATTTAAAAAGATTTGCAGATGTTAACGAACAAGAATAAACAAGTTAAGTACTTAGAAAAGTGAGAGCCCAAATTTTATATCATTTTACTGTAGTTATACCATCAACATCATATCTCATAAGGCCTTTGATCAACTTCCCATAGGAAGGATCCGTAAGGGTTCCCAATATTAGCTAACCCTTTTATACGTGAGGGACCTCAATAACAAAAGTCATTAAGCAAAACCCTTTTTCAACATTTGTATAATGGAGTTCCATATTATGTGTGCAAGTTATAAACAATGAGATGAGACAAGTATCGAGTACAATACTAGCATACTACATGGCCATATTTGAGCAAGTAAATAAACATGCATATGTATCACATTCAAGCTAGAAAGCAATAATCATATAATTATTAAAGCCCATACCTGATTTCCGAGATTTCATAACCTATCCTTGACGATATAGCCACAAGCAACACCTGATTAATAACAAGATTGCATACGTACATTAGATTCTCATCATTAACCCTAACTAGCTTCATTTCAGGGTTTTGGCCAAATTAGGTTCCAAGTTGCTTATTAGTGTATTTGATGATCTCTTGTTGATTAGGGTCCATCATAAGGGTGAGGTTCAAGCTTCATTTCATTCTAAGGTTTCATATGGACATTATAAAATTTTGGTTACTTATGCACATTTCAAGGTTAAAGGACACATAAATGGGCAAGAAGGGCTATATATCATTAAGTCAAGAGGTACAAGAATAAGAGGTGATTTGGATCAACAAAGTATGGACATAAGAATCACATTCAAATTAGGGTGGATGTCCCCTATGATCTAGGTATCAAACTACCAACATGAGGTACCAACATTCAAACATACATGAAATCATCAACATGGTCCATATTCCATCAAAGTTGAGCATGTGGATAAGGTGGGACATCCATATCTAAGCTATCATGAAGGGTGGAGTATTCCCTGATTTGTGAGAGGGGGGTTCAAAGGAAAAGTTTCACATAAGCATTAACTCACAAGAACCACAAACACGCCATATATGGGCATGTAGGTCAAGATGGGGGCACATACATCATTATATAATGAATAGGGTTTTCCTTGACCAATTGGTTCACAAAATATCATGAGGTTACTTTTAAAAGACCTAATATATATTGATCCATCAAATAGATCCAAGACCCATATGATTTGGGTATAACCCTTCATTTCCATACATAGGTCACATTCATGCCATGCATGTCATAAAAAATAAACATGGCATAAGGAAATTGGGGAAAAGTCAATTGGGACATGGACAATAGGATTCACTGATTTCCAAGACATATAAGTATCTATATGTCATTAGGAAGCAAGATTAGTCATCATCTTTGATATATAAGTATCCATGTCTAACTTGTAGATCTTTTCAAAATGATCAATTTGATATATAGGTTCATTATATTTGGCCAGAGGAGTAGAGAATTATGCATTTTACAAGATTAGGCCAAGAACTATAGAGAAACAAAGGGGAACTACCTTGGTATCATGTGGGCCATCGCAGTCGTTCCTTTTGCATCTCGTGGATGGGGAACAACCTATAGGGCTGAGAGAGGGAGTAGCCAGGATGCCCACATGGCATATATGTCACCACAGGCCGATGTCAGTCTTGACTCGGTCAACAATCAGTGCTCCAGGTTGGAGGGAAGTTTGTGCTGAGCATCGTCAGATGCACATCCAACGCTAGCGGTGCCCTCCCAAAAATCTATAGAAGGTTGGCTCCTTGCTCCTTGCCACGGTGGCACTCAAGAAGCATCTCACCAGAGTACGAGTAGGGGCATCAAGAAGGCTATTTTAGCGCCTATAAAGTGGCTGCCCAACATCGCCTCCTCATCGCAAGGTGTTTCACAGTCATAGATAGAGCTCAGCTCGACCAGGGTGGAAATGCCCAAAAGGATCACAGGTGGTGTCACACCTGCATCCCACGATTACCACTAATCATGAGATTAGGGCATGAGTTTGATGATTATACTTGATACAAAGTTCACTCCTGATTATTATTATTATTATTATTATTATTATTATTATTTTCCTTTTATTTCATACTCTTTAATTTCTCGCATCCAATCACATAAACAAACTTTACAAGAGAATTAAACTTTCATTACTCTAATATGATCTCAACATTACTGATACACATCCATACATTCATTCTATTTCTCATACTTCCATGTACATATGACATGACAATCAGATACATTCTCTCTTATCAAGGAAACAAAGATACAAAACATCATTTACAACTCTCTCATATATATACAAGGACCTAGAGTGAAAGGGACCGATTGAACTCAACTAATCTCATACTTAACTCCTGTGGTAGATCTACACTCCGGTGGTGGATCTACTATGATGCTTTGACCCTCTTCAATGTCCATGTGATTTCCCTAAAACATTGTGAGTAGAGGAGTGAGCCTACTCGCTCAGTGAATGAGTACTTCAAATAAATAGTCTAAAGCACTGATATAATTACAGATATACCTTTGAGCAACTGATATCAATTATAACAATAGTAAGCTTTAAAGAGTCTAATCATTGACAATTATAAATATGGCAGGATACTCTAGATATCTACAAGAGTAAATCAATATATGAACATGCTTGATTAATCTCAGAGAGAACTAATAACTCAGAAACATACAAAGGATAATTAAATAATTGCACACTTGTTTAACCTCTCATTCATTTTATTATGCCCTGAACCCACATGAGGTGTACCACAACATGTGAAAGAATCACAGCAAGCTACGATCTCACTGTGCAAGACTTAGAAGCATGCCCGGGTTCCTAAGCCTATCTCTTGAGTAAGACCCCGTCTATAGTGGGCCTCGACACGTCTGCCTCTCAGAGGCTAATAAGAATAGCCAGATATCTCAGACTCCACCTCTCAACCTGGGTACTCAGGCGGTGAGTCAAAGCCCTCAGGCTTATTGTGTATTAGTGGACCTACCAACCACTAATCACTCAACAAGTAACACAGGTACCACCGGTATCCCCAGTTGGTGTTGGGTACCACACAGTTATAAGGAGTCTGCCCTACTGGTCAAGACCCCTGCACCCTACTGGTGCGCTCCGGCTTACCTCGATCTGGACTACCTCCAATGGGGAAATTGTTCCCTCCTCATAGCGCAGGCCTCATCTTATGAGGATTATACAATGTTTAGGGCATCTACATGTCTAATTCACTCTTTAAATTCAAAATTCAATCATCACATCAACATATCTTTGTTTAGCTTTGTAAACTGTTCATTTCATAACCATCTGATAATACTTACCACAACTGTACTGTTAAGCATCACCACATCTCAAACTGAGAAACATTGATATCACAATACTTGTTTCACTGAACACTCTATCATTAGTATTTCATTTACCTCATTCACTTATCACATAACTCACATAAGGATTGTATACATCACACATCAAGAATAACATCGAATCAAGATGTTTAATTGCAAACCTCCAACTTTCCATTCATTTAGGGTTTCACCCTCCTTACTAATATATCAAACTAACATTGATATCATCGAATGAAATCGAAGATGTTATCTGGCATATATGTAATATGCATACAAATAAAACAATCATTCATAACCAAGGAGATTCAACTAGGCAAAATTCTTAATTCAATTATACAACAATTTCAGCCATAGCTGAAAATCTTAGATTTCAATATTTTCATGTAACCTTTACAATTACTTTAAGAATTCTCATTTTGATGGATTGCAAGCATTTCTAATGTG
Source organism: Alisma plantago-aquatica (assembly GCA_963693085.1). Lineage (NCBI taxonomy): Eukaryota > Viridiplantae > Streptophyta > Magnoliopsida > Alismatales > Alismataceae > Alisma > Alisma plantago-aquatica. The sequence continues at coordinate 1,114,147,930 of OY856410.1, forward strand.
ATTTCATAATCTGAAATTCATTACAACAGATATATAATCCATATCATATCAACTTGCAAAAGCTAGATCAAATTGACCATTTAGGGTTGTACTTGCATACAAATCAATAGAAAATTATTAATGATTTAACTAAATTTCATGCAATCTACTGTTTAAAAGAAGTACCCACTCACCCTAAGGTGTGAAAACACCCTAAAAACGTAGCCCATCTCTGAAGATCTCGAATCCACAGAAAGACTCTATCAAAATCCACAGTTTCTTCTTCCTTTTAACCCTAAATGAGGTCTGCTGAAGGTAGAAGACAAAGGTCAAAGGTTAATCCAAACCTCAAGATCATTGGATCAAGGGTTCCGATCAAGGGGAAGTGAAGAGAAGGAGGAATCCATGGTTAAAACTACTTACCGAGTCAAATCTATAACAACCATTTTGGATTTCCACCGTTCTGCACATTCTTCCCCAAACATCACCCCAGAAATCACCCTCCAAGTCACCTTCTCATCAAGAAAGATGTCTGAGATGATAGAGGATTGAATCGCAGTTTCAACGCACTTCGTTTCATTGAAAACGGATAAGCATATCTCGAGATAAGATCGTCCTACGATTTGCTATTCTGGGTGACGTCGATCACGGTTGTTGTGTCGATGCAGCGTCGGTCGCGGTCCTAGCATCGTGGGTCATGGTGTCGATGTAGCATTGCGGTCACGGTGTTGAAACAGTGTCGGTCGCGGTCCTAGCATCGCGGTCGCGCTGTCGACGCAGCGTCGGTCGCAGTGTCTGCATATGTTTACTAAAAAGGACATAACTCTCTCATTTTAACTCTGATTTGGTTCATTCTTTTTTTGTTGGATTCATAATAGAATTCTAAATAATAATAAAATATTAATTTAATAATATTATTAAATTAAAAATCATTTATTAATTATTTCTTCCAATATCATTAACTCTCTTCTTGCACACTTGTATGGGTTAATGCTATATTAACTCTAAATTGGATATTTATAGTATGCTTAAGTGATGATTATGAGTTGCCCAAGAAAGTATTTAAGGTTAACCAAAGTTAATATAAAGCTCAACATAGAATATTACTAACAAAAGTATGCCAAACATTAAGATTATCTTAAAACTCTAGGATTACCAGCAAAGCTAGGAACGGGTTGTAACAATTGTCCCCCTCTAATAAAAATTGCGCCTCAAAATTTCTAAAAGAGAAAAAGATACTTGTTAAACATCTCCGATTATACTTTCCAAGTAACTTCTTCTATACATGATTCCTCTGAAAAACCTTTTCTAGGGGTATCTCTCTCCTTTTAAGCTTTCAAATATTACAGTCTAGAATTTTATTTTCAACATTGAGTCATTTGTTCCTCTTTAAATCATAATTTATAAAAGTTATAAAATGTGTGAAACAAAATTTCTCATCTCATCATCACATGGTACTATTCACTTGTCATTCATGAGACCACACTAGTCATCATATTATCATAAGATATAAATCCTTTTCATAATATCACAGGGTATCAACCCTTATCAACACAAGAATATTACACCTCATCCATGGCTCAACCATGGCCAAAGGTCATTAAGACCATCATACTATTCCCTGAAAGATCATCGTTATCTTTTCATGCCTTATAGCAAGGCTCAACAATATCACTTACTTATTATACACCAGATCAACACAATATTGCATTAATGAGCTAGGAATGTTCATAAACAATCATAGCAGGGTTATATTAACATTAACAACCTTTCTTTATCACATCAACATGCAAGGATTTTAGATATGATTAACCATCATCATATACATAATGCACATATTTAGTATAAGAAAGTATCAACCATGTTGCCATGATAACTACTAATTAACATATTAAGGTTATGATCATATTAAGGAGGTTATTCTACCATCATTCCATCATAGAAGAATGTTAAACATGAATATCATCTTTATCTATTTGTATTAGAGTTAGGTTCAACAAGATAAATTATATTAATGTTACTAATCAACACTTATACCCAAAACTGTACTCACGACATCCCCATTCGATCATGGATGCATAAGGTGAAGCATCACCATCACATTCCATACTATTCTCAAGTATGACCCCACAAATAAATCAAGGTGTAACCATCGGGTTACAACATACTAGGGTTTCAACAATAATAATAAAGTAATCCATGATTGTATTAGTCATTCAAAGACCATTCATACCCAATTACCATCACTTAGTTATATTAAATCTAGGCATAACAAGGTATACCTCATTAGGGTTTCATATCAATACAATATGGTTATCATCCCTTCTATTCATATGAGTGAATAGGTAAGGCTATCTTATTCAGGGTAACCCTCCATGTGTTCCATCATCAATCAACCCATATCACCATACTACAATTGTGCAATACTAAGATGGATTAATGGTATGAATGACTACAACTATCAGACACCTTTAATTAACATATTTTATTGTGCAAGTACACTGAAATCATACGTAGAACCAATTTACATCCCTCATTATACCATCAACAAATTACACTTCTAAAAAGAAGTTCACGTATTACTGAAAGCCATTGTTTTCTCTTATTTCCTCATTCATTACTACTTACTTCTTGTTACTTATCCTTCTCATTTTGATCATATAGAATAAACATCCCTAAAATTGAAACATAGAAGGTAAGAATAGATTATTCATCATTCTTGATATTACTGCAAGAATTTATTTTAGATTACACTTTGCTCATGTTGCATTTCTCCTTTTATTCAAAACACACTTTTTATATTTCAAATTTATTTCTTACACTTTCCTCTGAATCATTTCCATATTGTTTATCAACCTTTCAGATTAGCTACCTTTATACCCTGGATTACTATCAGTGCTAGTTTACTTCTCATAGTGCAAATTTCATGATCTTGTTTTTATAGAGATGCTAGTATTCAAGGTCAAATCACTAGTGACAACCCTTGAACTACTACAACTCTAAACATTCTAGGGTTGTGTCCTTATCAGTAGCATGACGTTTTTTTGGTGTGACTTTGCTCCCTCTATTTGAAAGTCAAACTTTGGATCTCACAAGTTTTACTAAAGTCTTCCTTATCTTATCAATTGAATTTCCTTTCTCTTACTTGGCCATTCGAATAGATTAAATTCTCAGTTTACCCTACTAGGGTTTCATCATCATATTATGTGTCATTATTACATTCACTAGGTGTCGCTACCATGGTGGTTATGCATCATATATGATTCATTTTCTTATCACTTCATTCCCACCTTGCTCTCATTAAGGAAGATATGAAAGAGAAGACTGTTCTGAGACTAAGAATTCTTATCTTCAAACATTCCCTTAATACATTTCTTGTATGTAGGTTTAATTGGTTATCAACAAGGATACTTGACTAATTAGCACTTGCTTGAATCTTCTAACCTCTTTCTTTTATAATCTATATTACTCCATCATGTTTCCAACCCTTCCTTACTTTCCATAATCCTATTGCCATAAATTATTCTTCCACCTGTCATCTTTTAATTCTAATTTTCTCTTATGATAATGTTTCTTATTCATGTGTATGATCATGTATACCATGTAGCATATATTTCTTTTTATCCTTCTACTAATGTGAAGTTGAGATTCTAAATCAATAATCTCTCTACTAGTTACACCTCATGTTTAATACATTACATATACTTCTTTTTAAATCAAAGGACTCATGCGTGGGTCAAACTTAGTTTCTCTTTCAATCAAGTTTTCCCTTCTTGAATATAGTCTACCTTTGTATGACTTATTCATTTGTTAAGCTACACTACTGGTCTTCTTTTAGAAACTAGTTTATTGTCCATAGAGACTTGGAATCCAAAGGTAGTAAGGATGCATGTATTAAACTTTATAATAAAGGTATACATTCGATGCTCTCAATTATATAATAACCCTCATTCCTTAATCAAGCTCATCATTTCTACATTTCTCTTTATTTCAACTAAGTTTGTTATTCTAGTCTTATGATTTACATGTTCATCCAATTCTCTTACTTTAACTCTTCTTAAGGCTCTTCAATTCTATGTGATTATTATATACTTAACTTTTTCTTCTATTTTCCCTATGCTTTGGAATACATAAACGCATTGTCCTTGATTATATGATCCATTCCTCATGATTGATTCTGACTATCTTGGTCCTTACATACTTTTCTCATACCTTTTCCATATTCCATGTTTAGATTTCATATAATACTAATCATTAAACTTAATCTGAACCTTAAGTCATGTTCCTTTATTCCCAATTATGGGTTTCTCATATGAGGCCCCAAAGTTAGATCTCAGATATCATTTCCAACTGATTCTTAGCTATTCCAATCCTTCTCATATGTTTCAACATATTAGTGTATGGAAATTCTCACTATGATGTGGGTCTAATTTATCCAGAGTCTACTCTTATTATATTTTTTATAGGAGTCATTAGATCCCAGTAACGCATCATGTCAGCCGAACTAGGCCAAACCTACAGTCCTGAAGCCAAGAGCTACTCAATATTAACCAACTCCTACTTATTTCTAACATGTGAAAAGAATATCCACTTAGGGAAAACTCATTTAAACATAAATTTTGGTCTACTTGATACAAAGAATAAATGAATCAACTTCATGACACACAACAATCTAAAAAAAACATATATATTCTACAAACTGATAATCTGAATTCATACATATAAGAGCATTCCTATTTATCTACAATCAAAGAAGAAATATAAAGCAAGAGTTGTATCACATTCTATGTTTACTCTCTTACTCCTTCATTACTTTCCGATCTCCTAACCCTATGATTTCTAGGGTTTCTCTCTAGCCCATCCTTCCTCTGCATACCTGGCCAGGGCATCCAGAGAAGAATAGACAGAGTAGCTTGATACTGGTCAACCTAAGTATTCAAATACCGGGCCAGGATATCTAAATACTCAGACCTCCCAGAGCTATAGGCACATCAACTCTTAACTGCCACACTAATAACTCTGACTTTCTATCCTAATGGTCCTTGATGACTCAGCCTAAGCTCTGATACCAAAAGATTATCACACTGGCATCCTACAATTACAACTAATCATGAGATCAGGGCATGAGTTTGATGATTATTCTTGATACAAAGTTCACTCTTGATTATTATTATTATTTTCCTTTTATTTCAAACTCTTTATTTTCTCACATCCAATAACATAAACAAACTTTACAAGAGAATTAAACTTTCATTACCCTAATATGATCTCAACATTAATGATACACATCCATACATTCATTCTGTTTCTCATACTTATATGTACATATGACATGACAATCAGATACATTCTCTCTTATCAAGGAAACAAAGATACAAAACATCATTTACAACTCTCTCACATCTATACAAGGACCTAGAGTGACAGAGACTGACTGAACTCAACTAATCTCATACTTAACTCATGTGGTAGATCTACTCTGATGCTTTGACCTTCTACAATGTCCATGTGATTTCCCTAAAAATTATGAATAGAGGGGTGAGCCTACTCGCTCAGTGAATGAGTACTTCAAAGAAACAGTCTAAAGCACTAATATAATTATAGATATACCTTTGATAAACTAATATAAATTATAACAACAGTAAGGTTTAAAGAGTCTAATCATTGACAATCATAAATATGGAAGGATACTCTAGATATCTACAAGAGCAAATCAATATATGAACATGCTTGATTAATCTCAAAGATAACTAATAACTCATAAACATACAAAGTATAATTGAATAACTGCACACACTTATTTAACCTCTCATTCATCTTATTATGACCTGAACCCACACGAGGTGTACCACAACATGTAAAAGAATCACAACAAGCTACGATCTCATGGTACAATGCTTAGAAGCATGCCCAGGTTCCTGAGCCTATCTCTTGAGTAAGACCCCGTCTGTAGCGGGACTCGGCACATCTACCTCTCGACGGCTAATAAGAGCGATCAGATATCTCAAACTCCACCTCTCAACCTAGGTACTCATGCAGTGAGTCAAAGCCCTCAGGCTTATTGTGTATCAGTGGACCTACTAACCATTGATCACTCAAAAAGTAACATAGGTACCACCGGTATCCCCAGTTGGTGTTGGGTAGCATACAATTATAAGGAGTCTGCCCTACTGGTCAAGACCCCCGCACCCTACCGGTGTGCTCCGACTTTCCTCGATCTAAACTACCTCCATTCGGGAAATTGTTCCCTCCTCACAGCACATGCCTCATCTTATGAGGATTCTATAGTGTTCAAGGCATCTACATGCCTAATTCACTCTTTAAGGTCACAACTCAATCATCATATCAGCATATCTTTGTTCAGCTTTGTAAATCGTTCATTTCATAACCATCTGATAACATTTACCACAACTGTACTGTTAAGCATCACCACATCTCAAACTGAGAAACATTGAAATCACAATACTTGTTTCACTGAACACCCTATCATTAGGGTTTCATTTACCTCATTCACTTATCACATAACTCATATAAGGATTGTATACATCACACATCAATAATAACATTGAATCAAGATGTTTAATTGCAAACCTCCAACTTTCCATTCATTTAGGGTTTCACCCTCCTTACTGATATATCAAACAAACATTGATATCATCGAATCAAATCCAAGATGTTATCTGACATATATGTAATACACATACAAATAAAACAATCATTCGTAACCAACGAGATTCAACAAGGCAAACTTCTTTATTCAATTATACAACGATTTCAACCATAGCCAAAAATCTTAGAATTCAATATTTTCATGTAACCTTTACAATTACTTTAAGAATTCTCATTTCGATGGATTGCATTCATTTCTAATGTGATTTCATAATCTGAAATTCATTACAATAGATAAATAATCCATATCATATCAACTTACAAAAGCTAGATCAAATCGACCATTTAGGGTTGTACTTGCATACTAATCAATTGAAAATTATTAATTATTTAACTGATTTTTGTGCAATATACTGTTTAATGGAAGTACCCACTCAACCTAATGTTTGAAAACACCATAAAAATGTAGCCCATCTCTGAAGATCTCGAATCCATAGAAAGACTCTATCAAAATCCACAATTTCTTCTTCCTTTTAGCCCTAAACAAGGTCTGATAAAGGTAGAAGATGAAGGTCAAAGGTTAGTACAAACATCAAGATTGCTGGATCAAGGATTTCGGTCAAGGGGAAGTGAATAGAAGTAGTAATCCTAAGTTAAAACTACTTATCGAGTCAAATCTATAACAACCCTTTTGGATTTCTGCAATTCTTCACATTCTTCCCCAAAACTCACCCCAGAAATTGCCCTCCAGGTTACCTTCTCATCGAGAAAGTTATCTGGGATGATAGAGGATTGAATCACAGTGACAACGCACTTCAATTCATTGAAAACATATGAACATAAATCGAGATAAGATCGTTCTACGATTTGCTGTCTTGTGCGGCATCGATCGTGGTCGCGGTGTCGATGCAACGTTGGTCGCGGTCCTAGCATCACGGGTCATGGTGTCGATGCAGTGTCACAGTCACAGTATCAACGCAGCATCGTTCGTGATGTCAATGTAGCGTCGGTCGTAGTGTGGACCGCGGGTCACGGTGTGGACCGCGTGTCGCGGTGTCTGCATATGTTTACTGAAAAGGGCATAACTCTCTCATTTTTACTCCGATTTGGTTCATTTTTTTGTTGGATTCATAATCAAATTCTCTACTATATTACAATATTATTTTGATAATATTATCAAATAAAAAATCATTTATTAATTATTTCCTCCAATTTCGTTAACTCTCTTCTTGCACACATGTATGGGTTAATGCTATATTAACTCTAACTTAGATCTTTATAGTATGCTTAAGTGATGATTATGAGTTACCCAAATAAGTATTTAAGGTTACCAAAGTTAATATAAAGCACAACATAGAATATTACTAACAAAATTATGCCAAGCATTAAGATTATCTTAAAGCTCTAGGATTACCAACAAAGCTAGGAACAAGTTGTAACAGGCGGTGCCGCCATGGCTGAGGGAGGAAGAAGAAGTAACTGAGTGGGTGATGGAGCACAAGAGAAAGAGGGAAAAAGGGGGAAAAAGAAATATGGAGGCAAGACAAAGAAAAAAAAAGTAAGAAAGATCAAGATGAGGGCTTATATCGGTCAAGTCGAGGTTGGTGAAGGTGCAGCGCCAATGGCGTCGATGCACTGTACGGGCGAAGGGGACAAGCTAGGGACCGTTGGATATCCTGACATGACAATCCAAAGGAAAAAATGCAAGGTGCTTTAGAGTTTGGACAAAGTGAGGTGGAGTGTGGGCCATGTGCTCTCCCAAGGCCTTGTTGGGTTGGCCCAAAGCAGAAATCTATGATCCAAAATCGAATTAAATCAAAGCAAAAATAATAAGACCTTTACAACTTCATAACTTGAGCTAGGAAGGTTCAATTGAGGTGATTTTTGCACCGTTGGATTCAGAATTGATAGATGTACCATTTGGAATATAATAGAGGGGAATAATATAAAGTTGAATAGGTTCAAAATTTCTTGCAAGGGTGTGATATGTTAAAGCATGTCATGGTTGTTCAATATTTTGAATTATTTCCATACCTTGCAAAATTGGGGATCCAGGCGATCAAATTGGAGTAACCTAATACTCAAGAAATAAAATTAATATCCAAATGAGTAGTTTGATTCTTAAAAGGAGTGATAAGTTTCATAAAAGTAGAGAGAGAAAGTCAGGTTATCACAAAAACCATAGACTAACTCAACTCATATGCATAGAACTAGTCTAGCTAGGGAATCATCTCATGTATTCCATTATTTATATTTTTCAGAATTTTAGATATATTTTGGATGTTAGATACTCTAAAATTTTCCCATTTCGAATTCATTCCTATCAAGAGTTCACACTTGTTATGTTTCCCATGCTAAAGGTCCTTCTTTGTAAAGAGGTTTAGGCTTATGTTGGTCCCGAATCATAACACACATATTGTATCTCAACATATACAAGAGTTAGCATAACAAGCCTGCCAACCCACTAGCTATTCTTATCCCATCAACCAAGTTAGATGTACCATGCAAGGTGCTAGGTTTAGCTAGGGTTGCATGATCAAAATCATCTCATGTCATTAAAACATACTTGAATCCTCCAACATAGAATGTATTTCATCTTGAATATAACTCAAAATCAAGAATGACATCAATCATTGTCATCATCATCATAGTCATCATAAACTTAGGTCATCTAGGCTACTTACTAGCCTAACATGGATCTCGACAACTCTAGAGACTACAACTAGCATCTAAAATTCTCATCTATACTAATGTTACATCTCTTCCTCTTAGGTTACATGGATACTTATTGCCTTTATACATGTGGTAACATTTTTTTTTGTACATATCTACTAATTGTTGAAATAGGTTTCCTCCCACATTGGAATAGATGAGAAAACCATCATACATCATCTAAATAAATCCAAAACCAAAATGAGTTTACATTAGGTAGTCTAGTACCATGACACTTAGATAACTAGCAAGAACATGGTGCAAACATGTGTATCAACCCTAAGCATATGCCCTAAACATATATCTAATGTTGTAGGAATATCTCACTTCTCATCCTTGTTAACCTATAACCCATACTAAAAGACATATGGAGGATGCAAGAAAGTGTCCTAGGGATTACACAAGTCTAAACCTAGTTCTCGAACATCTAGGTTCTAACCGAAAGACAAAGTTAACCTATTCTAAAAAGGACAACTTATTATATTTATAGGGTTGAGATGTAATCTTGAGTTTAGTTTGTGCTTCATTTGAGTAGTGTTTGGTGTAGTTATTATTCATGATCTGATACCATCTATTAGGGAACCATTTATTACCCTTATCCTACCCCCAGTGACTATAGAGTCAGTTGAAATAGGACTTGGGTGTTCGTCCTTATCATGGTATTATCAAAGCACAAATGTGGAAGCATAAAATCTTAGCATACATGAAAAAAAAAAGATAAAAGCACCAATATAATCTCAACATGCAACAAGTATTATTAAGCGACACTCTTTATTTCAAGATTCTAGTTACATTAATACATGTTTTCTCATGTACATTAGGGACCTTACAAAAGTACACTTGAACATAGCCCACCAAGCCATCAAGCCCCTATCCATCTCTAAACTGAAAAATGTATGTGAAACAAGTGGGTCAACACATGAGTAATTGATTATAAAGAAAAAAGATGCATATATTTAAACTTTGCATAATTTGAAAACATTGCAAAATTAAACAAACAAAAATAAACAAGTTAAGTACTTAGAAAAATGAGAGCCCATGTTTCATGTCATTTTACCATTGTTATACTGTCAAATAATGTATTCAAAAGGACTTTTTGACTAACTTCTCATTGGAAGAGTCTGTGAGGGTACTAAATGTCATCTAACCTATTTGTAAGGGACCTTAAGGCCATTGTAAAGAGCTAACCCTTTTATCATTATAATGGAGATCTACATTATGAGTTCAATCTATAAAAGCAACGAGACAAAGCATTGATGTCTAATACTATAGTAGTACATGTCAATATTTGAGCAAGTAAACAAGCTTACATATGTATAAGTTTGCAAGCAAGAAAGATATAGTGATATAACTTCTGAAGTCATGTACCTAATTAGAGAGTCATAACCTAACTTATCCTTGATCATATAGCCGCAATTCACCTAATTAAGCATAAGATTACATGCATGCAATAGCTTCTCATCATTAACCCTAACTAGATTCATTTAGGGTTTTAGCGAAATTATGTTCAAGAATTATTATTACTACATTAGATGGTCTTTTACTTATTTAGAGGTCATTATGAATGTGTCTTTCAAGTTTCATGTCACTATGAGGTTCCATTCATTTTTTTGCTATTATTACAAGGATCATGTTACTTATGTACAATCTCGGTCCAAAGAACTCACAATAGAGCAATCAAGGTCATTATTCAAGTTAAGCAGTCCAACCATAAATAATGATTTTATCATCAAGATTAGAACATAGGAAATACGTATCAACAAGATTAGGTGGATGTCCCCTAGTGTCTAGGCCTAAAAAATAATCATAGAGTTCAACATATTGAACATTTGTTGAAAATCCAACATATAAGACTTATATCATTAGGGCCCTACATGTGACCTAAATGGGACATCCACATCCAAGAAATCAAGAATACTACTCTTAAGTCTAATCTGGTAGGGGAGAACATACTATTTATATTCATGTTGGCATTAGGGAAGAAGAACACTTCCAAGTCACAAAAGATCACATTAGGAAACTTATGGTTATAAACACCATCATAGTGCAAGGGGTGATCTTAGGCATTATGGTCACCAAACATCACACAATTTCTAATTCTAGAGATCTAAAATGGTTGTATGTATAGGAAGACCAAGAGTCTACATAATGTTCAAGTATCATTATGAATCATCAAGAGGGGGTCACATTCACACATTAAGAGTCATATTCGTAATATAGCAAAATTTGGGACTTAGGGATGATAATAAATCAATGGTGGGATATATTTTAGTGATTTCAAGGATAATTAAGCTTTAGTAAACATTAAGATGTGTGATTAGAATGATAGGACATGTTACATCATAATAGTCTTTAAACTATCCATATATGTACATAAAGGTAAAACAAGTGCAAGAATGGTGCTTTAAGACCTTCATTTAGATCAAAAGTAAATAACAGTTAGTAATTTGATGATAAGGGGTGTAAAGGTACACTCTTCTTTCAACATTCATCATAAGTTGCATTAAGTGTGGTCAACATAGCCAAATATTATATTTTAAACAAAATAAGAGGCTACAACCATATCGTGGTTAGGAAACCATGTCAAGGTTGTAGATCTTTTTTAGACGAACAATTTGGTATATAATTTTATATACTTTTCCCTAGAATGAGTGAGTTACAAATTTTATAAGTTTGCATTCATAACTATATGAAAAATGGAGTAATCTTACCATTTTTTATTGAGGGACCAGACCACCGTCGTCGATCCATGATCTAATGGTGGGACTGTCTTGAGACAAGGGAAGGCACCTAGCCCGACACAGTCCTAAGGCCATATGACACTCATCCATCCATTGTTTCTCCTTGCCCCCCACTTTGGTGCACAAACGCTCACCTACTGGCATGATAGTACTCATGTGGGTATTTGTCACCTGGCAATAGGCTAACAACCCTTACATCAGTCGATAACCAAGTTGTGGTCTAATCTCTTACCCCCTTACATGTTGTTGTTGCATAAGTGTGTGACAGCTCGCCCCAACGAGACTAGTTGGCACCTTTGCGTCTAGGAGCAGTAGGTCCCATAGAAGCCCACAATGGAGTCATCCAAGCTTGACATGCAATAGCTAGGGCACTCGTAGTCCTTGCAGCCGTTGATAGACTATAAGGAGTAGGTCCCAGTGATTAGAGAACTCCTTACTTCTATTTTAAAATAAAACAATGCAATCTCAAAATATATTCATCACAAAAAGATGAAGGGAATGCATAGTTTTATTTTAAACAATATGGAATACATAACCGTGTTAGAAAATTTGCATCACAAGGAAACCAAGATAAGTACAAGGAAAACATAAATGTTTAACATGAATCTCCATGATGGACAACAATGAAATCTAATGAAAGTATCAACTAGATAAAATGAAGTAGAGGGAAACCTAGGCATCTTAGGAGATTGCTCTACTCTTGACTAGATTTTTCTAAGTCTTCGTCTCCAACTTCTTGATCTATAAACCTATGTCTAGTTTCTTCTCAAGATCTAGGTGGAGGGGAAACTTTACCCAAGAAATAGACAAAAGAAGAGATCAATAAATGTTTAGTGTATGCATATTAAACATACTTAGCCATTTTAAATAAAGGAGTAAGAAAAATGGGGGTTCCCTTTAAAGATGGGGCTATTAGAAATTAGGTAAGTTCAATTAAATTAAGTACAGGAGAATGAGGCATTTAAAAGAATAAAAATCTTCCCTACAAAGTCTTTCCATGATTTGATTCATAAAAAAAATCAATACATGAAGATACTACCGACTAAAAATAACTAAAGAGGGGTCACAACAGTAAGGATAGTTGGCCTAATAGAGGGATGATGGAATAGCATGTCTGGGCAGAAAAGGACACCCCTAAATTTGTTTAGTGTGGAATAACACAACCCGAATGGAGAAGCATGTTCTTTTACAAAAGTATGGTTATGCATAAGAATCTACATCAGTTAAGTTTGTCTAAAACCTCAAGAAATAATACAAGGAAAGACTTGTGTCCATCAATTACTTCAATAAGATTAAATAACTGGGTAGGAGGGGTTACAACACCAACATAATGTGAATAAATAGAGTGTTGTAGAACTAAAAATAATTGCCACCAAAGGATTATCAAATTGTAAATAAGGAATGAGGATATCAAGAGGAGCCTCATTATAGGAAAAAAATATTTTAAATTTGAATAAATGCCTAAATGTCAAATAGGGAATGTTTATACCTCTCAGATCATGTTAGTTCCTCCAATGTCTTCCTAGTGTTTAGATTCAAGATTCCCAATACCTAATTTCATTGTAAATGTTTTTGAGATATGTGTTTCAATTTATTAAGATTTAGTGACCATATCGATAGCATTGGATTTCAATACTCGAAACACTATCATCTAATTTGACAGAGTTTTTCACATTTAAAAAATGTATAGTCTTGTATCTTTCTGACTTCTACATTAATTACTATGTTTTTTCAATTTTAAACATTATTGATTAAATAAAATAAATCAAATTACCAATTTACCATTACTGGGCGTGGTAGTATAAAACACAAGGCTATTGTAGTGTGGTCCTTTAGATGAACTGAATTCTCGTTCTTCCATTACATATTAAAACTTTCTAAATTCTGAAAATGTCCTTGCAAGAAAATAATGTGATTAAGTTGTGAAGGGAATCTATGTCATTTTAGGACATGGGACCTTCTTCTTCCTCACTTTAAGTCTGAGTTTTATTCACTATGGCTACAAGGTTTTTCACAAATTCCAATATCTTATCATGATGTAACATGGGATGCTCTCATCATCTTTGGCGAGGAAAATTGAGATCGATGATGCCTTGGTTAGGTAGGGAGGTGCACCAGAGCCGAAGGTACATTTCGGTAAGGCGAGGGAAACAACTAGGATACTGGACCCACATATCTAAGAAAAATAGGGAAGGAAACATAGCATATGATGTAGAAAATCATGGAAGAAGTGGAAGGTCTCTTATCTTGGGGTCAATTAGACTGGTGGAGACAAGAGAGATTGCCACCGTAGTGAGAAGCATGACGTTGGAAAAATAATGTAGTCAAGGGAATTCATAGTGCTTCAGTTACAGTTATGTGGGGGAAAGGAACTAGGGAGGTATGAGAATCGCTTCTGAGTTAAATGGGGTGTTTTGTGATAGTTGGGCATAATGTATTCATAGGTTGCAGGTTCATAGAGCCGAGTAGGGTCTAGGGCTGAAATGGAGGTTTCATTTACTGACCCTCATTTCTCACACTTCATAGTTTGAAGGAAACAAAACAAAACAAGGAATCAGTTGTGAGAAGAGTCATTGAATATCATTGACTAAGGAGTGAGAAAGAATGAAGGAGAAAGTCATGGTTCTTGGTTATTACTATAGACCCAATTAGATGGAAGACAATAATTATTGACCCTTGTATGATCACATGTGCAAAGTCAGTGTCCTTGGACTACACAATGTGCTTCTAATTTGCTTGAAAGAGAATTAGTCAAAGAACCTTAGTCTAAAATTGGATTAAATGTATTTCACTTTTTTCTCTCTTCCTTTAATAGTTGACCTCTTTATGACCTCATTTTTGGTGGGTTACCAATTTGGACCTTGGGGGATCCAGTTTTGGCATTTATTATGAACATAGAAAATGTTTGAGTCTCAATTAATTATATATACATATTAATGTATAATTAGTGTATAATTTACTCCTCATAGTAAAGTTGTGATAACATTCTATCTTCTACCTTCATCATTATCAAGAATTTTCTAAAGAGTCAGCTCTAGGGTCAGGCATCATAATCACAAATCGTCTACACAATCTTATAATTTTGATTTTGCATACAAGTCCTAATAGAATCTAATTACGTTAGTTTAAAGCCTTAAGTTTTCTCAATTTAGGGAAAATGTATCAAATACTATTTTATTAGAAAAATGTATTAAAAATAAGGAAAATAGATAGAATTGAGTATGCTACAACATATCACCCCTTTATAAGACTTGATCCCCAAAATCTCAAGTGGAGAGGGATGGGTGATTCCACAATAATTCATCTCTTAGCTCCCAAGTAGTTTTTTCTAGACCATTATGCCTCTAGAGGACCTTTACTAGCTCTATGTCTTCAATTTTTAGTAGTTTAACTATGGAATTTAGGATCTTGAATGGACATTTTTCATATGAAAGATCTTCTCGTAATTCAAATGGCTCTACAAATAATACATGTGATGTATCATTTACATAATTTTTCAAAATAGACACATGGAACATATTATGAATCTTATCATAAGTGGGAGGAATGGTTAGATTATAGGCACACACCCCAATCATATCTAAGATTTCCGATGGCCCAAAATATATAGGGTTTAATTTTCTTTTCACCTTAGACCTTGTAATAGATTGGATTGTGGATTGGATTGGCTTGGCTTGATTTTTAGAAACACATAGTCCCCTACTAAGAAGTTTGCATATTATATCTTTTTGTTAGTGTACATTTTCTGTTGGCCCTGGGCATCCTTCATACACTTCTTGATTAAGCATACATTATTGTCATCATTTGCATGTCATCACTTCTTACCAGAGAAAGTTCACCCACATCTTCCCAATGTAGTGGGTAGTGACAAGGTCGGCCATAAAGTGCCTCAAATGGTGGCACACCAATGTTGGCTTGGTACCTATTATTATAGGAAAATTTGGCCATTAGAATATATTTATCTCAAGTACCCTCCAAATCCATGACGCAAGCACTTAGCTGATCTTCTAGAATGTGTAATGTATGCTTTGACTGACTGTTAGTTTGTGGATGGTAAGCTATTCTAAAGCGTAGGTCGGAGCCCATCCTGTCTTGTATCTATCTCCACATTGGGGACGTAAATTTCAGATGTCTATCAAAAACAATCACATTAGGCACCCCATTCACACAAATGACCCAATCCATGCATAATTTTTCCATGTCAATGAATTTGTAAGTACTCTTGAAAGGTAGGAAATGGGCAAATTTATTCAGATGGTCGACTACTACCCAAACTGCATCACGAACATTTTTTGGTCTTGGGTATCCAATGATGAAATCCATGGAAATATTCTCCAACTTTCACTTTCAAATATCAAGTGGATGAAGAAGACCAATAGGACTTCTATGTTCTATTTTCACTTATTGACAAGTAAGACATTTTGCCATGATGGTAGCTATGTCTATTTTTATATTCTTCCACTAGAAACTGTGTTGACGGTCTTTGTACATTTTAGTAGTACCTAAGTGGATTGGATTTAGACCCATGAGCTTCACTTAAAACCCATTGTGTAATATCTAAAACATTAGAAATCTACATTCATTTCAGAAACAAATAGCACCATTGAATCCTATACAAAAATATGATTGTGGTTTTTTAACTAGAGCTTTAATTTCCTCAAGATTGACACTTTCCAGTTGAGTAGAAATGACAACAGAGACATCAGGTCTCAAACTCGAGACTTGTTCAAGAGTTTTTCATAAGAAGCATCAAATTAAAGCACAAACATCATATGTCTTTCTACGCAAAGTGTTGACTACAACATTATATCTACCAGGAATATATGTGATGTTGAATTCATAATCCTCAATATATTTCATACATATTCTGTGATGCAAATTAAAATCCCTTTGAGTCATTAGATATTGTAGGATTTTTTTGTCTGAAGTTACTTCAAAGTGGACTCCATATAAAGTGTGATGCCAAAATTTTAGGGCATGAACTATAGCTTAAATCGTGATTCAACCAGTTTTCTTCATTCAATTTCAATTGGTGTTATGCATATGCAATCACTTGTCCTTCTTGCATAAGGACACACCCCAACCCTTGTTTTGATGCATCTATGAAAATCACATAACGTTTACCCTTGACGGGTAGGGCAAGAACAAGGTGATGAGGTTAAACATTTCTTTAATTGCAAGAAACTTTCATCACATTCTACAGTCCAGGTTAACTTTGTATCTTTATAGTCAACTTTGTCATAGGAAGAGATAACTTTGAGAAATTCTTCATGAATATCTTATAGTATTCAACAAGATCTAAAAAACTGTGAATCTCAGAAGGATTCTTGGGAGATTGCCACTTGGTGACTGCTTCAATATTTTTTGGATCAACATCAATGTGTCTTATTGAGATCACATGACCTATGAAAATGATTTCATGGAGCCAAAACTCACACCTTAAGAATTTAGCATACAACTGATGTTTTCATAGATATTTGAGGACAATTCATAAATGATCACGATATTGTTCCAGTAATTCAGAATATATAAGTACATCATCAATGAATACAACTATGAAGTCGTAAAGATAAGGTCAAAATATTGTTTTCATTAGGTCCATAGAGGAAGATGGGGAATTAGTCAGTACAAAAGGCATAACTAGAAACACATAATGCCCATAATGTGAATGAAAGTATGTGTTGGATATGTCCGCATTTTTTTACCCACATTTGGTAGTAGCCACTTCAAGGATCCATCTTAGGAAAGATAGTGGAAGACTTCAATTACTCAAATAATCATTGATTCATGGTAGAGGATATCGATTCTTGATGGTTTATTGATTAAACATTCTATAATACATACACATCACATCTAAGCATCTTTCTTCTTTACAAACAAGACTGGAGATTCCCAAGGTGAAACACTATGGCAGACAAACCCAATGTCCATGAGCTCTAGCATTGTTTCTTGATCTAAACTAGTTCAAATGGTGCTATATGGTAAGGTAGTTTTGGAAAAGGTGATGTACCTGGCACAAGGTCAATAAAAAATTCAACCTCATGTGTGGGAGGGATTCTAGAAATTTCATCAAGAAACATATCAGGGAAGTCTCAGACTACTTTGATATCTTCTAAGTTACGAGGTACAAGATTTTGAAAATTTGATTCCAGATAAGCTCTACAACCATGAGAAACGAGATTCTCTACTTTGAGGGCTAAGATGATGAATTTTCTTTCATTCATCTCATTGTCTGCCTTTTATACATAATCCTTCCCCATTAAAATGTAGAAGACTTATATGCTTTTCCTCACTGAATAAGGCTACATTAGAATTCTTCATCCAAGCCATTTTGAGTATGACGTCAAAACATCTTTTTGAATACTCATAAATCTACAAGAGGGATTTTAGGAAATAATAGATTACTTGACGACTAGGAGTTTGAAAATACAAGATGAATTTCATATACATAGGTTTTAACTTGAGCATATTTACTAGTATAGATGTTATGAAGTTATTTGATGAACTAGAATCAAATAAAGATTTGATAGGTTGTTGATTCAAATGTACCATACCTTCAATAACTTTATTGTCATTATTGGTCTCCACTGCATGCATGGCAAAGACACACCCAGTGCTACTCTTGGCAAGTGGGTGTCCTTTCATATTTTTGTTGTTCTTTGGAGGCTGAGGAGGATGGGGTGGGGTTGTTTCTGGGGAGGATGTGGATGAACTAGGTATTGGCCCAGTTGGAGCTAGGGACATTGGGGCCTGATATGTTTGGATTGACCACATTGATGAAAAATTACTTGCCCTCCATATCTATATTGTGTAGGAGTTCCAGGAGGGCATTTTCCTAGATGATAATGTCAAAATCATCTATTGCACTTTTCACAATAGTCCTCACTACTTTCTTTCTCTTGTTAGAGTTGATAGTCGAGGATCGATACCCAGGTAAGCTTCAACAACTAAATCTTTTACCACCATTTGTGGTAAGGTTAGTAAAATTTGTGGCACAAGAGAACGAACAACTTCATAATTAAGACCTTCTGAGAAGAGGGTGGATCGACGAGTTTCCATGAGTCCGGTAGCATAACGTTCCAACAATCAAACATTTTGTACGTATTAGGAGACACTTAGGGTCTCATTTTTTTAGACTGTAATCTCGGCCTCTTTCTTCCTTAAAATAGTAGAGAAAATATATTTCTCACTAAAAAGACAAGGAATTCTTCCCAAGTCATAACTGCACATCAAATATTCGTGTAAATCCATTCCAATAGACTCTAGAGGGTTCATCTAGTACATATCTAGCATATCTAGCTTTTGATGTGGAGGGCATGCCATACCTAAAAGGTACACTCTAGAGATAAGACCTAATCATCATATTTATTGACCATTTCCAATTCTCCTTTTCCCTTGAAATAGGGTGGTTGCATCTTGATGAATCTTGTCAGGAAGTATTCTTTGGGTCTATCAAAATTTTGGTTCACATTAATACTTCTTGTCCTAGTATAAGTGAGATATTGAAGGAGAAATGCAAGCTCTTGCTTGGAAGTACATACAAGTTTTGAAATGCCATATGCATTACGGGTTACTATAATCACAGGTTGCACAAGAGTGACTAGTATTATAGGAGTCACTTGCTATTCAAATGTCTCAAAGGGGGATCCATGTGTGGCACCCCAAGTTGTAGATTTGTAGATTGCTATAGGAGTACCCAGAAGGGTTACCGTAGGTGAATTTAGAACCCATATCTCCAATCAAATTTCTTTTCTGCAAAGTTAGGGATAACTATAAAAACCTAATTTATCCCGAGATAGCTAGTTGTCATCCAGTATAGCTCTGACACCTTACTGTAAGGAGTGGGTACTAGTGATGAGACCACTTCTTACTTTTGTTTTAAACTAAAGCACTGCAATCCAAAAATATATTCATCACAACCAGAGGAAGGGAATGCATGGTTTATTCCAAACCATAGTATATACATATTAGTGTTAAAAAGTTTTGTAGTAAAAGGAAGCTAAGACTATTACTAGGAAAATATAAATGTTTAACTTGATGGTCCGTGATGGTAAAAAATGAAATATAATGCTAGTTTCAGGTAGATAAAATGAGGCACAAGGACACCTAGGAATCTCACGAGATTGCTCACTCTTGACTAGGTTGTTCTAAGTCTTCATCTCCAACTTCTTGACCCACAAACTTTGAGTCCACCAACTGCTCAAGATCTGGGTAGAGGGGGAAACGTACCTAGGAAAATGATAAAAGAAGAGGTCATAAAACATTGAGTGTGTGCATATGATTCATCAAGAGGGGGCTATTAGAAATTAGGTTAGTTCAATAAATCAAACAAGAGAATGATGCATATAGACATTAAACTATTCCATAGAACGTGTTGTCATGAATCAATTTGTAAAATGAAACAAATGCACATATAATATAGACTAAAAATAACTAAAGTAAGGCCTATGCAACAAGGAATATTGGCCTATAATAGGGATGGAAGAATAGCACACTTGGGCAGAAAAGGCACGCCCATGTATTATTAATGATGGAATAGTACACCCCGGATGGAAAACAACATCCTTTTAAAAACGGATGGTTATGCATAGACATCAACATTATTTAAGTTAGTAAAACCTTCTGCAATAATAGAAGGCAAGATTTGTGTCCATCATTTCATCAACAAGATTAAACAACTTGGTGAGAGGAGTTACAAACCAAATACGATGTGAATACATAGAGTATCATAAATT
Source organism: Alisma plantago-aquatica (assembly GCA_963693085.1). Lineage (NCBI taxonomy): Eukaryota > Viridiplantae > Streptophyta > Magnoliopsida > Alismatales > Alismataceae > Alisma > Alisma plantago-aquatica. Next base: position 1,114,168,706 of record OY856410.1, read on the forward strand.
TAAGAATATTGCCACTTGAAGAGCATGAAATTGTAAATAAGGAGCGAGGATATAAAGATGCGCCTCATTATAGGACAATCTATTTTAAAGTCAAATAAATGCCTAAATTTTAAATAGTAGCTACACATACCTCTCATATTAAGTTTAGTTCCTCCAATGGCTTCCTAATGTTCAAATTCAAGATTCCCAATAACTAGTTCCATTATAAATGCTTATTAGATATATGTTTCCATTAATTAAGCTTTAATGACCAGACTGGTAGCATAGGATATTGACTTTGGAGACACTATTTAAATCGGTTGGATTTTTATCATTTCAAAAACATATAAATTCATTATTTTCCGACTTCTAGATTATTTACTATGATTTGTGCAATTTAAAACATTCTTGATTAAATAAAAAATCAAACGACCATTTTATCCTTGTGGGATGTGAAATTACTAAAGGAAACTATAGTATAATCTTGTCATTTGAATGAAATAAATTCTCACGCGGTTGTTACATATTAGAAGTTTTGGAATTCTGAAAATATCCTTGTAGGAAAAATAACACGATTAAGTTGTCAAGGACATCCAGGTCATTTTAGGGCCTGGGACCTTCTTCCTCCCTCCACGTTTGACTATCGTCGACTGGGGTTAGAGTGTTTTGCACTAAGTCCAATATCCAATCGCAATGTAATGTGGTATTGTGCTCGTCATCTTTGGTGTGAAAAATTGCGCTCGATGAGGTCTTCACGAGGTAGGGAGGTGCACTAGATCCTTAGGTACACTCTGACAAGGTGAGGGAAACAACCAGGAAACTAGACGCACAATTCAGAGTGAAATAGGGAAGACGACATCACGTACGATTCGGAAGTGGAATGTATCTTACCATGGGCTCAATCAGACTGGAGGTGACGAGAGAGCTTGCCACCACAGTGAGAAGGACGACGGAGAAGAACAGCACTGTTGAGGGATTTCGTGGTTCTTTGGTTGCAATTATATGGGGAAAGGAACTGGGTGTTGTTAATATAGGTTATTGTCGTTCATGCAACAGCGACAGGTGCAATTTAATTAACAATTCAGGCAGATCCAAAATAAGAAGCAAAGAACAAGCAATACAGGAGAATAGAAAACAGGATTTAGATTCGCAAACCAGATCGTTCGTTGAGAAACGAACGTGTTACTTAAAGAAATCAGTGCCCGGCTATCCTCGCGGAAAAGCACCGTTCTCCCAGTCACGATCCGGCACGAACCTGGAAATTTCACGTCTTGCTCGCGCACGTCGCACTGCTACCAGTGCAGCACAGCCACCGCAGGTACCACCGCCTGACAGCTGCGTCTGAAGGGAAGGATGAGTCTCGCTTTACACAGGAGGACAACTCCGCAAAGCAACTCCGGGGACGACGACTCTCGCACTCGAGATTAGGGCTCACAAAACACACGGCGGCAGAAAACTGTTTTCGGTGTGTTTAACCCTAATGACCGGAGTCATATAAATAGTCACGCACGTCCCTAATCCTATTCTCAGTTAGACGCAACACTCGGTTTCTCTCGTACACAATACGGAATAATCCGTAAAAGAGAAACACTTTCTAATTAGGATTTAAGAAATCCGAATAAGAAAGCAACAATTAATTACACGAGTAATTAATTACGTGGTTGTATCCTAGTGCAAAAAGAAGACGGAAGACATTCTCCACAATCCACAATCCACAAGCCACAAGCCCAAGCCCGAGCCCGGCCCGGCCAGGCCAGGGCAGGCGAGGCGTGGCGCGCGCACGTGCGTGCGTTGTGATGTGGCAATCCCACCCACCAAGGAGGTGAGCATACCTCCTTCCTAGGACTCCTTTGGACACTAGTGCCCCATGTGATCCTACATATGAGGACCACAAAAGTTCTAGGTGTGAGTAATATGGGATAAAACTTCTTTGCCATTTGCATTAGAAACAACACTACATTCTCACATGTACTTGCTGCACTATATTGGGCTTAACCCATGCTAAATAAGTGATTACCACAATAGCCTAGCTACAGTAACGAGCTGCTACAGTAACTAACTAATAGCTACAACAGCTACAGTAACTAACAACTACCATAATCAGTTATCTAGCAATCCCCACAAAGTCCAATGTGTAGTGTGCTCTACCATTCAGTCCTCCATACTATGCTTTCAGCAGATACCTTTCGGTTTGAATCTACGTGAGTTATCCAACTGTGACCCTCGTAGGAACTAGGTGAACAAAAGTCTTGAACCTGAACCTTGGGTACAAGAGTATAGGTTGGTAACAACACAATAAAGACATGGTAGAAAAGAAAACAATGCATTAAGGCCATGCATACAAAATATAAATGATGATTGATAACAGAGAACAACCCAATTCTCCTGTTGCGGCCTACACAACATCAATCACTTAGCTGGAGTCTCCAAAGATGTACTGCTAACATCCTGTCCTAAGACTTGACACCATTAAGAGACTACTCTCTTACTAACTTGCAGTCATGACACTAACATGTTTTCCAGGGAATAGACACACAGATGCAAGAAGCATCACACAAGAATACATAGTGTCATCTGATTTACCCGACAGCTTGTTATTACCACATTGAACCCAATTTGTGGGATCTACACTCTTTTGGGTTGGGTTGCTATTGCCTGCAAATCTATAGGGGTTTCAGTCCCATTCCCAACCTGGATTTTTCCACTAAAGCCAAAGTAAGACCTTTAGTGAAAGGATCAGCTGTATTATCTTTGGTACCGACGTAGTCCACAACCACGACCCCATTAGACACTAACTCCCTTACAGATTTCAATCTGACTTGGATGTGTCTACGCTGTTTTTGATTGTACTTGGAACTCTTTATCTTAGCAATAGTTGTAGTGCTGTCACAGTGAACTTGAATTGCAGGAAGCGACTTCATTACCATAGGTAAACTAGACATAAGTCCATGTAGCCATTCAGCTTCCAATCCAGTTTCATCTAAAGCACATAACTCTGCCTCAAAAGTGGACCGAGACAATATGGTCTGTTTCTTAGACCTCCAGGAAACAGCTCCTCCTCCCAACATGAATACATATCCTGAGACACCATTACTCCTAGAATTCACGGCAATCCAGCTTGCATCACTATATCCTTCGACTACGGAAGGATGTTTACCATAATGCAGCCCAAGGGAACGTGTTCCCTTGATATACCTCAGAACTCTGTCAAGAGCTTCCCAATGGGTCTTGTCGGGACAACTGGTGTATCTACTTAACTTGTTCACGGCAAACGCAATGTCTGGACGTGTACAGTTCATAAGATACATCAAACTTCCGATAATCTGAGAGTATCGTAATTGAGACACTGGAACCCCAGTCTCATTCTTGAACAAGAGTTTGGATGAATCATATGGAGTCTTAACAGATTTACGTGATGTGTACTCAAACCTCTCCAGTATCTTCTCAACGTAGTGAGACTGAGAGAGAGCTATACCATCAGTAGACCTTATGATTTTAAGCCCTAAAATCACATCAGCGACACCCATATCCTTCATCTCAAACTTGCTACACAAGAATGACTTTGTCTCTTTTACTACTTTCATATCGGAACCCAAAAGAAGAATATCATCGACGTATAAGCATAACAAAATGAATCCATTATCGACAACCTTGCAGTAGAGACACTTATCAAATTCATTAGAAATAAAGCCAAACGATGATATCACAGAATCAAACTTCTCATGCCATTGCTTAGGGGCTTGTTTCAAGCCATATAATGACTTAACAAGTTTACACACTTTGGACTCATTCCCACGACCCACAAATCCCTCAGGTTGTTCCATATATATCTCTTCTTGAAGATCACCGTGTAAGAACGCGGTCTTCACATCCATCTGATGGATATAGAGATTATAAATGGAAGTCAATGCTAGTAGCACTCGGATTGTGGTCATGCGGGAAACAGGTGAATAGGTATCAAAATAGTCTATTCCGTAATCAGTTATCTAACACTGGGGTGGTATGAGGATCGCTTCTTGGTTAAATGGGGTGTAGGGTGATAGTCGGGAGTAAAGTATATTTATAGGTTGTAGGCTCCCAATGTCGGTAGGGTCTAGGTCTGAAATGGGGTTTCATCCACATGTCACCATTTCTCACAATGAATAGCTCGAAGGAAACAAAACAAAATGACACCACAAAATAAGGCTTTTAGTGAAAGACAATTGTGAGGGATGAGAAGTCTTCAAAATAAACATCTATTATTGAGGGATTCGCCATAACCAACAAGGCTTTGTCCCTCAACCGTATCCTTAATAATATACCAAATTCCTTATGACCCCCTTTTCTACACAAATAAATTATAAATTACAATAACCCCTCACAAAAAGATTAGTTGACTTCCTTCCATTATTTCCCTCTAAATCTACTTTATACATCTAATAAATATGTGTGTTTGCTAATTTTAGTACTCCCCAGCGGCAACCCTAGCGCCGCAAAGAGCATGCTCTGCGCCGTTAAGTCTGTCCGTCGCAAGTCTGCTGCACGTATTTGTGCCTGCTGGTTGGTATTTCTTCTGCTATTGGGTTCTCCGGTCTTCTACGTGCCGATGTGCTCGCTCGTAGTATTAGGCTGCCTGATCTGCTGTCTTTGATTCCAGATTTCCAGGCCGGCGGGATTGCGTTCTTGGCGGCGTCCATTTATCTACCTAACTGACGTAGGTTTCATATGGATTTATCTAAACATAATCACTTTTCTACCCGCTGGTCACCTGATTTTGAGGAATGAGAGCCGGCACCTGATGTCATGTTGTCAGTATTAATTAAAACAATAAAGAATGAGGAAAGTAGAATAAAGAAAAAATATTTTTGTCTATAATTTTCAATCCGAAGTATATTTTTTGATGAAATAAATTACAATAGATTCCTTAACAAAATATTTTCCAATAAGATTAGTGTTGACATATTTTAAAATAATGATAATACGTGAGAAATATGATATATGTATTTTAGGATAACATACACATGTTCTGGGTACAGACGAACAGTAGTACTCATGAGTACAGTACACCACTTCGTGTTTTCGACCCCAAAATCATGTGCAATAGTTACTTGTTCATCTATGAATTCGATTGGGCTAATAGTAGCAATGAGTTTAATATTGTACTTTTGAATTAAGGGGATCAAGGATTAGTTGTTCTTAAATAATAGTTGAAAGTATTGTATTTTATTAAAATATGTATGTTTTTAGTGAAATGTGAATTAGTTTATATAGGTATGGTATGTGGTTACCGACATTCTTTTATATGCAAGGCATGTCTCGTACTGTACTAATAAGATCAACAAATCATGTATTGTTGTTATGTCTCGTATGATACCTCTAGTACTGTACGTCTATATTATAATTTGTATTACAAAATATGGTTGTTAGTATTATATTTCTTTTAGAATGTGTGTGTATCATTGTATACCATTTTTGTCGAACGTTACATTCTAAATTTATGAAAAAATTAATATTAATGATAAAATGTACAACACTTACGGATTTGTGACAAAATATTGAGTGTGAAAAATAAGGAGGCAATTAGTATTGTACGTCTGTACATATTACAAATGTTACTTTATAAAAATAGAATGTGGTTGTTAGTACTGTACTTCTAGTAGTGTAATTTTTATTATAAAATTTGGTTGTTAGTACTGTACTTCTTGTAGAATATGCTGATATCCTTGTATATAATTTTTGTCAAACACAAATGTTTGTAAAAATTAATATAAATGATAAAATGTACAATACTTATGGATTTGTGATAAAATATTGAGTGTGAAAAATTAGGAGGCAATTAGTACTGTACGTCTGTACATATGACGAATATGAATACTTTAAAAAAATAAAATGTGGTTGTTAGTATTTTACTTCTAGTAGTGTAATTTTATTATAAAATTTGGCTGCTAGTACTATACTTTTTGTATAATGTGCGGATATCCTTGTATATGATTTTTGCCAAATGCTAGATTCTAAATGTATGTAAAATTGATATCAATGATAAAATGTACAATATTTAAGGATTTATGACATAATATGGAATATGAAGAAATAAAGAGGCAATAAATATTGTACCTGAATGGTCAATCTAAGTATAGTACCGATAACATATTGTACTTTTGTATACATCTCTCCTCTCTTAATATATTTCTATTATTATTTTTTCCAAAGTATGTCAACATTGGTCTTGATAGAAAGTATTTTTATGGCGAACCTAATGATGTTTGTTTCGACCTAAAATTCCTTAAGATTTAAGAGTTATGTGCAAAACATTTTTCTCTCTCTAGTGTTTTTCTCCTTCATGGTGTATTCACTTTTTCTGCCACATCAGCATTGACCACACATCCCAACCACCGGGTGGATGACCAAGTGGGTGGGCGGGGATGTGTAGTGTAGCCCTATCTAATTAATCTCACGGCCTAAGTTGGTTTCATGAATCAATGCGGCGGCAAGGCAGCGACATTTGCTATTCCCTATTGGTGAATCAAGGTTGTGCCAAATTTTAAATTGGATATTAAGCTTTTGGAACTGGAATTAGTTCTCGACAACTGAATCCAGATAATACATTAACCTATTTGTGAATTAAGACAACATCATAACTCTCCTCATGTAGCCAATCTACCATAATTTTGGTATTTCCGGCAACTAGTGGCAATAGAACAATAGAATATAACACATCATCTAAGAACTATTATGGTCTATATTATTAGCTTCTCTATTTAATCCTATTGTATTAGGACAGTACTCTTCATTTTAGGATGTGCTTGTTATACATAATGATGCCAAAGAGTCTTCACTCTATTGACTAATTAAGTTTGTTAAAGTGATCTCGTCATACCTTAAGACGGAGATTTCATTGTAAAGCGTTCAAGATCAATGTTCACTCCTATCTTTGATTTAATTAAGGAACTTAACTTGAAAATTTTAACCTGAAACTTGCCTTGGTTCTTATTTAGTATCAGTAGTTATGGAGTTAGATCTATTTTTTAACATTACTGAGTATCATCATAATAAGTCGACAACCCGAAGCTTATTGTGAATTAGAAAAAAAATTGTTGGTCAAGGCCATATTACTTTTCCCATGTGTGAATTATTGTCTGTCTAATGAGTAATCTAAATCTGGAATCTTAACCCAATCCATTTTTGACAATTTTAGGATGTAACAAGTACATGATGAATATTATATACTCAAGGGTAAAATGATGAAGCAGAGTTGGTATTTCCGGCAACTAGTGGCAATAGAACAATAGAATATAACACTTCATCTAAGAACTATTATGGTCTATATTACTAGCTTCTCTATTTAATCCTATTATATTAGGAGAGTACTCTTCATTTTAGGATGTGCTTTTTATACATAATGATGCCAAAGAGTCTTCACTCTATTGACTAATTAAGTTTGTTAAAGTGATCTCGTCATACCTTAAGACCGAGATTTCATTATAAAGCGTTCAAGATCAATGTTCACTCCTATCTTTGATTTAATTAAGGAACTTAACTTGAAAATTTTAACCTACAACTTGCCTTGGTTCTTATTTAGTATGTAGTTATGGAGTTAGATCTATTTTTTAACATTATTGTGTATCATCAATATAAGTCGACAACCCGAAGCTTATTGTGAATTAGAAAAAAAATTGTTGGTCAAGGCCATATTGCTTTTCCCATGTGTGAATTATTGTCTGTCTAATGAGTAATCTAAATCTGAAATCTTAACCCAATCCATTTTTGACAATTTTAGGATGTAACAAGTACATGATGAATATTATATAATCAAGGGTAAAATGATGAAGCAGGGGAAGGGGAAGGGGAAAGGGAAGGGAAAGGTGACTGGTATGGGAAAATTGTTAAAAAAGTGTTGTTTGATAACATGTGCACGGGGATAAAGATAGAGATGAAAAAAAATATAAAAATATCATTTGATATATGGTATGGGTACAAGATGAGAAAATACTTTGATAAAAAATACTATGTGCAAGTATGAATCTTATTACCGAAAAATCTAAATAGAATGTTTTACGATTTTTGTCATCAATATAGCATGATTTATACACCGATTTCTAAAATGACACGTTTACGAGGAAATACGTTCCCGAAGAGGACACATTGCTTCCAATAGGTCCAATATGTCAGTTCGGGAGATGTATTGCAATTTCAAAAAACTAATACATCTCCAATTCGGACGCATTGCCCCAAGAGAATAATATGTCCCCAATGAGGTCACATTACTTTTTTATTCTTTTATTTTGCTATATATTTTAATTTTGATACCATGTATATGTATATGTATATATATTAAATTACTAAATGGTCGTAATCTACATCAACTCATATATTTAATTATATATTTACAATAATAACAAAAAATAATGAAATAATAATAGAATATTATATTTCATTAATGCAAAATATTTATTAATGTATAGAATTGTGTTTAAATTAATAGATACAATACCAAAACTATATAATAAAGTTTAATTATAAAAATAAAGTAAATATATATAAAAACATAGAAATAAAAATATAAAAAACTACTATAGTAAAAATGCACGTTGATATGTACAAAATATACATAAATATATTTGTTAAACACAAGACATATAATATCAAAAATATAAACATGTTAATTATGTAAATTAAAATATATAAGAACAAATCACACTATATAATCAAAACGAAATATATGATACATTTAATTTTCAACGCGACATATAGAAAATCATAATATATTTGATTTTTGTCAGATTATATTTAACATAAACTGAATAAAAAGGTAAAAATATAACAATGCTATTAATATTTTTTAGATTACATTTTTTAACATATATAAAGAATGTTTCATAATATATTATGATTGTTTATGTGATACATTTAATATTATATGTATCATATATTTTATTTTGATTGTCTATTTTTATTGTTCTTGTATATTTTACTTTATATAGTTGACATGTTTATTTCTTACATATCATATATCACATCTTATATATATATATATATATATATATATATATATATATATATATATATATATATATATATATATATGGGAATTTATTCATTGCCCGCGCGGGCACCGTCATAGTGCTACCCGTTTCTGAATTGACGGTGGCAATCATTGTAAATAGTTCAAAAATTCCCTCCGCCCACCTCGCGAAGGCCCGCGTGAAGACCTTGCGGAGCACTGTCATCGACATTGGACGACGTCGTCTGCGCGGAGAAAGCGTACGTCCGTGACTTCCTGTCCCTCGGCCTAGGGAAGAAGTTATACAAGCTTCTCCCTGGAGTAGTCCCGCTACCGTTGACCTTCCTGTCCGTGACGCTGCACTGTAGCTCGACCAGGAGCTCTACAGTCATGTTGTCGAGTGTTCCCGTCACGTTGATGTTGTATGTCGGCGTGTGGTGGGAGTGTGGCTCGGCTGATCAAGCAAGAAGATGGAGACTTGGAGTTGGAGCCGCCGAGTTTGCTGCGATACCTTGCCGGTGCAGCAATTATGTTGGTAGGGGTAATCCTTCCCCTCGGATACATGATGTTCAGGAACAAGCGCCCACCCTCTTCATCCTCCTTCGCCAAGCAGATGTAGGTGCTCGCCGTGCGTGCCTTTCTTCTACTTTACAGGATAGCGGATGGGACAGTCCAGTATAGCAAGTGAAGGGTAACTGTGGCAGGCTCCAGAACGATTTTGAGGAGTTGAACTTCCTTATGGTGGTAGTCGTCGTACTCAGATCATCTGAGCGTCATGCACGCCAAGGCTGCGGACATAACCTGCTGGAGTCATTGTTGTAGTTGTAGAATTCATCCCAATGGTTGTAGTACTCGCCATCACCACCGCCGTAATCGAAGACTCTGTGACAGTCTCCTCCTCCGCCGCCACCATATCCGCCGCCGTCGCCATAACTACTAGGATACCCACCCCAGCTTCCGCTGCTGTAGCAGCCCTGCTGGTCTGGCTCGTGGAACGCTGACGCGGCCGATGCGAAGAGGAGTAGAAGGAGCAATACGGGTAGGAATAAGAGTGATGATGTTGGCTGTACTATTCGCCTTCGGTCGTGCTGCCTCGTTGTAGCTTCCTCGAAAGAAGAGGACATAGTGATCGATTACCATTAGTTTAACTCCAATTACCACTAACAACTTCTGCTTCTGTATTACAGATTTGGTCTCTTCCAAATAAGTAACAATTATTTTAGAGTGTTGTAATTAAAATAAGATGTACAAACTAATAACCAAAAGGTATAAAAATAATAAAATAGAAATGAATACAACTAAAAAAATGAGTAATAAAAGGTTAACAAAGAGTAACTACATGGTGTAAAAAGTAACTATTTGGTCTAAAAAGTAACCATTTGATCTAAAAACTAACAATTTGTTACATAAAGTAACAATGTTTCTTAAAGAGAGCTTGAAGATAGAGTAACCAGATTTTCACTACCTACTGGCTACTCGTACATCCAAAAGAGTAACTATATGGTACACAAGAGTAATTGTTCTGATCAAAAGAGTAATTGTATTGATACAAAAAGTAACTATGTGACTAAAAAAGTAACTACGCAGAAAATATACAGTCAGTAAATATATGTACGGGTTTTTTTATTTTAGTGTGGCAAAAGATATTATTTTTGGATCAAATTTTTTGGAGAGCTAGATAAAATGCTCAACTACAATTGTGAATTAAAAAAAAGTGATGGAAAGGGTGTGCAGGTAGCCTGATTTATAGTTACTCTTTGTGTCTTGGCGTTACCTTTAGACATATACTTTTTTGTGTCATGATTTTATTTTTGTATACTTACTTTTCATACCATAATGTTATTTTTTTATCCTATTGTTACTTTCGGTTTCAGATAGTTACTTTTCGTGTCGTGATATTATTTTTAGTGTCAGATATTTACTTTTCGTATGTTACTTTTTGTGGTCTGTTGTTACTCTTGGTGTGGGATAATTACTTTTTATACCACATAGTTACCTTTGATATCATGCAATTACTTTCACTATGAGATGGGTACTTTTATATCATACAATTACTTTTGTGTTATGGTGTTACTTTCAATGCCGGATAAGTACTTTTTATGTGAGTGGTATTTCTCGGTACAAATAATTATGTGACCAATAGAGAAGAATACATTACTTTTACATGAACAGTACACTACAAATACACAAAGAATAGGAATACAATATGGACCTTATGTGATTATTTCTGTGACAATTTGTACCGTCCATGGAGTTCATCTCTTTTTGAATGCACCAAGACGCTGACTGATTCTTACTTTCAGTGTTAGATAATTACTTTTTACGTCATGATGTTACTTTTTGTCACATTTAGTTACTTTTTACGTCATGATGTTACTTTTAGTGATAAATAGTTACTTTTTGTACCATAAAGTTACTTTTTATGTCTTTGTGTTACTTTTAGTGTCGAATAGTTACTTTTTATACCATATAGTTACTATTTGTGTCCTAGAGTTACTTTCTATGTCGGATAGTTACTTTTATACCATATAGTTACTATTTGTGTCCTAGTGTTACTTTCTATGCCGGATGGGTACTATCATACCATACAATTACTTTTGTGTTATGGTGTTACTTTGTGTGTCGGATAGGTACTTTGTTGCATATAAAATTTAGGACATACAACACATGCATTTGTTACATACTTATAATAAGATTCTTTTCTTTTTTCTTGCATTTGTTACATACTTATAATAAGATTCTTTTATTTTTTCTTGTGGCATTCTTTGACTTCTAAAAAATATTCAGATCCATAGTTTAATTATGTAAATACAATATACCAACCACAGTGACATATGTTTGATAGAGAAATCAACGAAACCATAATTTTCCAATCAGCTAATTACGAGCTGCCTCTCGCTCTCAGTGGCCATATTCCAACTACAAATACAGGGTAACACGACGCTAATAGATTATTATACATAATATTTTTTTATAGTAGAACAAACTTCATAATGAAAAAGAGGTTTTTGGTAAAAATATTGCAAATGTCTCAATGTCAATCAAGACAAAACTAGAAAAGGATGAGAAACAAGGACATATAAAATTCTAATCCTACAGATATCTACACTTGATTAGAAAACAGAAACTTGGTTATTTTCCTCGCAATACCCCATTCACCTATAGCTATTGTCACCTAATTAAGGTATACTAAAAATGTCATACGTCATACATACTTTTATGTTTCATGTAGTTACTTTTTTATGATATGTGGTTACTCTTATGACTAACAGAGTTACTCTTTTGTGTTTTAGGGTTACTATTCTGTCTGTAGAGTTACTCTCACACAACTGTCATGGATCCCAGTCTTGATACAGATGCTGCTAATGCCAGTGTCGACTGTGATAATGATAATCCTCATTCTTCTCCTTCTGTTGCTGCTTGCACATATCATATAGTTACTTTTTATAAAACTTAATTACTCTTTATGTGTGATAGTTACTTTCTATGAAAATAATTACTTTTTCTGCATAATAGTTATATTCTATGAAAAATTGTTACATTTATGCGTGATAGTTACTTTCTATGTAAAATAGTTACTTTTTTTGTGTGATAGTTACTTTCTATAAAAAATAGTTACTTTTTATGTGTGATAGTTACTTTCTATAAAAAATAGTTACTTTTTAGTGTAATAATTATATTCTATGAAAAATTGTTACTTTTTATGTGTGATAGTTACTTTCAATGAAAAACAGTTACTATTTATGTGTAATAGTTATATTCTATGAAAAATTGTTACTGTTTATGTGTGATAGTTACTTTCTATGTAAAATAGTTACTTTTTTTGTGTGATAGTTACTTTCTATGAAAAATAGTTACTTTTTATGTGTGATAGTTACTTTCTATGTCGAATAGTTATCTGTAAATCATGTGTTATCTTTGACAAAATTTAATTAGGTACTTTTTATTCCAAATAATTACATCCTCGCAGTCAACACTCAATCCTCTCTGACTATGGTACAACCTGCATTGTTAATGACTGTCACTACTTCCCCGACGTGGAAGTTCCCTCCTACCATCACCATGGATACGCCTGTTTCATACTCCATGTCTGGAACAAGCTCATTGTCACCATATTCAAATTGTCCAGAATCAAATGTGTTGGCATGTGCATCTTCAAGAACCTCTCCCTCATGGATCCCGCCTGATTTGTCCATCTCCCACTGCCCTTCGAACAGATCCATGTTTGTACGTGCACCGACCCCGACGACGACCATGTTCACCGGCACCTGAATCCCGTCCTTGTAAGAAAATACGTGGAATCAGAAGATGACAGTGAATCCAGTCTGGATGTTCTCTGACCAAAAGTAACAAATTGACTGGATTCACCAAAGGGTACAGAGAACATCCTTTGATTTTTGGCAACGTTCAAATATGTAATGGGGTTGTTCTTTTTGTGTAGTTTTGTGAAAGTGATTTTGTAACCTTCTATGTACTTCACTTGTGTTTGTAATCTATCTTTGTGTTACCTTGTGCTCCAGCAGCTATATGTATACTTTGAATATGTTACAAAGAATATGTTCTGATCCATTGTTATTCTTTTTGAAGAATATGTGTTTGTCTTTGTGTGCAATGGATACTCTTAGTGTTGTCACATTTACTCTTACAAAGTATAAGTGTAACTGAGTTTGAATCATAGTGTTTCTTTTCTAGGCTATCATAGTTACTCTTATTGCTGTTAGAGTTACTCGTAGTGTTCGTTTAGTTACTCGCAGGGTTGTCACAGTTACTCAGTGCTTTTTCAGTTACTCGTATTGTTTTCACAGTTACTCTAACTGCTATTTGAGTTACTCGTAGTGCTCGTTCAGTTACTCGCATTGTTGTCATAGTTACTCGTAGTGTTTCACAGTTACTCACAAGCATTTTTCAGTTACTCACAGGGTTTTTTAGTTACTCGCAGGGTTTTTTCAGTTACTCACATGGTTTTTTCAGTTACTCAAACATTCTGTTACTTTCAGTTCAGTTACTCGCATGGTTGTATCAGTTACTCGTAGTGGTTTCAGAATTACTCTTACAACATTCAAAGTATAAAGGTATTTAAAGCATTCAAGAACATAAGCATTCAAACCATAAATGTATTCGAAACATCCAAGATCAGCTGTACATTCTTTTTTCAGTTACTCGCATTGTTTGTTCAGTTACTCGTAGGGTTGTGACAATTACTCGCAGTGTTTTCACAGTTACTCTAACTGCTATTACAGTTACTCACAAAGTTTTTTCAGTTACTCACATTATTGTCACAGTTACTCGCAGTATTATCACAGTTACTCGCAATATTTTTTCAGTTACTCATAATCCTTTTTCAGTTACTTGCAATGTTTTTTCAGTTACTCCAGGGTTGTGACAGTTACTCGCAGAGTTTTTTCAGTTACTCAACCATTACTCTCAGTTACTCAAGCATTACTCTCAGTTACTCAAGAATTAATTTCAGTTACCCAAACATTACTTTTCAATTACTCAAGCATTCTATTACTTTCAGTTTAGTTACTCAGATCGTTGTATCAGTTACTCGTAGTGGTTTCAGAGTTACTCTTACAACATTCAAAGCATAAAGGTATTACACCAAATCATCACTGCAACTTTTGGTTGCTTTTTGGTTACTTTTTGTGTTTCGGTGTTACTTTCAGTGTTGGATACTTTCGTACCATATAGTTACCTACTATATTTTGATGTTACTTTCAGTGTCAGATAGTTTCTTTTTGTGTCTTAGCGTTACTTTTAGTATTCAATAGTTATTTCTCTTACCATATAGTTACTTTTTGTGTCTAAATGTTACTTTTAGTGTCAAATAGTAACATTTTGTGTCACGACGTTACTTTTGATGTCGGATACTTACTTTTTGTACCATATAGTTACTTTTTGTGTTTCGGTATTACTTTCGGTGTTGGATAGTTACCTACTTTATTTTGATGTTAATTTCAGTGTCGGATAGTTACTGAAAGTAACTATCTTTTAGTAACTGATAGTTACTTTTCTTACCATATAGTTACTTTTTGTGTCATGTAGTTACTTTCTGTATCTCGTAGTTACTTTCTGTGTCATGATGATACTTTTATTATCGGATAATTACTTTACGTACCATATAGTTACTTTTTGTGTCCCATCATTACTTTAAGTATCATATAGTTAATTTTTGTGTCATGGTGTTACTTTTAATGCGTGATAGTTACTTTTCATACCATATAGTTACTTTATATATGGTGCTTGTGATTCTTATGTAAAGTTTCACCTATACAATTTATCAAAATAATAGTGGTCCCTACTTACAAAATGCACCACGCACCAACTGTTTACTCAAGCTGTAAAAATTCATTGCCCACATGAGATAGTTCTTCTACTACGTGTCACTGCATGTTCCTGGCCCGAAATCAAACATCTCCTCTAAAAGGTCGTACTTCACCTCAAGACCCGCGGTTGGAGGTTCCCGATGATGCCAATGTCCCTGCCGTCGGCGTTGCAGGCAGAGGCGAGGCAAACCAGGGAGATATCAGCAACAAACAACATCCCCCTCCCCACAAAAGTATGCCACTATGCTACAATCGAACTGTCGAACTGCCTTCCTCGGCTCGACACCGCCATGGACGACTCTGCCGCCGATGACACCACGATTAGCACGGGGAGCGGCCGCGGCTCCTGCGACGACCGATGGACACGAGAGGCGTCACACAACTCTTCCCTCGCCGCCGCTGAGATCTACTTCATGGTGTGCCCTTCCGACTGCCTACCTTGACAGGACGTCCTCAAGCTGTCGAGAGTCCAAGGTTAGCGGTGTTGTGGGGCTTCCACCTCGTGAGAAGACCTCTTCGCTAGGCCCCCACCTCCGCCAGAAGGGTGGGCGGGTCAAAAAGGAAAGCAGCGGCGCAGAGGCACCGTGCCTGTATGGGAGGAGAACAACGAGCTCGCCGTCTCGCTCAGGGCCAAAGCACAGGAAGCCTTGGAGGCGGTTGCCAAGGAGCCACACCGGATGGACAACCCCACTAAACCGTTGCCCTGGGACAACGCCGCCGCGTCATCAGGGAGCGGCAGCACTAGCGCGAGTGCCAACGCTAGCGGTGGGTGGTCCGTTGCTAAGGACGACGACGCCGTTACAACCACCGCTGGGGCCACGCCGCAGATGATGAAGATGACGTAGTTTCTATGGATGTACTACTGCCAGGAAAGAAAAGAGGGTGGGATGATGATGTTCCCGAGTCGCAGCCGGCGGCGACTAGTGGTGGCGCTTCGCTGTTGAGGGCGGTTGCGCAGGGAGGCATGGTAGGCGATGGTGGTGATAATGAGGATGGGTATGGAGATGGATCTTCATCCTCCGCCTCTGGGAAGGCCATGGAAGAAGGCCCCAGGGCCGAAGCCGAGGCAGAGGTGGAATGCATTGCCTCTGCGCGCAGGTTGAGCCCTCTGCACATATTTGTGATTAGCGACGCCCATTGTCATCGGTGTTTTAATCTGGTTTCGAATTTTTCCAGCAGGGTAGATACAAAAGTTACCCGCGCGGGTATTAAAAACAATTCATATATATATATATATATATATATATATATATATATATATATATATATATACTTAACGACGTGTATTATTATTACTATATTAGTTTTATATTTTTGTTTCTGAGTTTATATATATATATATATATATATATATATATATATATATGGCTAAAAGAATTGTGTACCTGAGTACATGTAGCTTACATGTACCCACCTTCATTTATGTAGATTGTAAGCTTCTACTAAACAAACCAGCCGTATGGATGTAAAGTATACCCCTTAGATAAGATGTTTACAAAAAATCACCACATTCTGGTATTCATTGACCATCTATCAAAAGAAAATGTGTATTTTCTAATCAACGGTAAGTTGCAAAAATTGCAGAAACCATTGAATGATATATTGTTATATCTCATGATCTCTATGAGATATGGTTATGATTTTTTAAACACAACTAATCTATATAATTTTGATTCAATCCATATGGTTGGATTTTATCAACATACTCCGCACGTGCTATTTTAATGGCCAGTACACATAAGTTACAAGTACCAGCCGGTACACACTTCCTAACCTCTTTCTCTCTCTCTATATATATATATATATACATATTTGTGTATTTCTTTAATTTTAGACATTATTATGTAATGTAGTTTTTTGTATCTATTAATTTTACACGGTAATGTTTCCATTTATAAGTATAATGTATTAAATAAATAAAGTATTCTTTTGATATTTTATTTTTTAGGTATTACGATATACATATATATATTCTCTACTTAACGAACTGTATTATTATTACTATATTAGTTTTATATTTTTGTTTCTGAGTTTATATATATACAAATTTGTGTATTTCTTTAATTTTAGACATTATTATGTAATGTAGTTTTTTGTATCTATTAATTTTACACAGTAATGTTTACATTTATAAGTATTATGTATTAAATAAATATAGTATTCTTTTGATATTTTAGTTTTTAGGTATTATGATATATATATATATGTAGATTGTGGTCATTTAGTAATTCAGTATATATGTATATAACATATATGGCACCATTATTATAAAAAAGCAAAATAAAATAAAATAAAGAAGTAATACGTCCCCACTAGGGACGCATTGCTCTGTCGAGGGTAATGTGTCCCATTTAGGGATGATTTGCTTTTTTTTGAAGTACCAATACGTCTCCTAAGGGGACGTATTGCCTCCACCGAGAGCAATACATCCTCTTTTGTGGATGTATTGGCTCATGAACATGCCATTTTGAGAATTAATATGGGAATCATGCTATCTTGGTAATAAAAATAGCAAAACATGCTATCTAGATTTTTTGGCAATCATGCAACATCATATTATTTTAAAGTTCTTTTTCATATGTATCTAAACAAGTAGTGGAGCCTTAAAAGAAACTTTTCTCCTATGATACACTATGTTGTTCCAAGGGGAGAAAAATAAGCCAAATACTCTCATGGATTCATCATGGAAAAATTCTCCTTCCCCATCGCCATGGTAAACAAACAATAATATTTTTTTAGCCTTACTCTTAAAATTGAAACCATACTAAATTACTCTGCTTCAAATGTGTGTTAAAATGAAATTGCCCATGATATTTCATCACTAAATGCTTAAATAACATCACATTCGGATTAACATTAAAATAATGAGCTTACTTATTACATGAATTTATAACCTATTTTATTGTATTCCCATGTAGATGGATTTTCTAGTAGATCAGAGTTGGATGTATAATGGGAATAGAGTTTGAAGTGATGTATTCAAGGAAGTACTACAAAAATTCATTAAATTTGCTTTAGTCCACCAAAAACCAACTAGACAAGGAAAACTAATATGTCCTTGCAAGATTTGCTTAAATGGATACCTTAAAACAAAGAAAGAGGTATTCTCACATTTTATACAAAAAGGTTTTGTGCATAGCTATGAAGTTTGGACGTTTCATGGAGAGGTAATTTGTATAAGCACACCGGTTTAGGCACCAGACATACCTAGCACCCAAAATATGCATCAAATGTTGGGGGATATGTTTGGTATGGGAGACAAAACAAATGACAATGCTCCTAAAATAGTAGAGGAACCTGCAATTTTAGATGCATAATGATATAACAAGCTCCTCAAGGAGGTTGATCAACCTCTCTATAGAGGTTGTAAAACTCATTCAAAGTTGTCCTATTTGGTTCCTTTGCTATATCTGAAGGAGGAATCTGGATGGTCAAACAACTCTTTTACAAAGTTGTTACAATTGATCATCTTAGGATGTCTAGAGGAGAATTGCCTATTCTAAGAGACTTACTATGAAGCAAATGCAATTGTGAAAGATCCAAGACTAGATCATGCTACTAGAGATGTTTGTATGAATGATTGCATGCTTTTTCACAAAGATACAACTTCAAAAGAAAATTGTGATATATGCGGTACTTCAAGATGAAATGAAAGACAATACAAAACTCAAGGAAAGAAGGTAGTTGCTAAGGTCATGTATCATTTACCTTTGAACCCTCTACTACAGAGGTTGTATATGTCCTTCTTCTATTGCTAAAGATATGATTTGGCCATTTTAGGGAAAAGGAAAGGATGGTTGTGTTCATCATCCTTCAGACACAAATGAATGGTTGTCTATAGATGTCAGGGATCCATACTTTGTTGTTGAACCATGCAATGTTAAGCTGACATTAGCTACTGATGGTTTCAATCCTTTTGGCATTATGAGTGCGTCACATATCATTTGGCTTGTATTAGTGACACCTCTCAATCTTCCACCCTGGATTCTTATCAAAGAACAATTTATTATGATGTCCCTGTTGATTTCATGTCTGGATATGGTTGGAAATGACATCGATGTATACTTAGAGCCATTAATTGAGGAGTTACAACTACTTTGAGAACCTGGAGTCAAAGTTTATGATGTACACATCAAAAAGAATTTCATTATGCAGGTAATGATTTTTATGGACAATCAATGATTTCCCAGCATATGGGGACTTGTCTGGTTGGAGCACCAAAGGGAAGAAAGATTTAGGATGTCCTTGTTGTAATGTGGAGACTTCATCAAAATGGTTGGAATTTGGGAAAAAACAATGCTATGGTTTTCATCGACGTTTTCTTATGATGAATCATCCCTATGGACATGACAAGATTTTTTTAATGGTGAACATGATTTTTGCCCACCACCTAAGCACCTATCTGGTGAAGATATACTAAGACAACTTGAAGGATATAAAAATGTCACATTTGGAAAAAGCAATAAGCGTAAGAGGACTGGTGATCTATCATTACCACATGGTTGGAGTAAGATAAGAATCTTTTTTGACTCCCTTATTGGAAGTATTTATTAGTTAGACACAATTTGGACATGATTCATATAGAGAAGAATTTCTGCGAGTACATTTTAAACACATTATTTGCAAATTATAAGAAAAGTAAAGACAACTTGCATGCTCCACAGGATCTAAAGAAGTTGGGGATTCGAAGAGATTTATGGCCTATAGCTGGAGGTGATTGATATTACTTGCCACCAGCATCTTACACAATGAGAACTACGGAGAAAGAGAAGTTCTTATTGGTGTTGGAAACACTGAAAGTTCATGATGGCTATTCATCTAATATATCTAGGTGTGTTAAGAAGAAGGATAGAAAACCGACTGGATTGAAAAGTCATGGTTGCTATGTTCTTATGCAACAACTTTTACGGGTTGCCTTGTGACATTGCATAAGCTTAGACGTGTACAGGCCTATTACTCAACTTTGTTCATTTTTCAACAAGCTCTGCTTAGATGTTATTGATGTTGAAGAATTCAAGGACTTTGATCAAGAAATTGCTATCACACTTTACAAATTAGAGAGAATCTTTCCTCCTTTCTTCACTATTATTATGCATTTTCCCATCCATTTAGCTTATGCAGCCAAGATTGCAGGATATGTTCGGTATAGATGGATGTGCCCAATAGAGAGGTACTTGAAGAAACTGAAGAAGTATATCAGAAATAAAGCTAAGCCTGTAGGGACTATTGCTAAAGGTTATTTGGTTGAACAAAGTTTGACATTTTGTGCTAGGTACTTACCTAATTTTGAGACAATACTCAACCGCACTCCCCGTAATGTTGATGGATCTCCAATTAGAGTGGGGGTGTCAAGGAAGTTTGACATTCACACTTTAGAACAAGCCCATCATTATGTCCTTTTCAACAAAGATGAATTTGATATTTATAGAAGGTAAAACGTATATCATTTAATTTTTCATTAAATTATTTTAAATTCATTTCACATTAATTTGGCATTTTATGAAAAATAGTGAGCACACACTACGAAAAAAACACTATTTAGCTACAATTTATCTAAATACAATTAATTTACATGTAGCTCAAGCTATTTTTGGCTACACAAATAAAAAATATAAACAAAGTAAATGTAGTCAATCAGTAAGACTATACCTCACTACATTTTTCTCTTTATTTTAAATGTAGTCATACAAGTATAGTTAATTGTAGTTTAAATAACTAGTAAAATGTCAAACCCAAAATTCATTCTCCCGCGTCTCACTCCACTTAAGTTCTATACTATTCCCCCCTCTCACGCACAATACTCCCTCCCTCCCCCTTTTCTCCGTGATCTCCCCGAACTCCAAATAGCAGTCTACACGCAACAACCGCCAATCTGCTCCATGCCGCCTCGCTACACATGATTCCCTCTGACCTCCGTCTTCCACACCTTGACTGCAGACGGAGACATCTCCCCCATCTGGCTGTAGGGTTGGCCGAGCATTGTCCCTTATCACCAGATTTCATCTGTTCAGTAGCGCCAATCAAGCCCAGAGCTTTCAACGATGGAGTTTTCCCCATTTCACTGGAACAATGATCTTTCCGTCCGACACCAACGCGACCCCCTCTTCCTTCCCGGCTCACCCAAGTCATTCTGAAAATTGGACCTGTACTCCTCTCCTACAAATCGTGTGGTCTCTATCCATCCCCTCCAGTGTGTTTTCTTCTCCTCGCAACTCCCCCAATGTGGCATTTTCTCCTTCCCCGACCCTAATCATGTTACTTGGCTTTGAAGATGCTCCTTGCCACCCCGATCGTGTGCGGCGCTATCTCCACTGCGGTAGCTTGTCTCCATAATAGTAGATCGTCTCCTTGATAGTGACATAAGTTAATTTGATCTCTTACCCATTCACATGTGACACTCTCCTTACCCGCCATCCACTTCGGTAATTCTTCCCCCACAACAAACCCACCAACAACCGCACTTGCTTCCTTTCAACATATTCTCCTCCCACCACAGCCCCCAGTTCGATCATGCTCTGCCCTCTTCTTTCCATTTTCTCCCATCTATTTGAACCTAATCTCTGAACTGCCAGAGAGGAGACACTAAAGGACGATCAATGAGGAAATAGAAAAATGAGATGGCTAAGTTGGAGTGCGGACAATCAAGTTCAAGGTTAGAGTATACTGCTTTGGTGCCTTCTTCTCGTACTCACAATGAGGTAACATTCCCATGCCCCATTTACTGAATGCCCTATACTTTATTGACATTTGTATTGCTGAAAACCCTCAAGTGCTCACCTAGATGCAAGTGTTTCCTACACACTTCCAATGTTTAGCAGTAACACTGATTTGTCCGCTCCCACTCTTCTTTTATTCTTGTACTGATTTGCCTTATTTTATAGACGTAGTGCTTTGGCCTCTATTTTGAATAGATGAGCCCAATGTGGATCGTATATGGTAATATTAAAGGGAATTATTAAGGATTCAGGGTCGATGGTCTAAGATGTGGATCAGTTTTTTGTGGCTTTAATACTGATCAACACATTTAATTTATGTGATCATTGATATAGTACTTTAGAAGAAGGTATATGTTGCATTCTTTGACCAAACACTGAAGGATAACTGTATAGTAGATTACCCTGAGATGGTGACCTGAAGGACTAACTTTTCACGTTTGCAAGAACTACATATTCAGAAAAGACTAGACAAACTCAAAACGCATTAAGAGGTGAAATTGAAAGTTGGGCTTGGTATCCGATGTACTTTTATTGGGTCCATGTCTTATAGGAGAAATACATGAGGTATGGAATCTAGAAATATTATTGTTGATGTATGGTTTAACTTATTCCTTTATTTTATTCTATTTGGAAGCTCTATCGTCCCATGTGGTGTATAAAAAACATGCAAGTTAGGTAGGCATTTTTTCCACTGGAGTACCATTTACAACCAAACAATCTAAATTACACATTAACCGAAAATAGAAATCACTATAGGCTCTTTTGATACTATTTGAATTAGAAATAATGTAGGACAATTGTAGGACTTAACATAGATAGAACACACATGTACCTATCCATTTATGAATGCAACAATTGTACCAAACTTGGATAGCTTCCAGGGTGCTTGGCAGTCTTTGTGATTGGTCTGTTCAGTGCAATGTTTTCTTGAAGCAAGTTTAATATCATGTTTGTTAGAAATATATTATTAGTGTATGATTGTAAAATATGAAATGAGTGTAGGTACTTGCTCTGTTATTATGCATTTACTCACAATATTCATGCAGGCGATATGGATATTGATGTGTTTGATGGTGGCATACTTTTCTAACCATGGTATAAGGACCAACACAATGAGATATATCTTAGCATATAGATAAAAATAGTCTTTGTAACCCAAGCATCATGTTCTAAACTCATGAAAGTATTACATCCATTCAACTAACGTATTTGGATATCACCAATAACTAAGATTTTCTTGTGCAACATGGATTTTCTTTAGAAATATGTATTTATTTTAATGGGTATTTCAGGCTTGCAAATTAGGCTCCACTATCCAATCTCCTACCAATGAATTCCCCTTTGGATCAGGATGTATTCCAACATAGTCTAGAAATTCATAATGCATATTTTATTAGAGTAATTAATCCATGTGTATTGATGTAACATACTGCATAACCAATCCATGTTTGTGTATATAATGTATAGAAAAGAAACTCTGAAATATGTTCTTAGTTAACTCATCGACATCTCTATTACAGATTGAGATAAAAAAAATTAGTTGTGTTATTTTAGTAAAAACTATAGACAATAAGAAAATTAATTATGTTATAGATTTATGCAGAACTACTGCTTCATTCAACAACGTTGTCCAGATCTCAATAGGTTCTATAAAGAACAAGCTTCAAATTAACATCTTAACAACATGTGACTTTGGGATAGTGCTAATAACTTGACTCGAGCTACTATGTGCACAGAACTGGGCTATTTAGAAGTAATTCAGTTAAATTATTATCCAGAGCTCATTAAAATATAATTAAATCATTAGTTAAGAACTAGATGATGTTGAATTGAATTGAGTTTGGTCATAATAATAAACCCAACAGCTAGAGAGATAAACAAGAACTGACTCATACAAAACATCAAGACCATATAAAGCTTCAGATGAAACTCAAGTTCACATCCTCTTTGAAACTCAAAAATAACCGTCACTACATTCATGAGCAGGACATACATGAATAGAACCAAGAATATCCAATAACATGCTAGACATTGTTTGGACTAACTCTTAGATGATAGATGACAAATACATGCTTTTTAATTTCTATCATTCTGAATTGACTTGGGTCTTTATCTTATGGTCTGAAGATTTAGCATGCATACTTTTTCATCTAAAAATTTATTACACTACAGGATGGCCTCTAGCATATAATGTACTACTGCTGAATATTAATGAAATTGGTTATATAAAATATTTGGTCTTGAATGTTTCATAATAAATCCCTTTATCCGACTAGTGACTATTAATGGTGAAGGGAAAAAAGGTGTTAGTGTGCTTGGTAATATATAAATGTATCGTTATACAACACGGATTTGTATTTCTACTTCAATCCAATCTATCCTATTGACTATTTTCTTCCTGTGTAAAAATAGAAACACTTAAGGTGTTAGACATGCATGAAAGGCTAGGTGAGGCACCACCCTGTAAGTTACTATGTTTTTCGTTGGTATATTTTGGATTAGTATTACACGAGAGTTTATGCCTTCCATTTCTTCATAATCTTTTATATCTTTTTTTCCTTCTTCGCCATGGTGGCATCAAATTTCTTGGTAGAAATATAAGGAAAAAGGATTATCTTTTAGATGTCAATGTGGTAATGTATGAAATAATATGTCACTTTATGATAACCCTCCAGATAATGGACCAATATTCTATGTGATCTTAAAGACATATATATTTGCACATGATGTTGGATGTTCAGACAAGCTTGCTTGTATGTCTACTATAAATTCTGGAATAGATGCTAGTTTTTATTTCCCAAATGTACAAATATTTTTGGCAAACTAGATTGACCAATCACATCTTTTGTGGTTTTTCTTCAGATTCTTGGAAACACATTCCTTTATGTCATTCTCCGCAAAGATTTGCACTCATGCAGGAACTGCCATAAAAATTAGTCACTAGCACAAGTTATAGTTTCATATCTTGGACCAACAAGCTTGTGACGGAGAGTTCTGGTATACAAGATGATTTCTTGGTAAGCTTCCTTAGACAAAAAGGTACCTTTAGAATCTTCTATACAAACTCATTCGTCATGCTCTACTGTTGGATCTATAATAGGAATGCCAAGGATATATAAAGTCATTCTTCTTCAAACTAGGCTTGAAGTAATTAATTGCCAACCACACCATCTTTTTTGTTTGCTTTTCTAAATTTATATTTTTATTTTCTAATCCAAAGATACATTTAGAGTTAGGAGAATGAGCTGGATTGTACATGTGCAATATGTATTGCATATCTTGCATGTATTTATCTTGTGGGCTGGGCTAACTGTTATCTAATTTATGCAGAGATCATTCTTTGCCAAAGATGTTCACCTGTTAGCTTGTTTACCTCAACTATACAAGTGAAAGAAAGAGATTCTATGAAGGAAAAAAACATATCTAAAAAGATGCATCTGAATCAGGGAACACTAAAATACATTTGGACATGAATATGAAATCAAAAAAAGGCTCTTTACTAGAAATAGAATTCCAAATAGGATTTGAGAACTACAATGTATATAAATGATATGTTTGAATTTACCAAATTTTTATTTAATAAATTACTCCTGAATCACAGTGTATATATATATATTTTGAAGTCACCGCCTTTCATTCAAATAGAAAAAAAATCAAGGTACAAAGAAAACATCGTCTTCAGCTGTTGTTTTCTAGCTTATGGGTAGGAAAGACCAGTGCCTGACATGACCCGCTAAAACTAATGCCTCCTTTGCAATCAGGTGGGCTACAGAGTTATAAATTCTTTTCACATGAACAAAATGAATAGAGGTGAAAAAAGAAGCGAGGTAGCATATATCATCCGCCAACATCCCCAAGTAGTCCGGTCTCCTCCTCACATATGTCATAGCCGTTATAAGGTCCAATGAGTCCGAGCATAAAACCAGTTGGTCCCCTTGGTCTAGCACCGTCCGTGCAAGCTGCATCCCTTCCCTAGCTGTGGCTTCCGCAACGTCTGAGTTCCACTCCACTCGTACCCTCCTTTGTGTAGCACCCAAAAAGCCTCCCCTCCCGTCCAGTATCACTGCCCCCAAGCCACAGTCGTCGACTCCTTTGGCGGTTGTGTCAATGTGCAGCCACCTCCAGTTGTTGTCCACCCCCATACCTCCCAGATCACCAACCTTTGACACCCTCCTACACATGCTCCCCTCCTGGTCCACCACCCCAAAGCTGTTGGGCATTGGGCCCCCGCCCCCGTTTGCTCTCCTGTAGTCGGCAATCATGGCTCTGTAAGAGAAAAGGATAGGGCGAGGGGAAGGAGCTTCATCTGTAAAAATCTTGTTGTTTCGACAGGTCCATATCGTCCACCAAACAGACATAAGCTCATCCAACTTTGCCACCGTGTAGCTATCCCAAAGGGCAACCAAATCATCATGCAAGTTACCTCCCAAGTCCAGGAACTTCATCCTATCCAGCCAGCTGATCTGTCTAACTATTTCTGCCCCGGTGCAGTGTCCAAGCATATGAGGGATGGTTTCTTCACATGTTGTGCATATTGGACACTTTCCATCTGCCGTAACATATTTGTCTCGCAGCCTCCCCTTTATTTCTATGCTTCCCATCACTTGGGAGTCAAGATCTATCAACGCTTCTTTGTTGTACATGTGTCGCGGGGCATATGACGGTCGAGATGTCTCCTCCTTGTAATTGGACTCCCCACTGTCCTCCTTACTGCCTTGGATCGCCCCCTTCCCTAGGTTTTCCCTCGCCACCTTTCCACCCTGCCACCATTTATCCCCCTTATCCATGGACTGCGCCTCCTCCTCCACTTGTGCATACGCCCTAGTTGCAAATGATGTATCCGACGTTGCCGTCCTAGAACCGCTGTGTGTTTGGAAAAGTACCTTCCTTGCCCTAGTGCTCGAGCCTCCTAGGAACTCCTCCTCGAGCGCCATCCTCAGCCTCCTTAGAGAGGCCTTGAGCCAAGATCCCCAGCCCACTGGTTCTCATCCTCCTCGTCGAACTCCACATAGTCCTTATCAATATGGCCCATCATACCGCAGATAAAGCAGAACGACAACAACCTTTCATACTTCAACTCAACTTTGACTATCTCTCCATTGCTCCCCCTCACTTTCTGGATCCGTTTGAGTGGTTTTTTGACGTCTATTCCCACTCGAACACGCATTGATGTCTCCCATCCTAGCACATCACAATCAAGCTTGATCACTTTCCCAATCTCCTCCGCCATCATCCGGATGGTCGTCTCCGTGTGAAACCCTAACGACACATTATAAATCCTGACCCAGAGATGGCATTCCTTGAACCATATCCTCCCCGGCTGATCCGTCGGGTCCACCTCCCTGATGAGAAGCATCTTATTGTTGAAATTCCAAGGACCTCCATCAATTACCTTCTGCTTATCTTTCCAGTGAGTGAATTGGATAACAAACGTTGTCGTGTCAATTGACCTAAACATGACGCCGCCCGACAGCCCCCAAGCCTGATCTAGGGTTCTCTTCTTGGCCCAAAAATTGTATGATCAATCCGTGTACAAGCACCCAATTAGTGCCAAGTCCACGTGCTCCGGGACTCCACCTCTGTCTGCTTCCTCTATCTCGGCCACCTCCTACTCTTCATATGTGATCCTAAGTCTCACACTGGTCGGCCAAGGACTCTTCCATGCTGAGCGCACCGAACGTAGCCCTGAGTGAGATCAAACACCCACAACCGCACATGAACCTGCAAGATAAAAGAAGATGGGGACAACCTCTTAGGGGGATGGCTGCCAGAGCCGCAAAACCCTAGTCACATTGTGCGTCGCCGCAGAGATGACAGGGTGCGCGCAGGCAGAGTATATTTTAGGTAGCACCTAGTTATGGCTTCTTTTTTACAGTGTATATATTGTGGGGAAGTACCAATCAATTATCAACCTGAGCAAATTTGTCAAAGATGACTATAAACTGAACTGGAATTGAGTGAAGGACAAACATAACTGATGCAGTGACTGTTATGTAAAATCTGAAAGTCTTGTGGATAAGATATTTATAGTAGACATTTTTAGAGAAAAGCTTCAAATGCTTCACGAATGAATCTACCTTAATGGATGCTTAGACATGTGATAGCTGATATATATCTAGAACAAACCAGAACCTTTGCAACCTGATAGTGATAACCCTGTTATATCTTGGCCCATTATTGCGGCCAGGTCCGAACACTAGCTCTTCCATCATAATATAACATGTGCACCATGATAATCCCATACAAAATATATTTTCAATTTAGTATCTATCAAACCCGCGATATGTCAAAGAAATAACTTGTCTTCAGAATCCTTATCAATGACAATGAGATGAAGCAACTTGACATGGAACTGGACCACTAAAGACTGCAAGCCCTACAAAGCGTTTGCATGCTAGGTAGACCATTAACCAAGCTCAAATGATTGTGGGTTCAGATCTACATTTTCGTTTATGTCAATACTATTACCTTGCAGGACCTTCCCAACTAGCAAATATGCCTTTCAAATGTTTGTTAATCTTTTTCACGTTGTGACGAGCTTCTTTAGTTTATTCCCTATTTTTCGTATCTAGGACTTTACATTGAATAAATACATCACCGTGGCCAAGCAAATCATGAGCTTTGCATTACTTTTGTACAGTTCCGCGTTCATCATCTTATGATATTGACAGAGCCATTAAGTAGTTCACCAAATATGGATATCCTTTCTTTATTGCTAGCTTCTTTGTCTCGATGGTTTGTCCATTCAAATCGTCATCTACAGTACATGAACGATTGTTCTTTTAAATAGCAAATATCAACTGGTTTCCATCATGACATTAATGTAACACGTGATCGCTATTTGACTCCCTTGTTTCTAACTTGTTTACCTCAACTATACAAGAATACAGCCGAATTTGAGAGGGGAAGGGATCCGTTCTACAAATTTGTGGTTTCCATGTACTGTATAAAGAAAATGGTTCTTTGATTGAACAATAAATCAACATGGACATTTATTTTCTCCAGAATTGAAGTTATTTTCTTGAATAAATGAATAAAATTATGTAATTCCAGGAATATGAAATATATTAACTTTTATAGATTAGAATTTCTAAACACCAAATATTTTTTTCTCCTTCCTGTTCAGATATCTCTGCAGAATTGCACTCTAAAACTTTGAGTTCCACTTTGGTTTTATCAAAACTCATCAACTCGTAATATGGTTCCCATATATTGGATACGTTACATTTGACTGTACAGTCTATAAGTTATTGGTAGATTTTTGTTTCTATTTAAAATTCTGTAGTTTGAATCAAAACAAACCCATGATGAAGACTGTTAGATCATCGCATCTTCATGAGACAAATTGTTATTACATATAAAATGGGCACATTTGGCATTTTTCCGTCCATTTACATTATATGATTTTTAAGTTTAACTCTGATTATATTGATCTTTATGCTCCAGTCACCTAATGTCAAAGCCTTTATTGGTCGGGTGATCAAATTTTTGTTACACGATATATTATATATATATATACCCCTTTCTAGTTTTTGCTGGGAGTATAATAAGTTGAGTTTACCATACTTCCCAGCTAGTCTTATAACTCTGATTGTACAGCAGAATATGTGTTCTTGCTTTCATTGTGTTAGTTCTATTAAATCATGCACGTGATGAATTGGTATCTTTCAGAAGGCCATTATCTCTGTAACTAATCAAAGTAATATGTTTTCTATTTTATTTGTGGATTGTCCTTTGCAATTTTTCTTACTTCATGTGTTATTCTAGTCAAGTTCTGGAAGGATTTTTAGACGATCAACAATAGTTACCCCATTGCTACCCCTTTACATGACACAAATTCAGCTCATATTCAGGGATCTTGACGTGTTGAGCTTTTAGCTCATCAGTTACAAATGAAGTTCAATGAATTATTGGTACTGATGTTGAGAGTATTATTTCTGTCATTCTTAGTAATTATGTTAAAGATCATCAAATTTTTTATACTCTCAAAAATGACTAACTAAGGTCCTACTAAAGGCTGTGGAATCAGCTACCTATTCCCCTATTAGTTCAACCCAATCAAATAACACTCACGATTCTTTATTTTCTTATTCTGTGTTTGATATTCCAAAATGTTTAGAAATTTGGAGGTGACATACTTTTCTGCAGTAATTGTTATGAGAAAAATTATTCACAAGGATCCAACCAGTTTCAATGTACTGCATGAATATGGTCATCTAGATGCTTGTTTGGTGAGGGAATGCTTAATCCTCTTTCTCATTATGCATGTCTGTAATGTATGGGTGAGAAACATGTTGAACAGAGGCTCTATCCTTGATGTGCAACAACTGGATGAACTAGAAAAGCATCTACATAGTGGAGCACGGGTTAGAATCTGAACCTACAGAACTTTCATAGATTTGGCATAGAAGAAAAAAATCTAATCAATTGCAAGGTATTAATCTTGTCACTCCTTGCCAATTTTATAAGCATGATATCTTGGAAGATTCTGAATAATGAGACTGATGTTGTAAGACAACACTATTATGTAGTATTATCACTAGAATTATTATTGCATTTTGTAGTAGAAAGCACATATATTCTATTTTTGAGACGTTCCTTTGTTTGTTCATGAAAACCTACAATTTCATATGATTTTGTGATTACATACTCACTTATATAGCTCTACTTTAATGATATCTTATTTTGATTAGTAGGTTGAGAACCAGGCTACATATGCCATTATAATGTAGGGCTTCAATTTCTACCTTCATTGCAACTAACATCCACAATGTTAATGCTGCTCGATAGATCATTGTCAAGACAGATTAAATGTATTTCAAGTTCTACGATTGACACTGCAGCAATTTTGGGTTGCCCTTTTGAGTATCAAAATATCATTTAAATGTGTAGCCTCACAACCTTGGATTTTTACGTTGTAAACTGTTTGATGGATTTTCACACTACATCTTCTATAAACATCAGCACCATACAAGACTGGACTACATAGGTTCAAGCCCTATCTTTTTCACTTTGCATGGCTTATCAATGTTTCCTCATCTGGTTGAAGTTTCATAATATCTATCTCCTCACTTTGGCTTTAATATTTGTTCTTGTTTTGATCCATCATTGAAACCATACAAATGGTAAACTTTGTAGGCGGGTATGATAAACATAACTGAAATGCATATCTTGGTGCACATATATATCAATGGTAAACTTTGTGTGCCACATAACAGGTCAGTCCATTTTCTAAGTTTTGGGATAACTATTTACCAAATAATAAAATGATTCAATGGATGTAGTTGTCAGTCAGAGTTTATACCAAACATCAACGTCATTTTAAGTGAATTTAAAATACCGAGCTACACAAGTTGTTCCCCGCATTTCCAGTAATTCCCCTTCCAGTATATCTATGCCTTGATTCTTTACAGCTCCTCTGCTAGCCATTTTCCTATTCTGTCCTGAGCTACATAAGTTGTTCCCTGCATTTTATTAGTTTTAACTGGAGTGTCTACATTCATATGTGTACCACCTTCAGCCATTGTCTTAGCCAAATGAACATCATTTGCCTAAGTCATTTGTGCCCCTCTTCAATCTTCACACCTCTAAAACAACTGCCTCTTCTCTTACAAAGGGCTACGACAAATCATTTGATCTTATTTTATGTCTTCGTAGTAACTCCATAGACTTTTTCCTATTGATTCATTCTTGTTTATAGTGGTTCTTTCATATTTTTCTGAAGTTGTTTTCTGTAAGCTTTTAATTTTTTGATAGACAAAGAAGAGGCATGTTGCCGATTTCATAGAAGCAACTCAAAAAGATATAAATGCAAGTTACTAGGTACTTCATTTACTACAACTTGTGGTTCACAAATTTACATGTTACTATCAACATTGCTATCTTGATCACTATGAATCAAGGTAGTGCTTTCACAGTTGGTACACAAGCTCTGATCTATTTGAGGTGTTGGTGAAGATTGGATAGTCTCAATGGAAGTTTTGTAACCATCCAACATATCAATGTTGATCTGGCATGCACTGTCTGTATCCAGATCACAGACCAGCAACAACCACATAGATTCTACGCAACCAAGGAATGGGTGCTCTTCCTTGAATAAAAAAACCATCACTTCTAGTATGTGATTCTCTAAATGGCCCAGACTCTCAAATGTGGATTATTTCTAAGAAAAATCACTCTCACGGTCTTTATTCTGCAGCAATCACTACTACAGAAACGGCCTTTGGCGTCGGTCGTTTAACCCCATTTGGCGTCGGTTTCCGACCGACGCCTATGTGGGCGCCGCTAAAGGTCGAACACTTCGGCGTCGGTTTTTTAACCGACGCCTATTTAATCTATAGGCGTCGGTCGTTTAGTAGAGAACCGACGCCAAAAGGGTTCGCGCCACAGAAAACGGCATCATCTAGGGCACTTTCTGCGTCGGTGTTTTAGTAAATAACCGACGCCACTATGGAATATAGCGTCGGTCTTTTAGTAGATGACCGACGCATAAAGTGCCCTAGATGACGCCATTTTTTGTGGCGCGAACACTTTTGGCGTCGGTTATATACTAAACGACCGACGCCTATATGTTAAATAGGCGTCGGTTTGATATGAATATCCGACGCCATTTCCAGGACTGCTTTGGCCACATCAGGCGTCGGTTTATTGAAAAAACCGACGCTGTAGGTCTTTCCTGACGGTTTTCTATAAATAACCGACGCCTATTTATATATTTTTTTTTTTCAAATCAGTTTGCAGGCCTGCTGTGGCTGGTCAGCAGGATGAGAACCTGCAGTTCAGTTTTCTGAACTGCAGGTTTACGACATCCATTGATATCAGCCTACAAACAGGCCGCAAACCTGCAAAAGTCACAAGCAAAATTCTACACAAGTACATACATTCAGACATCAATTCAATTCTCACATTCACACACATATAGAAACATTCAAATACATGTATTAACATTCAGAAATATTCATTTACATAGTATCATTCATTATCGCTATCAACATCCCAATTATATCTTACAGTTGCCACTGCTTGTATGGCTTTTGCCCATTCTTCTCTTACTTCATTTAATGCTTCCATCGTATATGGAGCATGTATATTTTTTAAACGTTTACCTGTAGTGTTGTCAGTTTTAAACACCTGCAAAGAGAATGATGTATATATATAAGTAATAATATAAAAATAATATAAGATTGATATATTGCATACTAACTAATGAGACTATATATAATACCTCACGTATGGTATCGATGTCCAATGCGGCATATTTGATAATCATCTGCATAAATCGCATCACATAGTATGCGCATGCCCATCCATTGTCTTGTGTAGCACACTATAAATTGAAACATACAAAATAATACAACTAAGCACAATTCACATCAATAATATATATATTTGAGTCGGGAACTTACTTGTACGTTCTGCCAATTTATTGGCTGGTTCTTTTTCCTTGGGACCGTTCCTCCAGCCTTTTTGAATGCATCTAAACCCCTACATGTTAATATAACACAATAAATTGCATAAGTAAATAGTAATGTAATAAAAGATGTTAACGGATATAAAAATGAAATATTTCTCACCAGAATAATGGCATTCTCATTACGTGTCCAATTTTAGTGTTCAATGTACTCCCCGCAGGATCTAGATAATAAACAGTGAATGTCCCGGGGACAATAACTAGTAACTCCCAATGTCTACCGCTAGAAGTAAGAAGTTAACAATTAATAACTCAAAATGCAAAATAAAAATGGAATTTTCTTAAGTCCAAATTATAAATAAAGTAAACTTACTTGACATTGAATGGAGCTATTATTATCGTCTTATTTTGCTGACCAAAAATTGTAAAAGCATCTATACAGTATTGTTGAACATTATCAGGATCTTTAGCTACCAAACTAATCAATGATGGAATCAAAAATCCCACATGATCAAATGCAAATTGTTTGCAATGATCTTCGACTAGGTAGCTGCAAAACATATAGGCGTATGCATTAATATATAAGAAACCAGATCACCGGATCTTACACAAGGTATATGGATGTATAAACAAGATCTCACCTTATCCATGTCTCTATCATTGATGTATTCAGCCAATCATACTTAAACAGCTCAATAATATCTTGTATAAATAAAGAGCTATCGTATGATTGACCTGCATAATCTGCATCTAAAGAAATAATTATAGGGCAATGTACATTATGTGCCCGTAGCCAACATGCCATTCCCCTACAAGCAGGACCTAACGGGTATGTTAGGTCAGTTGGAACCCAATCGGGTAATGCGGGAAGTGGAAGTGGAGGCCTAGGTGCTCCTGGTGTCTTCTTTTTAACCTGTACATATAATTTCAGATCAGTTGACATCATATATACACATTAACAGTCTAAATCAATGTAAATTTATCTTACAATTTCAGTCGTGTAGACGACATCTGCTTTGGGCCACAATATCACCCCGCCTTCTGCCTCACCAAGTGTATCAATATCCGGGTGGGCATATGGCAATGTAGCTTCTCTCCAATCAGGTAACACACGTATCGGGCTCACACGAACGTAGCCCTGTGGCATTGGAGTCCCGTGAAACATTGCCCCAGGAAGGGACGGGTAAGCCTGCGCCTCTGCAACAACGTAGTCTTGCATTCTTAAGCGGCATGGCTTCAATGCCTACAAATTTACGTAAAGAATATTATACATATATACATATCATCTTGAAAACATAACAACTTGAAAAGACTAACTACAATGTCATAAACAATACTTACAGCAGACGTGCTAGGCGATGGGTCTCCAGGATTACTCGCAGTCTGTGCATCAGGAGAAGAGTGGGTCGCCATAGGCGTATTGGAAGCCTGAGATGCCTGCCACCGCAGCAATTCTTCCTTGACCTTCTCAGCAACTACATCGTTGATCTTCTTAGCAACTAAATCCTCAACTCTCTTATTCTCCTATACATGGATAAAAGAAACATTAGCTTCTTATTAATGAATTTCCTTTTGCAGTAACATTCTAAAAAAAGAATAGGTTACCTCTTCTTGAGAAAGTCCCGCTCTGGGTTTGCGCTGGGATGGCCCAAAGAATGCTTTGATGCCAACACCAGCGCCGGCACCTCTAACACGTCCAGGATGCTCTGGGTTACCCAGAGCAACTGTCAATTCATCCCTTGTGCCCTGAGGGATGAACGTGCCTTGTTTCCTCTGCTCGTGCAGCTCCCGCTAATCACCATAAATAGAAATTGGTAAGTTAACACCACAAATAATCAATATTCAAATGATTTCTCTAAGAGTTGTATTTTACCATTTTTGCAGCCGCCTCAGCAGTTACAGGCTTCTTTATTTCACCCTTCTTGTTTTGCCTGCCAGCTATCCAGATATCATGGCGAGGAATGGGTGTGGCAGACTCCTGAGTAGGAGCAGACTCCTGAGTAGGAGCAGACTCCTGAGTAGCCGCAGACTCCGCCTGTAGTCTTTGGCGAACGCTTGCATAGCCTTTTGGACCCATAGTGTGGTCATGCACATTCAGTGCACGCCTTGCTTTTTGTGCGTCACTGAGGGCCTAGTTAGTATGCACATTAATGATTTGGTTAGTAGCACTAAATGCTAATCTTGAATAGGTGAATACAATGTATATTAATTAAATTAGGAGTGACGCCTAATACCTTGAATTCTTCAGATTTTCTTGAAGCAACAAAATTGTCCCAATCTTCTTTGTCCAAGAAGTTCCATTGTTCAAGGGCTGACTTCTTCTTCTTATCACCCTCTTTTATGTATTCTCTGTTCAGATTTGTCCTATAATTCCTAAGCATCTTTCCAGCGCGTTGCATCACATTTTTACGATGCAACTTCTCATCCAATGCAAACAGATTCTGTAAAATAGAAATGTTATTAACTAGTATCCAAAATAGAATTGCAAATAATAGAATTTGTAATCTACAAAATAGAATTGCAAATAATAATAACTCACGCATAAATCCTTCCATATCGAGTCTTTTTTCGCTTGAGGAACTTTATGCCAATTGTCATACTTAACACCACAATGGCCCCGAGTGGTACACCCAAGATAGTTCACAAAATTATTGCGGTTCACTCCAATTGGATTTCCTCCATTATCAAACTCCACCACCAATTTAGATCCACTACCACTTAGCGCTAATAACTTCTTCAACAGGGTGATGCCCCTTTTCTTGTTAAGTGTCTGGTGTTGCGCATCAAGTTGCTCCAGTGCTTCAGTGGGTACAGGTGCATCAACCTAAAATTTGACAAAAATAAAACACACTAACTTAGCCCAATATAGAAATATAGGATATATGACATAACTAGAAGATAATGAATTTTATAGAAATACAGGATATGTTTTTAGAACTTACATTAGTATCCTCGCCATGCTCATCATGGACTTCATGCTCATCATGGACATCATGCTCATCATGGTCAGCCATCTGAAAATGTCATTAAAAAGGCAAACATTTAGCATTTGTATTAACTAGAAAAAGGCAAACATTTAGCATTTGTATTAACTAGAAAAAGGCAAACATTTAGCATTTGTATTAACTAGAAAAAGGCAAACATTTAGCATTTGTATAAACATACATGTCTCTAAAATTGTGATCTTTTATCAATTAACAATCCTTCATTGTGATCTCCGCGCACATATAAGTCATCATTAGCTTCAATATTTTGTGGAGTTGGCAACCCAACTGAGAATGGACTGGAGTCATCATACTTATCATAGTACTCTTCTTCATCTATAGGATCTTCAATGAACTGTCTTTTACCATGAAGAACAACCGACCATTTATCATTTGCAGGATCATCGATATAGAATATTTGTTTCGCCTGTGATGCCAATATGAATGGTTCACCCTTCTCGCCAATCTTTTCAAAGTTCACCAAAGTGAAACCCAATTCATCCACTATAACTCCTTTGGTGTTATCAACCCAATTACATTTAAAGAGCGGAATTTTGAAATCTATGTAGTCAAACTCCCAAATGTCCTCAATGACACCGTAATATGACATTTTAGCTTCACGTGGACTCTTATCCTTTGCACTTGCAAAGTACATAGTCGACGCTTGAAGAGTGACCCCACTATTTTGGACGACACTCTTATCATCTTGGCGCTTTGTGTAATATGTGAATCCATTAATGTCAAACCCTTCATAAGACATAACATTCGGTTTTGGTTTAAAGGCGAGGCATTTGATAGTTTCTGTAATATCATTTGGTGTTTGAGATAGTTGATGTAAGACTTTATCTTCAAACCACTTAGTAAAAGTCTTATTATGCTCTCTAGCAAGCCACATTGAACTTGCTCGAGGATGTTGTCTCTTTATGAAATTGGTATGTTCCTCGATATAAACACTCACTTCATCCATATTGTGTAAAATATACAAGTGAGCTTGTTCCAACTGCTCACGGCTGATTACTTTCACCCGTAATCCCAAAATTCCTTTGCCCTCCTCAATATTCTTGTCATTATCAGGAGTGTCATTACCACTGAGAAAGTCATTACAAAAATCCATAACCTCTCTCGCCACATAACCTTCAATAATACTCCCTTCAGGCCGATAACGGTTTCGGACATCACCTTTAAAAACGCTCATGTATCGTTCAAAAGGATACATCCAATGCAAGAAAACTGGTCCCAACATTTTCACTTCCCTAGTCAAGTGGACAACAAGATGTACCATGATATCAAAGAACGAAGGAGGGAAATACATCTCAAGCTGACATAGGGTAACAACCACTTCTCTTTGCAAATTATCGAGAGTATCAGGGTCAATAACTTTGCTGCATAGACTATTGAAAAAGAAACAAAGTCTGGTAATTGCAAACCTTACATGCTTCGGCAATATAGATCGAATAGCCACAGGCAATATTTGTTGCATTAGAGTGTGACAATCATGAGATTTAAGACCTATCAACTTCAGATCTTTCATTGATACCAATCTACGGATGTTGGATGAGTAACCATGTGGCACCTTAACATTTACCAAGCATTCACAAAAAGTTTTCTTCTCCTTTCTAGACAACGTGTAACAAGCGGGAGGTAAGTATGTTCTTTTATTACCCATTTCACGTAATTCTGTTAATTCTGACCTTATTCCCATTTCACGTAGGTCCAGTCTGGATTTTATCCCATCTTTAGTCTTACCTGGTATATTTAATAGAGTACCAATGATGCTATCACAGACATTTTTCTCAACGTGCATTACATCGATACAATGCCTGACTGTCAAAGAACTCCAATAAGGAAGATCCCAAAATATTGACTTCTTCTTGAATGAAGAATTGTCACTCCGTGTGGCCATACTACATTGTGATTTCTTACCAAATTCATTGACAATGTCTTTTACTCTTTCATAAACAACATCCCCTGGTATAGGTTTAGGTGCACTCCGTTCATCATTCCATCCATTGAATGCTTTGCGCTTCCTACGATACGGATGGAATTTTGAAAGAAACCTTCGATGACCAAGATATACAGTCTTGCCGCCATGTTTTAGTCTTATTGAATCAGTGTTTTCTTCACATATAGGACACGCTTTAGCTCCTTTGACACTATATCCAGACAAATTCCCATATGCTGGAAAGTCATTAATAGTGCAAAACAACATAGCGTGCAAACGAAATGTCTCTTTTGCTGAAGCATCATAGGTCATCACACCTTCAGCCCAAAGTTTCTTTAAGTCATCAATCAAAGGTTCAAGATAAACATCGATATCATTTCCGGGTTGTTTAGGGCCCGATATCAACAATGACAACATAACGTACTTATTTTTCATACACATCCAGGGAGGAAGATTGTATATAACAAGCATGACTGGCCAAGTGCTATGTTGGCTGCTCAATGTCCCGTACGGATTCATCCCATCTGTACAAAGCCCAAGTCTTAGATTCCTATCTTCTTCACCAAATTTAGGGTACAGTAGATCAATCTTCTTCCACTGTGGGGAATCAGACGCATGTCGTAGGATCCCATCATTATTTTTCTTAACATCTGCATGCCACCTCAGATTCTTCGCATCTTTCGGATTTGCAAACAAGCGTTGAAACCGTGATATTATAGGTAGATACCACAACACCTTGGCAGGAGAACCAGTTTTGGACTCCCCCGAAGTCGTCAATTTATACCGTGACGCACCACATTTTGGACAATCTTTCAAATCTACATAGTCCTTTTGAAATAATACACAATCATTCGGGCATGCGTGTATCTTCTTGGCCTCCATTCCCATTGGACACAACATTTTCTTTACCTGGTATGTTGAGATTGGAAGCTCGTTTCCTTCAGGAAGAATTTCTTTCAACAAAGTCAACAATGAAGTGAAGCTTTTGTCGCTCCATCTATTGTTAGCTTTCAACTTATACAATCTCAAAACAGCGCTAAGCTTCGTAAACTTAGCACAGCCTGTGTATAACGGTATCTCAGCATCATGCACAATGTTTGTAAAGATAGGAGGTGGATCGGTGTGCTCTACCCTACAACTATCCAGCATCGCATCAACGATGTCTGCTGGAACTGGTTCGTTCACATTTACGTCATCGGAGGCAATTTCTTCTTCCACCCAAGCACTACTATCGACATCTACTGGTTTCGATTTTGAAATCTCTCCATGCCAGTGCCATTCTGTATAGCCTTGTACAATCCCGTTGCACATGACATGACTTTTGATTTCCTCACCAGTGTTGACTTTCAAGATGTTACCGCAATGCCTACATGGACAGTAGAACCTATCTGTAGGTTTTTTCCTATGTTCCTCGGCAAATCTAATAAACTGATCAAGACCAGATATAAACTCTGGGGTGCAACGATTACGAATGGACATCCATGATCTATCCATTCTATGATCAGAGAAAACAAGTATATATTAGGAAACAAGTATATATTAGGAAAAGATTAGGGTATACACTTACATCCTAAGCGTATAATGTGATGTCATTCTTATATATAATAAATGTGTACCACCTATCCCATCCTTGAACACCTAATCTCACTAGTAAGTGTATAATGTATATTTGGTTTTCAAGAAAATTTCGGCAGCATTTCCCCGCTGTTCTCTAAGTACATATGTACTTAGAGAACAAATGGGGAAATGCTACCGAAATTTTCTCGAAAACCCAATACACATTATACACTTACATCCTAAGTGAGATTAGGTGTTCAAGAACAGTCCCAAACCGGGGACTATCCAAGATTTACTCCTAATGAGTCAATCTTGGATGGGTTTCTAGGCCAACAAATACATTTGATGTCATTCTTATATATAATAAATGTGTACCACCTATCCCATCCTTGAACACCTAATCTCACTAGTAAGTGTATAATGTGCATTTGGTTTTCAAGAAAATTTCGGCAGCATTTCCCCGCTGTTCTCTAAGTACATATGTACTTAGAGAACAAATGGGGAAATGCTACCGAAATTTTCTCGAAAACCCAATACACATTATACACTTACATCCTAAGTGAGATTAGGTGTTCAAGAACAGTCCCAAACCGGGGACTATCCAAGATTTACTCCTAATGAGTCAATCTTGGATGGGTTTCTAGGCCAACAAATACATTTGATGTCATTCTTATATATAATAAATGTGTACCACCTATCCCATCCTTGAACACCTAATCTCACTAGTAAGTGTATAATGTGTATTTGGTTTTCAAGAAAATTTCGGCAGCATTTCCCCGATGTTCTCTAAGTACATATGTACTTAGAGAACAAACGGGGATATGCTACCGAAATCTTCTCGAAAACCCAATACACATTATACACTTACATCCTAAGTGAGATTAGGTGTTCAAGAACAGTCCCAAACCGGGGACTATCCAAGATTTACTCCTAATGAGTAAATCTTGGACGGGTTTCTAGGCCAACAAATACATGTGTTGTCATTCTTATATATAATAATTGTCTATAAACTACAGGAAACATGGTTAATCCTAATCAACAGAGCATTATTAAATAATAAATCAAGAAATCAATAGTTTTAAACAAAAGGTCTAGGAATCTTTACTAGACATTATATGTATCCCTAATCATCAAACTAGGGTTTTCTTGAATATCATAAAAGGTAGAAGAGCATTCTTTTCGGTAAGT
The DNA here is from genome assembly GCA_963693085.1 of Alisma plantago-aquatica. Taxonomy (NCBI): domain Eukaryota; kingdom Viridiplantae; phylum Streptophyta; class Magnoliopsida; order Alismatales; family Alismataceae; genus Alisma; species Alisma plantago-aquatica. The sequence goes on from OY856410.1 coordinate 1,114,209,788, forward strand.
TGACCTTTTCATATTACTTTGACCATTACAAACACATGTTTCTAGGCCGACACAAGGTGTAACATGTAGGTGATATACCTAGGTTGACACACCTTAATGAGTGTAGGCCGATACACCTTGAATATAATGAATGGATACACTTGAAATTAATGAGAAGGATACACTTTGAAAAGTGTAGGCTAGCTAGTATACCCTAAAAAGCAGCAGACAATATAACAAGTTAAAGTTGAATCTAATATTCTAGTAAGGATGAAAGAAACTTGTACTAATTGTATGAGAAAGGTAATACCTTATAATGATAATTGATGAAAGTAATCAAGTATAATTGAATACTTAAAGTAATGAATTAAAATCCTAGATGTCGGGGTTATGAATTAGGGTTTGTCTGTTGAATAAAACCCTAACGACCTTAATCGGATACAATAGAAGTCCTAACCCTAATTATGAAAGGTTGTGACTTGATTGATAGATTATTTGTGATACAATTGAATGTAAAGATAATAATATAAGCTCCTAAGAATGAGGAGTTATGATATAGGGGTGATGATTGAACATAACCCTAAAAACCCTAGTCAAGTTCAAAAGAGCAACCCTAACCCTAATGACAAAAGGTAATGTAACTTGAAATGGAATGAGAATAATATTTAGTGGTAACCGTGAATTACTTATCATATTTCAGTAAGAAAATTTCAACTATGGCAGAGAAATTCATCCCCAAGCCTCACCCCTACTATCGTAATCTCTATTGCAGCAATACTACCCTCGTAATCCCACCAATCACCCGCAAGCATTGTCACACAAATAAAATACATGTACATCAATAAAATACAGAGAAGAGGGCATACCGATTTGGAGGTCTGGAGAAGACGGCGGTAAAGAGGAGCTGTGGTGGCGGCGCGGCGGAGAAGCAGCTAGCTAAACCCTGGTGGCGGCGCGACGGCGGTGGAGAGCAGCTCTGTCGTCCTGGCGGCGGCGGCGAGACGGCGGTGGAGAGTAGCTCTGTCGTCCTGGCGGCGGCGGCGTGGAGGCACTAGCAGTTGCGGCGGCGGCGTGGCGGGAGCAGTCGGGTGGGGCGACAGCAGTTGGAGGGTCCAGCAGTTGCGGCGGCGGCGGTGTGGAGGGGAGGGGCGACAGCAGTTGGAGGGTCGGGCGACAGCAGTTGCGGCGGGAGCAGTCGGCTGTTTAGGCGATGAAACAGAAGAAAGGGGAACAGTCGGGTGATCGCAGGATATAAATTTCACCTATAGCGTCGGTTGTTTGTCACAACCGACGCCTAAAATAATTTAGCGTCGGTTGTTTGAAACAACCGACGCTCAAATGGACGATATTTTCACGAAATTGTTTGGCGGGAACCACTTTCGGCGTCGGTTATCAACAGATAACCGACGCTATAAGTGACACTTTGCGCGCAAAGTTTTCATCACATATAGGCGTCGGTGGCTATTTAAATAACCGACGCTGTATGTGACATTTTTTCTTTTCGCTCGAAAATTGGATTTCGCAGGAGCTTTTAGGCGTCGGTTTGTTATTGTCAACCGACGCTAAATACAAAGCGGTACCCGTGTCTGGCTGGTCTTCGAATATAGACGTCGGTTTGCTTAAACAGCCGACGCCCTATATGATAGGCGTCGGTTTTTCTTAATAACCGACGCCCAGAAAAGCGACACTGAATGCTATTTCTGTAGTAGTGAATGTTATTGCAGAATCCATGATGCTAGATACAGGGTTAGCCTTCAGTACAACTTCCATCACATCCTCGTCAGTGTGCCCCAACACGACCACTCTTCCTGAGTATGAAATGTGTTACCATACCCATTTCAGATTGACACGACTAGGGATAGATACACTAGAATTGGTGAGTTTGACTTTAGAAGACAAGCCCAGTAAGATGATGTCATGTAATAGTTGGGTCTCATCACATGCCTATCTTGCTGACCCAATTGCTATTTCATCACTGCATCTAATAGGTTATATCCTTTTAGATGGATATTCTTGATTTGGAGATGGTGACTGCATCTAAATTAAAATAATGATGATAGTTTTTGGTTGAGATCTGAAAGATATTTGATTTCCCTGAAGGGATAGTTCCAAGATATACATTATCCTCACTTTGTACATTAGCACAAAAAGCATTGCATTCAAAATGATGACATAGATATGCTTCTGAATTAGTATGGTACATATATCATTATGGCACTGCTACCTTTAACCTCTTTCCTTCTCACTTATCTATTCTTCATGCTACATATTATTTTTGTGATTGTGGTACCATTTACATTATTTATCAACATTAGATATAGTGTCCAGTTTTTGTTAAAAAAATCAGATGCAGTGCCCAATTAAGGAGGAGTTCAGATGACACAACAAAAGTACAAGACCAGTGTCTTCTTCATAATACAAAGAAGATGACGAATGCATGCTACATCGCTCTGTTGGTCATCCTTGCCACACACCTCGTGGTCTCAAACCCCTGCGCTGCTGTAAGAACTTCTCAATTGGACAAGGCAACTGTCGGTGGCGGTACTTCTACTGATACTGTCACCATGATGAAGCAGTCGAATAAGATACATCTTGGGAGGTTCCTGTAGCAGGAGCAGAAGGGGATTCCAGTTTTCTGCTGCAACTACACAAATATCTGTTACTGGACTGTAGATGAGTGCAACCAGAAATGTAATAATGAGGTTGCGTCAAAGAAACTGTATGTAGGTACAATTTCACCTTCAAGTCATGCTAATCTGTGAAAAAAAAGGATGGTTTTTCCTTGTGGCAGTCATTGATTCTTTTCTACAGGACACACCTTATTATGTTATGCATGCAAACTACAAAGATATTATGTACTAGAAATTACAAATTGCAACATCTATAGTATTTGGTCTGTTGTTCATGTTAACAAAAAAGGAGTTCAGATTTGTGGTCTTTGTTATTACCTTTTCTTTTGCTGCGTTTGTGTTTTGATGAATTTGAACAGCTATAGGGAGTGCCCATACTAGTTGGTGGCATGGAAAAAGGTTCTGGGATTAGTCCGAGTAAGTTGACACGACATTGACACATATAATTTGTTGCTTTCTCATATCTGGGATTTCTGCTTTGTATAATAATACTCATCTCTGGAGATGATGATCTTCTGCTGTTATGTAGGAAGTCATCAGCTGTATTGTCAGGAACCAGATATCATCACTTACAATACTTTGATTGCAGGTTATTGTCACAGTGGGAGGGTCAGAGGAGCTGGCAACCTCTTGAAGAAATTGATGTAGATGGGCCTGAATCCAAATAAGTTCAGCTACACTCCTCTCGTTCATAGGTATTGTCAGGAAGGCAATATTCTTACCGCTTTTAATCTCCTGATTGAGATGGCAGAACGAGGGATTCAGTCTGATCTAGTTACTTATGGAGCCATTCTTCATGATCTTATCACTGCAGGTGAGGTGAAGGAAGCATTAATGGTGAAAGAGAAAATGGCAGAGAGAGGTTTGTTTCCAGACATTGCTATATACAATGTCTTGCTTAATGGGTTATGCAAGAAGCAAATTCTTCCTACTACCAAGATGCTTCTTTCTGAAATGCTGGACAGAAACATACAGCCTGATGAGTTTGTTTATGTGACACTTGTTGATGGCTTCATTAGAAATGATGAATTCGGTGAAGCGAGGAAGATATTTGGCTTCATGGACAAAAAGAATATCAACCCAGGGATTGTTGGATACAATGCTATGATAAAGGGTCTCTGCAAATTTGGGTTGCTAAATGAAGCAATTTCATGTATCAATAAAATTAGGAGTAGAAGATTCTACTGTGATGAGTTCACCTATACCACACTTATAGATGGATATGTGAAGCAAAATGACCAGAAAGGTGCTATGAGAGTGTTAGCTGACATGTTAAAGAGGAAATGCAGACCAAACATAGTCACCTTCTCTGCTTTGATAAACGGACATTGTAGACAGGGAGAGTTCAAAAGAGCATAGAAGCTTCTTAAAGTGATGTGTTCCTGGAATCTCCGTCCTAATGCCATTACATTTGGCATACTTATTGGAAGCTGTTGTAAGGCTGGTAAAGTTGAAACTACTGCGATGCTCTTTGAAGATATGTTGCACAACAAGTCTCCCCCAAATGATGTTATATTCCATTAGTTGATGAATGGACTGAATAAATATAAAAGAAAAATCAAGATATAAGAAGATGTGCATGATCATGTGGCATATAGAGTTTGCAGTGGATAGATGTAGTCAGAAGAACATATTGTATACATGTGTCTTTTTCCCATGCATATTGTAAAACAGGGGCCAGGTTAATGTCCTCCCCATGTGTACTCATTGTTCAAATATAAATAAAAGTATCATTGTTGACATTGTAAGCATAACTCGATCTTGATTAACATTCATCTATTTTCTTATTGAAAACCCCTCTATATTGGCAAGTGACTGACTGGATACATAATGTCTCTCACTACATATGTATGTATAGTACATGGTGTCTTTCACTACACACTAGCTATAATTACATGTGTAGCAAGTGCTAATTTTTGCTATACATGAACTACAAATACAATTGTAACCAATGCCATCTCTCCCTACATATTATAGGTACAAATTGAATTGTAGTCATACATTTGGCTACAATGGAAACTACATTTTTATGTGTAAGGACATTTTTACCTACAATTAGGGTTACATATGAATTTGTAGCCAGAGACATACCTAACTACAAGTTTGAAAAATGTAGCCTAAACAATTAGCTACACGGGTATTAGCTATATATTATAAATGTAAGGATAATTGTAGCCAAAGCTTTTGGCTACAAATTTTGGGGTTTTCGCTACAATTTTTTTTTGTAGTTAAAGACCATATTTTTCGCAGAGACATGTTTTTTCTACAAGAAATGGAACCAAACATTGCACCACAAAATTTAGAAATGAAACATGAAAGGGAGTTTTCTAAGTGGTTGAAAGAGCATGTAAGTATTTTAATAAAAGGTTAAATCATCTTGTTTCAAATAGTGGATCTGATCTTAGTGTTTTATATTTTACAAAATAGGTAATGCATATGTGAGAGAATAGGTAAAAAACTATCAATACAGAGTTGAGATGGATATCCCAGGGACCTTCTACCGAGGGAATGCCTTATGAAGGCTTTTTTATCAATTGATATCGTTTCCATTCAAATAAAGTTGAATCTACATGTAGTACAAAAAATAGTGGAGTGTACTTGTCTACGAACACATCAAGTTATTCAAGTGGTAGAAACAGAAACCCTATTAATGCTCAGGTCACATATTATGGCTACTTAAAGGAGGTTATTGAGAAAATTTAAGGTCCAGGAATAAAAGTTCCATTGTTTAGATGTTCTTGGTATGGTGAAAGCATTTCTAATGGAGAGTGAATTGATGAATATGTGTTCACACAAATCTACACTTCTAGGATAAAACAAAAAGATGAACCATTTATCTTGCCTTCTCAGGCATTGTAGTGCTTTTATGTGAAGGATCTGAATGATGACGATTGGTGCACAATGCTCAAGCATCCTCCTAGAGATTTTTTTGAAGTACCTCTTATTGAGAATTTTTTGACCGATCTACAAGTTCAATCTACTAACAGTGGCATAATTGATGATGTGTCTTAGACAAGAATTGACATTTCAGGATCTTTTGTTGATACAACTAATAAAAAGAAAAAATGATGGGGGCTTTTGTAGATATTTATATATTTAAATTGATTTCAATATGTATGTTAGTTGTACAACATTTGTTTCATGGTTTAATTTTCATGTATTTATCAAAATAAACTTATATTTCATCATTTTTGCATTACTGCATGTATTTATTAAAATAAAATTATCGTGTACCATCTATTTCATTGCTTGCATGCATAGTTTGAAAGTTAGTGTAGTATTTTATTTTCTAGTATCTCTTATTTTCTCAAAAAAGTAATGGAATGATGGGAGTCCTACATGTTAACAATACCTACTGAATTTGTTTACACTAATATTTTAAAAAAGTCGGCCATCATCTATTATATTACTTTGTTATTTATAGGATGGTAGGAAGAAGAATCACTAGAACCACAAGTAACATCACACCAATCCAACCTTCTTTCACCCCACCCCCTCTACTACTGAGCAATCACACGATGCAGTACATACTCCACCATCTACAACCACGTCCAATAATGTTGAGCATGATGTCATAAATGAAGAAAACTTTGAGAATGAACAGGAGACTAGAAAGTTTGGATGGGGGCATGCAAGCGGGCAAAGCCTACTGCCTAAGGCTGGGGAACCACGTCACAAGGTTCAATGGGATTCTCAAGGAAGTGTATTTGGGGGAAAATGGTGTTAAATTGAATCGATATTGCCATATGTTAGCAACAAAACCACACATATGGCATGTAGACCTAAAATGGGGTGAACAACCACAACAAGCTTTTGCAGATAGAAAGTCGTTCGTTGAGATAATCTTCTTCATTGGGTACTTGTATTTTGTGTAATTATTACTACCAAAGTAATATTTTTGTTGTTTTAGAAATATTTTGATGTAGGTAGTCATCCCAATGCATGGAATCATATTGATGAACATGTTAGCAAAGTAATATATGTGTGGAGGGCTCATGTAAAGAAGTATATCTATGAAAAGTACAAGACTGACCCAAAATTTATGATGCAGATAGTTGAGAAAAATGCATCAATAGATATGGAACAATTCAAAATTCTTGTTAATGAATGGGGAACTGAAAAGTCAAAAGTATAATATTTTTGGATTTAATAATATATTTTCATATTTACTTGTCTATTTCATATAATTACTTATTTTCTTATCTATTTAGAAAATTTCTGAGATCAACAAGGTAAATAGAGCAAAAAAAAGTGATGGACCACACAACGAGGTCTAAACCATGGAGCTTCTATCAGGTGAAATGATATTTTTTTAACATTATTTCATCTATAGCCTTAAACCTTATAATATGGACAACAAAAGTTTTTTAATCAATCAAGTATAGGTCAGTGAAGAACAACCTAACATACACCTTAACAAATTTTTAGAGAAGGTTTACGACAAAATCCCACAAGTGGTTAGTCAGTATGAAATTTTTTATTTCCTTCATGTCTAGAAAGATTCATATATTTTCTTATCTCAATTTAATTTTCTCAAAATATCTAAAATTGTTGAAAATCATGTAGCAAACCAAGAAGAATCAGATCCTAGATAAGTTGATGAGCTGACATGTGAAACTTATTTGCAAATTTTAAAACCTACAAAAAAAGCTGGGATTCGTGGTATTGGAATTTTCCACAAAGATGTAGGACATAGAGGAAAAGCTGCTCGAATTAGATATGAAATGCTACTTGAAGAATGCTATGCAAAGGATGTATGTTGCATTACTTAACATGTTAAATTTCTAGTTAAAAATATTTTTAGATCTATCTTTGTAATCATTTCCCATTTCTGGGTACACTTAAGGAACTTACTCAAATAGTGATTAGTTTGAAGATGATGTGTCTTAAGTAATGAATTGGTATCAACAGTAATGGGTAACTTTTTGTTTGATTCTCAATCTCATTGCAATACTATATTCATATGACATGATTGATTTGTTTATTCTAGGGTGGTGGTGTTAACACTTGATGTGCAATAGAATACCCCACAAATTTTTACACAAGATAATACAGGTGGTGTAGATGTTTCCATGTTTCCCAATCAACAAAATTCAAGTGGCGCTGGCTTAGGCAAGCTTCATAGACAAAGCAATTCAATTGAGACTGGATTAGGCATGTCGCACATGCAAGATAGTCAAGCTAGACATACTACAAATATGTTTCAATTGCAAGGTGTTGAAAGTGGGTCTTTTGGAGGCATGTTAAGCATGCAAAATACTACAAATGGACACCCACCAAGATTTCAGCCACAGGTACCTTATAACAACTATAGCGTAGTTTGGATGTTGATGATCACATACAAACATTGATATAGAATTGTACTTTATTAAAGGTTAATGTTGAATTGGTGCCCTCCTTTTGATAGAAGTCCACAAAGTCACCTCCAAATGTAGAATACACAAAGAACATCATCCTTAGTATCCTTCACACCTAGAGTTCACAATTCAAATGAGGTATTCAACATTCTCTGAACAATGCTCTTTCCTATACAAGCTTTTAGTAGATTGTGTTTTGTCTACCATGTATATGTATACCTCTACTCCATTGTAAATTTACACGTGCAAGACTTGAATGCTCATTGGATGACACAGTTGGATAATCGTATTATGAAGACAAAACACTTTATAAATCTACCTTAGATTTCTATTTGGTTATCTTCATATCCTTAAGATACAGATGAATGGTTAGCTTATCCTTTTTTATGATTTAAATGGGTAGGGTATGTTTTCCTTCAAAGACGGATTTCGATCCTCAATGCACCTTTGATTACACCAGAATCGAATTACAAATGTACTTTTATTTTTGCACTATGATTTATTTATTTATCAGCCTTTGAAGTTCATTGATATAATATTGGTTTCATTTTTAGGAGCAATGTGGAGCTAATCGTATGAGGGATGACATTCATAAAGAGAATCAAACCATATGAAGAAATTTGAAGAAATTTTAGATCTTAGGATTTTCAAACATGATGCGTTGATTGTTATCAATATCAAATTTTATATATTTTTAGTTCTATTAACATCCACCACACAATGTATGGATAATATTTTGATTCAATTATAAATATTGATCTTAGTGACTTGATATTCTGATGAGAAATTTTAGAGTGTGAATCTTGTTATGATGTCATGTGAATATTATATAAATATTGGTTGGTATTTAAAATTTAATTTTTTTAATAAAATTTGATATTGTTAGAATAACAACTACATAATATATTTGAATTAAATTTAGTAAATTAATAAATAATGACTGGTAGTCTCTCATAAATATATTGAAGAACATATTTAGTCCCTCAAAAATGTATTCAAGAAGAACAAACCATCCATCAAAATTGTATTGATGAGGACCATATAGCCCTTCAAAAAGAACATTAATGAAGGCATTAGCCCCTCAAAAATATATTTGGCAGGACCATCAAGTCCCTCAAAAATGAATTTGTGGGAATTAAAAAAGCCCTCAAAAATGTATTTGTGAGAACTAAATAGTCCGTCAATATAACATTTGTGAGGGGCATCTTGTTCGTGATAATGGTATATTTGAGGGCCACTGGTATTTGTCACAAGGGTTCTCTTTGCAGACCATTTGTGAGGGATAGGCCCACAATTGTTCCTATTTGTGAGGGCTTATAGGGAGGAATTTTTCACAGTATTGGACCGTGAAGAAAGGCTATTTTTTGTAATGTGAGGTACCAATTGCAATAAGAATCTTTCAAAACCATTGACTGAGGAGTTACAAAGTGTGGTGAAGAAAGTCACAATTCTCAACCGTTACCGTAGACCTGAGTCATGGGAAGACAATGATTATTGACCCTTGGATGATCATGTGCATGAAATTGGATAGTTGGATCACTCAAGGCGCTTTGAAGGCACATGATTGAGAACTAATCAAATAACCTTGGTCTAACAACATATATTACACATTAAATGGGATTAAACATATTTCATTTTTTCTCTCTTCCTATAACCCATTAAAGGGTGTATTTGACCTCTTTTGACCCCAATTTCAGTGGGTTATCGATTTTGGACCATTGGGAATCTGATCTCAACATTTATTTCCCATTTTGAAATGTTTGAGTCTTGGTAAATATATACATACATATGTATACATATATTATATTATATTATATACATATATGTGTAGGCTATTAATTTGATGCCCACATGGGTATTTTAGTGCCGCTACATGTGCTTTGAAAACATAGTGGCACTTATTGTAATTAATGTAATATCGCAATCAACCTCCATCGATCCTATTCACAATCCCAACTTTGTCCTTCTCCTTCTCCCACTATTCTTAAGCATACAACACAAAATGGAGGGATACATTGCCTTATTGTATCCTCTTCTCCTTTCTTGCTTACCAAATTAGATCTGCAACATAGTAGAGAAGTCCATGGAGGGGGGAACAGGTCAAATATGTAGTTCTAATGTCTTCCATCAACTGCCTAGATTTTTTGTCGCTCCTTGAGATCCCATCATCAATTGGTGGGAGTGGTGGGCCAGAAATCACCTGGACAGTGGAACAACTTTAGAGCCTCCTTGTGCCGAGAAGGGAGGAGGACCTTGCGGTCCTTGGCACTGGTGCTAGTGGAGTAGGATTGCATTTGTTTTGTAACTTTGGATCCAATACCAGCCAAAGTAAATGCCTCTTTGCCACCATGGTGGCCCCTCCAAGACTATGAATCAACCCTCTTCCAACCTTACTAAATGCTACTGAAACCCGCCCTCTCCACATCATGGAGCTCAGATCTGGCACAGGTTTCGTCAGCATCACAGCGACCACAACCCTTGGTGCATGTGTTACCTTGATGGACCTACCCCTTGTCATCCCCAACCTGCTAGACATTGCTACTGCGGTCGTTGCCCAAGGAAGCAAGGTGCTAACATGGAAGCTACTGAAGGAATGGGAGGTGGAGATGATGGTGAGGGGTTTGATCTTATATTGGGTTCTGTAGCAGAGCCAAGATTACAGAGTGGGTGATGCACAATTTTTAAAATATTTTTTTCCCCAGTAATACTAAATAACACTCATAGGGTTCACATAATCTACTACTCGTGCATAATAATAATATTCATATCAAGATTCCTTATATCTCAGTGTGCGTCTCAATAAATAATCATTGAGATACTTACAAATCCATGTTTTAGAATTTTTATAATAGAAAATAATGCTTTTTTGTGCCACAAAGTTTGAGCAAACCAAAATTCTCATCCTAGCAACTTCTTATGAAACATCTCTTATACAACAGAAATTCTATGAATTTAATGTGGCTGAAAATGACATTATGTAATATTTGTCTCTCTAACCACATTGTGAATAGTAACATAATGATAAAAAATAGAGATCTCGCTCCAATGTCTTGTGTATAACAAAGAAACCCACTATTTCTAGTATGAGATTGTGTGATACAGAACATTATGCTCGATTTTGAGATCAACGAATGATTTAATCGATCAATTTTCTTCATTGTATTTTTCTTTATATTTGATTGGTTCATATTTAAATTGATACTAATGTCTACGTACAATAGATAGCAAAAGCAAAAAAAATATAAAATAATAAAATATAAACACGATAAAAGACTTGTTAATATATAAGTGAAATTTGGATAGGAACTATGGGTGCCTTATTGAAGGTGATATTGTAATAAGGAACACTTACAAGAATGTAAAATCATTAGTCACGTATACGACTAAAACCGTCTCACCATTTCACAAGATATTTGCAATTCATACTGTTACTATCATTTTTCTTGTACTTTTCCAAAATCATTGTATTTTTCTTTATATTTGATTGGTTCATATTTAAATTGATACTAATGTCGAGATACAGTAGATAGCAAAAGAAAAAAAAACACGATGAAAGACTTGTTAATATATAAGTGAAATTTGGATAGGAACTATGGGTTCCTTATTGAAGGTGATCTTGTAACAAGGAACACTTACAAGAATGTACAATCATTCGTAACATATACGACTAAAACCGTCTCACCATTTCGCAAGATATTTACAATTCACACCGATACTAACAATTTTCTTCTACTTTTCCAAAATTATTACCCGTTTGAGCAAAGCAACAAAAAAAAGAAGAAGAAAAAATAAAGGACACTGACACTTATAATGTGCTTAGCAACAACAACGAAATTGAATTATAAAAAGGTATCAACAAGTGAATGATACAATTTAATACAAAAATACATCTAGATATGATTAGATCTGTAATATTATAATGACATCTAATAGAAGAAGAAAAAAGTATTTGTTTTGGCTAACAATTCAGTAACGCTTTCAGTAACGCAAATTGTGAAAAGCGTAGAGCAAATAATACTCTCTGGATAAATAGAAATGGTTGTATGTGTAAATTAAGTGCCTTAATTGCCACTCTATCTGCCATGTACAGAGAAGCCTAACAGAGGTCAACTTGATGCGAGAGCTGAGAGGCCTAGCGGAGACCATGCACAACCCTTTGCTTTGCAACTGCCAAGAATATGGAATGAGATGATTAACATCAGTTTAATGATTCAGCAGGTAAGAAGCCTCTTTCTAACTAGTGATTTTATTTCTAAAATCTGGGTGAGGCACAAGCCTCATGTGGCCTAACTATGGCTCTGCCACTGGTTGTGTTCTGACATCATCTACTACAACCACCTCACTGACACGCTGATCTGAATGCTTTGGGATGTCATCTGCAGTGACAACACATTCATGATGGTGCACTTTAAGAGGTGGAAAAGGAGGACACAATATTCTTTTGCAAGGCCCATCACTGACAGACTGGTGGAGTGGGTGTAATTTATTGATTTGTAGAAAAGAAGAAAAACAAAAGGGATGCAGCGAATGTGCAACTACTTGGGTGTTCTGATCAGTTTTTGCAGTTTAGCTGTTCGAAGTTGGATCTATTCGATGAGTACCTTGTCATAAATGAAGTAGGGAAAGAAAGAAAAGAAGTGCCTTTTAAGACCCATCTGATGAACAGATTGCATACAGGAAATTGTTGTTACTGTTGTTTACTAAAAGAATGTGTTGCCAGTAAAATGAACATAAATGAGTGTAGATCATGATATTTTTAATAGGAGAGACATATGGAGTGGGGCTGCCGAGAGTCCGTCATCCATGTACCAGGATGGACTTAGAATCCTATGTTATTTATGGTTCCTAAATGCAAGAGGCTCATCTCACATAGTACCTAGGACTAGGGTGTGTAGGATTGAAAGTACATTTGTACTTTTCACTGGGTACAGAGAATGTAGTAATGTAGTTTTGATTAAATAACATTTGTAGCCATTTAAATCAAGGGAGGCTCACAAAAGCAATAACTTAATTCAATCATATCGTTGTTACTCCGATTTTCAATCATCTACCATGTATGACTAAACTTCTTGAAAGTCATCATCAACGATGCAGACCAATCAAATGAGTACACGTCCAACAGAGCCTCCAAGTTGAACTTATAAAAATGTAACTATTTGACACGTAAAGTAGCATTTGATTGTTAAAAGTAACTCTTTGATACAAAAAGTAACAATTAGTCATGCAACGTAATAATTTAAATATTAAGTGCAAGTTACATACTAAATTTTATTTTTAATTAGATATAATAGTATGTACATGAAATATAAATTAGAATAATGTCATTATAATGAGACATACATTAGAGTTTGTGGACGCACGTTTAAGTAGTTAGGCTTCTGTAATGTGATATCTATAAATTTTAATACTTATTAAACTTATGCAGTATGAAATGTAATTATTTGACACAAAAAATAATTATATGGTACGAAAGGTAACTATTTGATACAAAAAGTAATTATGTGTTATGAAATGTAACTATTTGGCACAAAAAGTAACACTTGATCATAAAAGTAACCCAAGTCCCAACTCAGACCTAAATTTTTAATTGGTTTGTTTGACTCAGAATTATATTAGACATGTACACGACTTGACCAAAAATATGGTGGAGTTTATCATACCACCTGACCCAATTTAGTAATGTAAATATTTGATACAAAAAGTAATTATATGGTATGAACTGTAATTATTTGATGCAAAAAGTAATTACATGGTATGAACTTTAACTATTTGACACAAAAGGTAACAATATATCATAAAAGATAACCCAAGAACCAACTAAGACCTAAATTTTTAATTGGTTTGTCTGATTCAAAATTATATTAGACTCATACACGACTTGACTTAAAATATGGTGGAGTTTCTAAAGGCAACCTACTTGACCCGATTTGGTATAAAATATAATTGTTTGACAAAAAAGTAATTGTAATATATGAAATGTAACTATTTGATGCAAAAAGTAATTATATGATAAAAATATAACTATTTGATACAAAAAGTGACACTTGATCATAAGAAGTATACTTTTGTCTAAATAGTTAGATTTTTTATTCATATTTGCATCCTCCCATGATCTTGCTCTAGGGAGTTAGCATGTTAAGTTTCACTCATCGTTAATACTAAGATTTACAGTTAAGTTTCACTCATCGTTAATACTAAGATTTACAATTGGTAGCGTAATTGGTGGACATAACCTCCTAATACCACATAGACTTCTCTATTGTGCCTGGTTGTGCTTTGTTTTCCCGAAGCATGGACGTCAAGTGGTCTGGTGGGATGAGGACAATATGCTCAAGTTCTATACCTCCTCTACCAACTGATTATTGACAAATCAATCAATTTTCGCTTGATTAAAATGTGAGCATGCTCTAATTATGTATTTAGACCGAGTGATCAAAATTCGCTGTGGGTCGGTTTTGGGATAAGGTGACCTAATTTGTTTAGTAATATAGGATTCAAGAGAACTTTTGCTTAGCAGTCACGACTTCAATGGTGAGGACTGATAGGAAGGGGCACTATATTTGTCATAATGCAAATACAAGGGAGGATTGTCAATTTGTTGTACTATGACAATAAATGAGAAATATTCAACAAGTATATCCTAAAACTACAATCCATTCATATACATTGCATTTAACCATGTGAATACCTTTCTTGTGCACTCTCAATTTTTATTACTTTAATTAATCAAATTGTTACACTTTATGACCCAAGCGTACTTTTAATGTCAAACAATTATTTTTATATTATACCATTATATTTTAGCACTAGTAATTTAAACTATTGCTTGTATTAAATGATTACTTTTTACGACCAAATATTACTATAGTTGCTTTTGTTGACTAAATATTACTTTCTATAACAAATAATTACTTTTTATGAATAAATACTACTTTCGATGACTCAATTTGTTGCCTTGAATACATACTCAAATCATAAACAACATCTTATAATCATACATGTAATGTAAATTATTCATATGATGTTTGAGGTTCAAATCTTAGTCACCTAGTTGCACTTTAATATCAAAAGTTGTATACGTGTAAAATATTATAATAATGATCCAAATCTACATATCATTGTGTTGATCGTGGCTCTTAAAACCTTAAGAAAACTATAATCTACATTTGTTATTACTTTTGGTATTCGATATGTTAGTTTTAATGACCACATGTTACTTTTAACAGCCTAGTGTTACTTCTGAACTGGATTCAAAAGCCAAGTCAATGCTAGAGAAGGCGATGGATGCCAACATGGAGGGAGAGGTGTATCCTGAAGGAGAGTTTGACAACGATGGATGCAACATCCATGGTGCTGCCTCCGCAGTGTCATGGTGACAACGATGGCTCAGAAGTAGTAATAGCAACATTAGTCCTTTTTAGTAAAATATGCTTCGAGCTATCCACTTGTGTTACACTAAACCATGGATATTGCATTCTTATGTAATATATATTTTTTATTTTATTTTTAGTAATCAGTTTGTTATTTTTAGTGACCTGATATTCCTTTTAGTTTCAAATAGTTATTTTTCAAACTAAATGGCTACTTTGTACACGTCATAGTTACTAGTTGGTTAAATTCTATTGTTCCTTTTTATGATTATAATTAGTTTGGCTTCATACAATTTTTTAACTTTTGCTACTTATTTTCAATCTTGTTATAATTACTACAAAGTTTTAATTGCATGCTTGGCAAAAACAATATTGAAATTTTTCTATAAAATTGTGTAGAGCATCAAATAAATTAGGTATAATATAGTGGTGCCAAGTTGCTTTCCGATAATCGCAAGGAACATGAAAGTAATACTATCATAAGATTCTATGACTACACACTTCCAACATGCACTCTTACGTAAAGAAGCAAACAAAATCACCTGATAACAAAAGGGTCGCATCACTAAAATTACAATACAACCACGACACTCGTAACCAGCAATAACATATCTATGTATCTTATTTGGTCATCTTGCAAGCAATTAATCGAACAGTACATGTGGTTCAGCACAAATCATTTTAACGAAGCATCATTATTTATTCCCAATAGACATACAAATTTTATTTGAAGTAAACATATAACATTCACAAATCACATGCATCTCGGTGATATTATCATCCTCAAGATCAATCTTCTCGTAGCTGCTCTGATCCTGTTGATCACTAGCCATTGTAGGTCACTATTATAGCTCCTTTCATGTTGAAGCCAAGAAGATGCCTTGCAGGAGAAGCCTCTCCCACATGTGCAGGTTCATGTGGACTGTGGGGGATGTGAAAGCATACTCCTCGTAGGTGAAGGTTGGAGGTCAGAGGGAGAAAAGGTGCAACAATATTGGATGAGTTAATCAGCAAGCCGCCGATGTGATACCAGTCTGGACTCAGAGGTGCAGGTCAGCTGGGAGGGGAATGGGCCCAACGTCCGACTCACCTTGGCACCATCAATCATGGAAGCGGTGTTGTCAAACACTCCTTTGCATCAGGCATCAAGAGGAGCTCGACTGGAGAACAAAATCCTGCATATTTGTGCTAATTGTAGCGGCAAGGAGAAGATAGAGAAGGCAAAGCCACGGTACCTGTGCTTCTCCTCCTCATGGTGGCGATGGATCAGCCACCCTGCCACATATTTGAATGGCAGACGCCTCTCATTAGGAAACAGTGTGGTAGCCTGAAATCTCTTTTTCTATCGCATTTTAGCAACTTCCTGTTCCACATCGAGCAGGCCATCGTGCTCATCGACGACTTCCTGTTCCATGTCGTGCAGGCTGTGTAGGCCGTCGTGCTTGCCTACGGTAGGCCAGTGAGCAGTAATAGGCCATACGGAAATTGACAAACGACGGAGGAGATGGTCCCGCTGAGAGAGAGAGATCTAAGAAATCAGACGGATTTGGAGTTGTGGGAATAAGGGAAAAGGGAGGAGTCCAGGCTGTGATATTCCATTTATTTGCAACACATGCACCATGTTTTTGAATCACGATTATCTTAAGCAAACTAACCGAAAATATATATGGCTCATCTTTAATATCCGCGTGAATAGCTACCCACCTCCTATTTTAGTTACTTTTTTTTCTTTCAAATTTCTTACTTTCAACATGTACAAGGTTACTTTACCTTACAAACTGTTACTTTTCATACATAGATAGTTCCATTTGCAACAACAGATTTCAAAATATAATTACATATATATTTCCTGTGTATTCTGTCCGGTTTTATTTTTTTAGTCATATACTTACTTTGTTATCAACATAGTTACTTTTTGGTCCTTCCAGTTACTTTATTTTCCATATGGTTACATTCGAGACTGATGGGTATATATAAATAATTATATATATATATATATGGGCGTTCATTGAATACCCGCGCAGGTAGCCTTGATTTTCACTATACGTCAGTCCCAAATGTAACCATATGGCAAACAAAGTAACTGGAAGGACAAAAAAGTAACTATATTGATAATAAAGTAAGTATATGACTAAAAAAGTAAAATCGAGCAGAATACTAAGGAAATATATATGTAATTGTATTTTAAAATCTGCTATTGTAAATGGAACTATCTATGCATGAAAAGTAACAGTTTGCAAAGGTAAAGTAACCCTTTACATGTTGGAAGTAAGAAACTTGAAAAAAAGTAACCAAAATAGGGGGCGGGTAGCTACCCGCACGGGTATTAAAGATGAGCCATATATATATGTGTGTGTGTGTGTGTGTGTGTGTGTGTGTCTATGTATATATATATATATGTATGTATATATATATGTATATATATATCTATGCATGTATATATATATGTATATATATATATATATATATATATATATATATATATATATATATATATATATATATATATATATATATATATATATATATATGATTCACACCTACAATCACTGTTGCACAGAGTACGGCGGAGGCAGAGCACGACAGAGCACGCAGGTTCACGGCGGAACACGGTGGAACACAGCGGAACACAAGCACACAAGCACAACTAACTTATGCACACAAAAGTATTAATCTTTACTAATGGATGGCGATTACAATATACGGAAGAAGGGGTTACACAAGGGAAGAACACACGGAAGAAGAGTTTACAAGGGAGGTAGTCTACTACAAATAACTACTAAGGAAGAAGGGGGAGCTAGAGAAGGTGGTAGATGGGAAATACAAGACTCAAGTGTTGTAAGCACAAAATGGTAATATATATATATATATATATATATATATATATATATATATATATATATATATATATATATATATATATATGGCTAAAAGAATTGTGTACCCGAGTACATGTAGCTTACATGTACCCACCTTCATTTATGTAGTTTGTAAGTTTCTACTAAATAAACTAGCCTTATGGATGTAAAGTATACCCCTTAGATAAGATGTTTATAAAAAATCACCACATTTTGGTATTCATTGATCATCTAACAAAAGAAAATGTATATTTTCTAATCAACGGTAAGTTGTAGAAATTGCAGAAACCATTGAATGAGATATTGCTATATCTCATGATCTCTATGAGATATGGTTATGATTTTTTTAAACACATCTAATCTATATAATTTTGATTAAATCCATATAGTTGGATTTTATCAACATACTCCGCACATGCTATTTTAATGGCCGGTACACATAAGTTACATGTACTGGCCGGTACACACATCCTAAACTCTCTCTCTCTCTCTCTCTCTCTCTCTCTCTCTATATATATATATATATATATATATATATATATATATATATATATATATAGTGTGTGTGTGTGTGTGTGTGTGTGCGCGCGCGCATTAATAATAGTTGTTTTATATTCTTCATATTTGATTATGTCATTTATCTTAACTGTTGGGATCTTATGTAAATTTCAAAGTTGAGTTATTATAAAAGGAGATGTAGCATATTTCTCCTGCCACATGCTTCGTTGTAGCAACCTAATTATTTGTTCACATGATATCAAAGCATCACGATCAAAGGGAAGTGTAGTCTGCCCTAACCCTTTCCAGGACAACAACACGCCATCAACAACCAATCCCCACCACCAATAGCAACCCATCACTGGGAAGCAAGTTGTGTGGGGTAGCAGGGGCCTCTAGGTGGGGTGCCACCACCTAGAAGCCAACCGGAAGTCTTTGGGAAGCCCTCCTTCAGGCAGGAGGAGGTTTCCTAAGGCCAGATCTTCAGTCGGAAGGAGTGGGCAACTTTAAATCTATATGGTATATTTCTAAAAGTTCGGGCTGCATAGTCTATCTCTACGTTTAGAGTTTTAATAACATCTCCTCCATGTGTGATTAGAAAATATTCACTTGGACACTATTGATGCATCAGAAATGTATCATCTTATCTTTATTTGGGCGACGTGTATATCTATATTACTTCCTTTCTCATTGTGTCACATATCTTTCCATCACATCTTTCTCAATGTGACATGTATCTTTCTGTCACATCTTTTGGAACTACTGGGAAGGAAATAAGAACAAAACTCATAGAAATATTATGGGAAGATTATGATACACTATGTGTAATGAAACTATGAGATAACACTGTAGGTCACCTAGTGAAACCCACATCAATGTTACATGTCATTTGATTCAAATATATATTGTCATAAATTACCTTATCTAACAATTTGGCTGGCAAACAAACATTGTAATTTTTTATGAAAGGTTGAATGTTTGGTCTAATGCACCTTCCAATTACATACAATCCCTCATTCTATATCTATAAAACACTCATTATTGCACCTTCATTTAGTTCTAGGGCATGTCATTAGTGTTATCAACTCACTCTAAAGAGAAATGTTGAGGAATGTCAGACTCAAACTCACATATGTCTAACATTGGATAATGATGACGTAGAATATGTGTGATTGGGATAAAGACTTCTTTAGGTCAATGTACGTACCCATCTTGTCACAGATACCCTTGTCAAAGTAACATGTAAGGAGAAATTTGAGGATACCATTACTTGTAATACAATAGATACTTGTTTATCCAGAACGAGATGCCAAAAGCTACAATAAGAAGGTTGGGAGAGTGGCTACCGATAATCATTGCAATTTTGTTATAGTTTATGCATCATCAACTTACAAATAAGGAGAATTTTAGGGTATGAAGAGAGATTCATGGTTGAATAGAAGTGATTGGATTGGGAAACAAATCAACTTAGGAAAACATGATGCAAGGAACCATTGAAATGAAGATAAATCACATATAAAACTTAAGAAGTAATGTCAAATACAGTGATTTTGATATAATGTTTGTCATGATGGTCAGCTGCTGTTCAACTTTACCATTGCAAATAAGTAGCCACTACCACAAACCACTTCCTCTAGACATACAAGTCATAGTAGCATGTATCCTTGTTTGAAGTATCTAAGACACCAATTCCATGCATCTATTCACATCACCATCTCATTGGATTCCCCATCTTTTTGCAAATGAGTAGTCAACTTGAAGAGTAGAGAGTACTAATCAATGAATATTAATCCCTATTTTTTTTCATATTTTAGTTTTGTGTTGATTTATATCATTTTACTTTAAAAGTAGGTTACATTTAGGTTTTCTTATTTTTTTGGTGCTATGTAGACATTTCATCCAAATCCCTAGTGTTCATGCTGGGTTTTAGCTTCATTATATACACACTAATGTAGGAGAAGGTGGTCCCACTAACTACATGGAAGGCACAAGATTTTTTTTGAAGAATGGACAAAGATTTTTTTTTTCTGATGAGTCCTTTCATTTCTTCAATCTCTATTGACCAATTGCTTCATCAGAGCATGCCCTTGGTCACAACATTAACCCCCCCTGAGGTGGGATTGCATATTCTATGAGATCTCATCAATTGATGGAAACCACCATGCAACTACTTATGCCATGTCGATACCATTTCCACCAATGAAAAGGGCATGCATGATGACCAACTACTATTCAACTTTACCATCCACTGACCCCCTGATGGAAATCACTCCTAAAAACTGATCCTGCTTCATGCTCTGATGTCTGGCTTAGCATCTAGAATCAATAGTCAGTAGATCACAAAGATCTAGGCATCAAAACTATAATGGTATACCAACAATCTATTGATGCTTGGTTCTGCCAATGTGGCTAAGGCAGACTCTCCAAGTTGACAAACATTATGTACCTCTGCCCAGATGCCCATCCTACACTTGTGCTCTGATACCTGGTTAGGAAATACAATCCAATGAAAACCCTGCTAAAAATGATAAAGACTTTGTGCTTCTGCATCAATTCTTACCCTATGCATGTCCTCTAATGGATGGGCAGACCCAACTCACCAATGGTTATCCTGCACTTGACCTCTGATAAGAATATAAAGGATCATGAAACTCTTTGTTTACCTCCTACTGTTAACCATTGATGTCCATGGTAGTTGAAACTCAAGTGCAAGGTGGCTAAGAAGGTTTACATACCCTAGATCCCACCTATAAATAGAAGACCACACCAACCATGAAAAGGGGTCCACCATTTACTCTGCCAGGCTACCAATTTCACTTTGAGCATCTCCCCCCCCCCCCACATTTTCCATCAATTTCCTTCATCAATAAAAAAACCAGTAAGATCCCAACCTCAAACAACATTCCATTACTTTGACCTCAAAGGAGGTTAGATTCTGAGACATCCATTACCCTTGAATTGTACATAATCCTCAACTGACTTTTCTTCCATAGTAGTAGATCTACTCCAAAAGGAAATGAGAACTGACAACTTCTAGTCCATGTCCTATGAGTGTCAAGAAGTGGTTTTTGTTGCTTGCCAAATGTGTTTGTCCCCGAGTTTGGGGACACACTTCTCCACACCATGTCTTCAATCTTATATTATACTATGAAAATAGCTTTCTCTTCATTTTTCCCTTTCATTCTTGCATTTTCTACCATGAGCGACTAGTCCTCTCACTAGCGTCCAGGGATTAGTGTTGTTACTCAATTTGTTCTCTTTACTGCATCTATTACTATATGAACCATTATATGTTTAGGATCAATCATTTTCAAGCTTTTATTATTGAATAATCATCAAGTTTACATGTTTATCATATCTTTGGTGTGGATATATATGAGCTAAAGACCTAAATATTGTTTGGTTCTTCATCTTAAGTCTTTGATGAGAACTTCAAATAGGTGTTTTTAGAGGCGACAAATGTATGACCTTTAGGTAACATGACTACAAAAATTAAATGATATAATTATGGTATCAATCCTAACGTGGAAGGGGTTTTTCTTGGCCTCAACATATGTATTTTCATGGTTAATATGATTTAGTGATAGAGTGAATGACATGTAGCTATGGTAAAACCCATTCAACCCTAGTGTTTCTATCATATGAAAATCAACCCTAAATTTAGTCGATTTATTGTTTACAACCATAGTATAACCAATTAATCTAGATTTTGTGTTAAATACTAGTTGTCCCTTGGTTATTTTGATCAAATTAATTCTTTAAAATGTTGTCTTTGGGTTCGATCCAGAACTATACTACTATAAGATCTATCCTCTTACATGTGGTGATTATGGTACGTAGTCTAGGTCAAAATCTAGGGAAAGCCACTAGGTGAATTTTCTTGTGCAATAACACACATCAAACTTTGGCTTTGTTTCTAGGGACAATAAACTTTATGATAAACTTAACTAACTAGTAGTAGATTGTATTTTTCTTATACAATTGACAATGTTTCATATCTTCTTGGATTCAACTCCACACCAATCACCATAAATGTGATAATCTTCCTTGCTCAGGAATCATCTCGAGTGCATGCGATGCTATTGCCATCTATAATTCATCCTTGAGATTGAGAAAGACTACCACATTTTCCTTTGTGAATACCATGTCAAGATGAACGATGAGGAGATGGAGTATAGCCTGCAAGCCACACTCAATGCACAATGTGATAGACATGTGGCAAAAACAAAAGCTGATGTGCTAGAAGAACTACAAGAATATGAAGAAGTCAAATGACAAAGAGAGCTATCGTAATTCTCAATACATAAGTTTGTGGATATTCACAAACCCACAGTCATTGATGATCAAAACTTTGGAATCAACACACAACTGGTGAAAATGATTGTTGTGTGTCCTTTATATCAACTTTTTGTACATTATCACACACAATTTCAGCTCATTCTATCCCAATTTAGCTTCTATTCACATTCATTTTGTCACACTTTTTAGTTTCTTTGCTTATCACATGATCACTACTACAGAAAATGCTTTTTACAACGGGAGATAGACAACAGTTCTGATGATTGTGTTGTAGTTAGCATACTTATCACAACAATCCCATTTTTGTGTTGTATATTATATATTTTATACAACGCAAGTCATTTACAACATGCCAAACCTGTTGTAATATAGGAGGATACTACAACAACTGCTAAAGTGTTGTAATAGGTTGTAGTATCACAACATATTCAAAACCGTTGTAAAAGATGTTATTTACACAACATATTTTGACCCGTTGTAATAGTCACATGTTGTAATATACCATCATTACACAACGCAGACTCACCCGTTGTAGTATGTATTAATTATACAACAGGCCTTTACATGTTGTATTTGGTACATGTTGTAATAGACCACCATAATACAACATATTAAAACTCATTGTCATATCCCAACATGAGACAACAGACTCCAACCTATTGTTATATATTATAATTACACAACATGTTGTAACCTATTGTAATATCCACACATAAAACATCGTTGTAATAGACCCCCATTACACAACGTAAACTAAACCATTGTAATATACTATAATTACACAACATTATATCACATGTTGTAATAGCTACATATTCTAAAAGACCATAGTTTAACAACACATCATATTCACATAATTCTCTGAATTTTTCAATTATTCACGTATAATATATGTGTGTGTATCCATTATAATATTCACGTATAATATTCACTTATATATATATATTAATTCTATAGTTTTAAACATCACTATATAATTTTGATATTGTATCCATTAATTTTAAATATTTCTATCTGCATTTATATTTCATTAATACATAATATTTAGAAATGCAGAAAGAATTATTTAAAATTAATGGATATAATATTAAAATTATATAGTGATGTTTAAAACTATAGAAATAAAACATATATGCATATATATATATGCATATATATATATTAATTCTATAATTTTAAACATCACTATATAATTTTGATATTGTATCCATTAATTTTAAATACTTCTATCTGCATTTATATTTCATTAATTCATAATATTTATAAATGCAACTAGATGTATTTAAAACTAATGGATACAATATTAAAATTATATAGTGATGTTTAAAACTATAGAAATAAAACATATATATATATATATATTAATTCTATAGTTTTAAACATCACTATATAATTTTGATATTGTATCCATTTATTTTAAATACTTCTATCTGCATTTATATTTCATTAATACATAATATTTATAAATGCATATAGAAGTATTTAAAATTAATGGATACAATAATAAAATTATATAGTGATGTTTAAAACTATAGAAATAAAACATATACATATATATATATATATATATATATATATTAATTACATAGTTTTAAACATCATTATATAATTTTGATATTGTATCCATTAATTTTAAATACTTCTATCTGCATTTATATTTCATTAATACATAATCTTTATAAATGCAGATAGAAGTATTTAAAATTAATGGATACAATATTAAAATTATATAGTGATGTTTAAAACTATAGAAATAAAACATTTATATATATATATATATATATATATATATATATATATTAATTCTATAGTTTTAAACATCACTATATAATTTTGATATTGTATCCATTAATTTTAAATACTTCTATCTGCATTTATATTTCATTAATACATAATATTTATAAATGTAGATAGAAGTATTTAAAATTAATGGATACAGTATTAAAATTATATTGTGATGTTTAAAACTATAAAAATAAAACATATATATATATATATATTAATTCTATAGTTTTAAACATCACTATATAATTTTGATATTGTATCCATTAATTTTAAATACTTCTATCCGCATTTATATTTCATTAATACATAATATTTATAAATGCAGATAGAAGTATTTAAAATTAATGGATACAATATTAAAATTATATAGTGATGTTTAAAACTATAGAAATAAAACATATATATATATATATATATTAATTTTATAATTTTAAACATCACTATATAATTTTGATATTGTATCCATTAATTTTAAATACTTCTATCTACATTTATATTTCATTAATTCATAATATTTATAAATGCAAATAGAAGTATTTAAAACTGATGGATATAATATTAAAATTATATAGTGATGTTTAAAACTATATAAATAAAACATATATATATATATATATATATTAATTATATAGTTTTAAACATCACTATATAATTTTGATATTGTATCCATTAATTTTAAATACTTCTATCGACATTTATATTTCATTAATACATAATATTTATAAATGCAGATAGAAGTATTTAAAATTAATGGATACATTATTAAAATTATATAGTGATGTTTAAAAGTATAGAAATAAAAAATATACATATATATACATAATATTTATAAATGTAGATAGAAGTATTTAAAATTAATGGATACAATATTAAAATTATATAGTGATGTTGTTTAAAACTATAGAAATAAAACATATATATATATGTGTGTATATATATATTAATTCTATAGTTTTAAACATCACTATATAATTTTGATATTGTATCCATTAATTCAAATACTTCTATCTGCATTTATATTTCATTAATACATAATATATATAAATGCAGATAGAAGTATTTAAAATTAATGGATACAATATTAAAATTATATAGTGATGTTTAAAACTATAGAAATAAAACATATATATATATATATTAATTCTATAGTTTTAAACATCACTATATAATTTTGATATTGTATCCATTAATTTTAAATACTTCTATCTGCATTTATATTTCATTAATACATAATATTTTTAAATGCAGATAGAAGTATTTAAAATTAATGGATACAAGATTAAAATTATATAGTGATGTTTAAAACTATAGAAATAAAACATATACATATATATACATAATATTTATAAATGCAGATAGAAGTATTTAAAATTAATGGATATAATATTAATAGAAGTATTTTAAATTAATGGATACATATTTATATATGCAATCTATATGATTCATGTAGGTTAATAATTATTTTGCAATAATATCACATAAGGGTGTTAAATAATTGTTAGTTCTGGGTAAAAAAAAATGAACCGACCCAGTTAATCTCAGACCCAATCTAAAATTCAATTTTAGATTGGGACCTGGGTTCGACCCTCGACGAAAATCTCCGAGGTGCAGTTAAGGCCCCATGTTATTGAGTGCGCCGCGGTGCCCCATGTACGCGGCTGGTTCCGGGGTTTACTTTGTCGGTGGGAGTCACAAAAGTGGCACTCGTGCGAAAGGGTTCCTTGTCATAAAAATAATTATACATTGATAAACAGTTTCAGGGGAAAAAATTCCCGGGCTTCCTCCTTTCCTCCGCGCACCTGTTTCCCCCAAAAATGTTTTTCACGGCCGCACAAACTGCCCACCCCCACCCCCCCCCCCCCCGCCCGTCTCACAGCACCGAGCAGTCCCAGAGCGCCGCAACTCTCCCCCACACTTCTCCGGAAAGCGCCGGACAGACGACGGCCGACGGACGACGGCCCTCCCCCCACGTCTCCGGAAAGCGCCGCTGCCCCACGGACGGACGACGACCCCGCTGCTTTGAGCTCCCTTCAATCTAAGGTAAACTCTTACTTAGCATTATTGTAGATTTGATTAAGTGTTCCAACTTCCCTATCTGTTCCAACATCCTTCGCCATGGCAAGCAATGTAGTGGATCAACCCTCCCACTCTCTGTGCCGCCATGCCTCTGCTTCAATCCAAGGAACAAGGCAAGAAAAAGGCTATGCCTATATGACCTAGACGCACCCTTCTATATTTGTCAGGGGGACAAATCTGTATATATAGTTGAGTTGATAAAAAGAGGCAAAACGAGTCAAGAACAAGTTAACAACCCCAGTCCTTGTACCCTTTTCGTCAAGGACACTGTTGATCCACTACATTGCTTGCATATTGACATCCCAAATATCACCACCACTTGCCTTGCGGGGGTTTCCTCCGCCTCATCATTCGATGATCCCCTCCTACCCAATCTCTCTTTCAATATACTTATAACCATTCAATTCCTTTTGCCTTATTTGGTGAACTGAATCTGCAACAAAAAGGTTTGGTTGGACCTAATTTAAACTTGCTAATTTGATTTGCTTCCAGCGACATGTTGCAGGGAGTCTACCATGTAAATTTTCAGATATATATCCGTGATCTAAAATTCTGAGTCAACTCTAATTTGGTCAACCCTTTCTAAGACAGGATCATATACCAATTATTAGTCTTACCATGAACCCTACTTATTTGCCTTTTGATGTTCAGTTTATGCCGTTAAGCTATTTCCATGTATATTGTGTTACCTTCATTATGGAATTGATGTTAGATTCCAGATCGGAATGTGCTAGTAAAACTAACATCTCATTCCAATGTCATTATCTATGAATATAATCCCATAAACAAATTACTATTTTTAATCACAGTTCGTCATCATTTAGAAATCGATGCATTTTAACATGTGTTATTAACATATCACACTAGTCTAACAATAACAAGCTATGTTTATGTATCACACTAGTCTTAGAGTAACAAACTGGAAGCTTTTGCTACTGCATGTTGATTACATGAAGTTTCTAATTTCCAATGTTTAGTAGATTTGGGCTCTGTTCTCATCTAGGATTTGTGAATTATTTTTCTTGTGGGGTAGTCTATACCCTGTTGTTAACTTGTTTCTATTTTTTTGGATAATGTTGGCAGCTACTGCATATTGTTGTCATTGACTTGTTTAGTACAAAATAGTTTTGGTATACATGTTAATCTTTACTAGATTGTATTAAAGTGATTCTATATAGACACATTGCACTTCTCTCATCCTTAGGGGGAGATACAATTCTTATATATATCGTATGAAGATTAAATGGCATCGACAAAGCAACTACTAAACGGAATACACATGCACACACAGAGTGATGTCTAGACTTGGTTTGGTGTGTCCTGAACATGAAGGCTTGACATGTTGTACTTTTTGCATGATGATTTCCCCTTCACTAGTAGTCTATTGTGTCAAACAACTCAGGTATATACTGTCACAAAGAAACAGTCAAGTCGAGTCAGGTGTCTAGGATTATATAGGTAGTCTAGCTGGGTTCTAAATAGTTCATTTCAGTGGTTCTTTTTCTTTCTCTGCTTTTACTTGTATGCAGAATACGGAGAAAGGTAAAATAGATTAATATTATAAAATCAAACTTTGTATGCATGTTCATACTAGTAACTTATATTTCAACACCAACATAGGTCATCCTATATCTGCAACATAATGGATGACCTCTCTTTACTCATCTTGTTCAAGAGGTTGTGATTTGAGGCATGCATATACTAATGTTGTGTAGAGTGTCCTGCATTTTAGAATATAAAACATCCTTGTCAAGTTGATTTCCACCTTTGAAAATGATGTATAATTTCCCTTTTATCAAAGCAACTAAAATAGAATGCCCAGGCCTCTTTCTAGACACACATGTCCTCACTGAATGGGTAAGCAACTTGTTGAATAGTGGCTACTAGAATTCTGTGATTGAATGCCCAATTATAATCTACTAAGTTTATGACCTACATTAACGACCATTGTATATCATCTGAATAAGGTACCTAGAAATAAGCAATACCTACAACATCTACATAGATAGGAGTCACTACCATCAATATAACAAAGTGTTAATCAACCATCCATCACAAAAGAGACCATAAAGTTTCAGTTGGACAATGGACGTGGGGGTATAGATGTCGATTTTGTTTTGATATTGTGCTAGAGATTGATTTCCAGCATGATCAACTTCTAACATCTTCCCACTCGAATGGCATGACCTTTCATCCCACTAGATACTTTTACAATTTCATTCTAGACATTTTGGATACTTTCACACTCATAAAGAACAAGCTTTAGAAGATATTAGGTTGTAACAATATGTGTCGTTCTATCAGGTATGCACATCTGTGTAATTAAATATATTTATTTTGTGTCTATCACTTTATATATATTTATGGATGAATCACTGAATGATCAATATATGCCTATTCTATATATTTCATATATAGTTTCATAGTCACTGATTAGTTTGATAAATGGAGTTGATTAGGGCATACTGCAGCAAGCTGCTAGAAAATGTTGGTTATTTAGGTGTGCTTTCCCATAAAACTGTAGCTTCTCCCCTGGTCATGATGTCAAATATTTCAAAGATTGGCTTCTATAACAAAGGCTAATTCAAGTGGTTTAGAACTGTAGCTTCTCCCCTGGTCATGATGTCAAATATTTCAAAGATTGGCTTCTGTAATACGAGTAATATGTGTTTCTATACAAGTTTCTATACAAGTACAAAGACTAATTATGTGTTTCTATACAAGTACAAAGACTAATTATGTGTTTTTTTGTAGGCATTTGTTCAACAAAGTGATATCCGGAAATATATTTAATATATTTGGATTTATATGTCCACATTTTATAGATCTATTATACAATGATAAAGTGGAGACTCGGGCGCAGTACATAGCAGATCAGTTCATTAGAGGGAAGAAACAAAGATTAGAATTGTTCTTTATACCTTATAATGTGGGGTACACATACATTTTGTCGATTGTCTGTTATTTGTTTACTTTAAACGTTGCTTAAAAATACATTAATCTTAAAATGTAATACTCATGTATGCGTAGGGGACATTGGATACTTTGCGTCTTCGACCCTATGTGGGGTAAGTGCCACTATCTTGATCCGTTACGAGGAAAATTACGTGGGAACGTGGAAAAACTCATGAAGTTGTAAGTACTTCATAAAACAATTTCAATTACATAATACATGTATTGAAAGTTCCATATATAGTTACTAATGCATATAATTCTTGATATGAATTTGAATAGGACTCATAAAGTTTATCAAAACAAAGATGTGCAATATAGGAAGAATTTGAAATGGGAAATTATCAAGGTAATTTACAATTTTGATCCAGAAAAATATTGCTTTCTGATTCACCAATAGAAGTGTTGTTCTAGTTTCTTGCATTCTACTAATAATATGGTCATACAGTTATTTCTTGCATCTTCCATTTGTGACTGGTACCCCTAGATATATCCCCAAATCAATTATGATGCTAGTTTCAGTGAAGGGGAGCCTACATTTGACTATAAATCTCAATGAAAGAACTGATTACAGAAAGGATAACCAGTCGGTGCCTGGGAATTAGTAAAATCAAAATGCCCTTCACTAAGTTTATCAATTATCCTTTCATGATTCTACAAAAGAAAGCATGAGTAACAAAGAGTAGTGAGTTAGAGTTAATAGGTATATACCTTCGACCCTTTGTGTATGTGTGGTAAAATGCAGGACAAATCTCTTCTAAACATTTTTAGATGTTTCAATTTCCCATGGTCGAACTGATCTCCTATTCTATTGAACCTCAACATGCCAAGATGAAGCTTTTGTAAGACTGTGTGGCTATACATGTTGACTGTTACATAGTTGTAACAATAGCCCAAACTAGTTACCTAACAATTGAGTGTTTCTTTATTAAAAAAGTACTTAAATTTAGGATCAACATTATATGTGTAATAAGGATCAACATGTTTTCTCGAACAATGAAAGGAGTATACCTTAGTTTTGTTATCATGGTTAGGTGCTAATTCATAGCCATTTTGAACACTAGGTTGATCTTTCTCATTCCAAGTCTTCGTTTATCCTCAATTCATACCACCCTCTGTTGGAAATAAAGCAACAACTACAGAACAATAGGTTTAAAACATTCAACAATCTCCTCTGAATACTGAAGCCACATAATCAAGAAATCTCCTCTTTTTAAAAATAGGACACACTCAAAGGATAACAAGAAATAGAAAAGACTTTCAGTCTTTTCAAACTTATGAAAATGAACCGAGCTTCAGAAAACCAAAACATTCTAAGAATGAATCCGGATTTAGTAAACAATCCAAATAGTCTCATTTTTACAAGTAAAACTAAACTCTATTTTCATATGCAGTTGAAGTCTAATTGCATCAAAGCTCCAACAAGCATAACAGCCCATGAAAATAACAAGTATGCACTCTGCATCAGATGATATCTACATGATCATCTTGATGTAAAGAGTGCAACACCCAAGAACAAAATTTTATACTTGGACTTCATCACCTTGAGTAATTTGTTGATCAAATCTATCTATTTAGTTTCATATATTGTGTGATTACTTATTTCTTCAGTGCCTATGAAAACATCATTTGGCTTGATGATCTTCATGAAGATGTTCTCCATGTATCAGTATTTCTATCACACTAATACCAATGAAGCAGTTGGGTTGGATGCTAGACTGAGAGCATTGTAAGATACAATTAGCCTTTCTCTTGGATGGCTATAGATTGTAGGAGTGCCTTCATATGTAATTCTAAATGGAGTGGTCCCATGAAAATTGCAAGTTCATCATGGTTGTAGTGACTTTATACACATATATATAGGTATAACTTTATAGTGCTTGATTTCTAGTTAAAAGCCCTATAAATATCAGCTTTGATAAATATGATCCTTATGTTAGGAAAAACAACTGTCACCATAATCTGTTTCTCCATAGTCAGACATCTCTTGGATAAATTAGCAATCTATAAGCTAGTAATATAATAATGTGATGCCATACATCTAACCTAACCAAGTAGGTTCCTCCAGTGGTTTTCTCAAGTAGAGTGTCACTAGATACACCACATTAACTTCCTCTTAGAGGTAGGGAGGGTTCTCAAAGCCTAAGATTGAACTTAAAATACTAAAAAGCATGTTGGTTGGATCACAATTAGAATACCAAGTCTACTTGGATGCTACCAACCATTGCTAGACTTAGAATACCCTATAGTCTAAAGATAAACCATACTATGAAGTTGGAGGTTCAATAATTCTGATGCCTTACACAGGCTCCTACCTCTAAAGAAGGCTAAACTGTGATAGCTTTACTGAAAATGATGGGAGCATAAAGCAAAATGTCACCCTACCTTAGCTCTCTACAAACTGCCAACTAAATAGGGACAAGCACCTACAGATATTCTGCCTCATTTTCTTGTAGTCATGTTCATCCCATTTTGAATCATATTTTCCTAGATAGGACTCACCAGTCTCCTAGAAAAAAGACTTTCAAATAAAGCATTGTATATAAGAAAACAAATAATCATTGTTGACAGGGAAAGGATCGAGAAAAATTAACCATAAATAAATAAATAATCATGACACAAATGCAAGTAACATATGTGGGATTCATTATTGACCATCTAGGATCACATTTTCTATATTAGTTGCTTCATCACAAGTAGGTTTCAGTTTGTCTCTCATGCTATCCACCATTAATGTAATGACTGTAAGTTTACCCTGCATATTATAATCGCTAGGTTGTGGAATTACAACCTTATGGGACAGGGCATCCATCTCATGAAACGTTATTTTGCGTTTCTCATACTAAATAATGCATCAGGATGCAATGTCTAAGGACCAAACCCAACTAAATTATAATACATATACGTGCTCATATGTCAATAAAAGATGGTACATCAAAAAGACAGAATGTGAACCATTTATAACACATTTCTTATACTGATATCAAGCTAATATAGCAAGGAATTTGTAAATAAGATTCATCATTATACTGGTCTTTTAAAATGTTCACATCTCCTCTTTTGGTGGTCCTTGTTATCAGCTGTCACTTCTGTTGCAGCTTTATCCACGATTAATTTTTAAAGTCAGGTCTCAGGGGCTGTTTCTTGTGCTTACATTTTTGTTTCTGTTGTTCTTGCTTAACAATTTTTTCTAGGCCCTCAGTTTTCTTTGGCAGAATCCATTATCATTTAGTGACACGGTCCTCAATGCTTAGTTAGTTGCCTATTTTCTTATGAACATGAAGGTGATGTCATGCATTTTATCCCTAATGAGCATAGTTTCAGCCCCTTGGCCCTGCATGATGGCCCCTGTGGGTGTTTATTTGCTCAGAGATTGATCTGTTTTGGTTTTTGATGTGCTGAGAGAGGGCTTCTGGGCTCTCTGTGAAGCTGTGTCTTTGAAAGCTTAAACACATTGCCTGGGGTTGTTTATGCATACATTATGTTCTCATTTTCTACTGGAGATCTATAAGTTTTCATTCTGCATTTAGCTTTCAAATATGCTAAAGGTTGGTTTCCCGGTTCAACCTTGAGCTGTGCAACTTGCCCAATCATAAACTTTGAAGTTCAATGTAGTTCGGTGTGACCTAAAACTTGGAATTATGAGCCAAGCTAAACCACATGGTTTGAACTTTAAAGATTAAAACTGAAATGATTACCAATACTCAAGCCATATGCTCCATGTTTTTTTTGTATCATTTTATCTGGGATTCTGATTTGTGTCCAGTTTCACTTGTTAATGTTATTGCCAACCCCTCTGGTTTGCACCCTAGCAATATGGCAGAACTGAAAATGTAGACGGTTTTATCCATTTTCCGCCAGATTTTTTGTTGCAGTTGCACCCTTGCATAGCAATCTGGCAGAATTGAAAATGTGTATGATGTTGAGTAACTATACTCTGCCAAAAATTCTCTACTATACACAACCTTTTCAGTTTATATTGGTGGGTTTCCAGCCCTCTGCATTAAAAAAAACTATTTGCTAATTTTCCATTTTGAAACCATATTATATATATTCACTTATGATGAAGCAGAAGTCTATATAACTTCTTTTATCACCCAATATGTCATATTCTCACTGTTTCTCTTGCTGTGGTACCATTACTTCTTGCACATTACCGGCCTTTAGTTTCTATACCCTAACCCAATAGGCTTTAGACTAAATGGTCTGAATGTGCAATGAATTGCAGCTACAATTTTTCTACAGTAGCTAACATCGAGTGGTATGTGGCCCTTTCGGGGGCCATTTCCACCCGAAACAGTCTTTCCCTGGATAGGGCTTTGCTCCCTGTTCCCCTTAGTTGGCTATTTGCAATGCATCTGGAAAATTAACTTGGTTACTGAATATACCAGCATACCAACCACATCATTCGTTCTATGTTGGTGGCCTAATTAGCTTGATATCAGTATGGACACTCATTTTCCAATCCACATTCTGCGCTCCAATAACACACTCAACTGCGTACTTTATTCTAGTTGTGTTTATATGATCCTAATGTTTTTCACACATTTGTCTAACATGCTTCCTTATCGACACGCCTTTACCACCTTAAGTTTTCATATGCCAACCCTAGAAGCCTGATTGTCTAGAATTTTTCTCCAACTGCGACATTTCTCTGGAAGGAGTCCATCCAGTTTTATGTCCTTTTGGGGGCGCCATCACCAGCCAAAATTTCAGGGAAGGATTTTGCTCCATGCCCCCCTTAGTTGCCTATTTCAATGGATCTGGAAAACCAACTTGGTTACAGAACATACAAGCACACCAACCACATCAGTCGCTCTATTAGCTTGATATCAGTATAAGCACTCATCAAAAAGGTCCATTTCACCTATTGTCCTGCATCATCTAGCATTTGGCTAAACAATACTGGCAATTACTAACTTGTACCAACAATAGTAAACAAAGGACAAGAAAGTCAAGGGTATCATTCAACTCTAGTTTACATATCCATCTCAAGATTAGGAACTGATTCATGAGCACATCAAAGACACAACATTATACATCCAGTATCACTACAGTCCTGGAATCTGTGCTATTAAACATGGATTAAGATATCATCTAACTTTATGTGGCTGCGGCTATAAATGCATGCATAACATTAGCTAGATGACGGTGAGCTATAGAGGATGTGGATTGGAGTCCATCATTGTACTAACAAGTCTTTTGTTCAATCTCAATTAGTTGTAAAGTATGACCCACTCATGATTATTGAAATGGTTGTACAAAGCATGAAGAAAATCAATTATGTTGTGGGACTAAACATTACACATGTAATATGTAAACTGTGTACAACTACTTCACACAAGATAGAGTGTATGATTGAACATGAAAATCTTAGAAACTAAAGAAAATAAAAAGAATAAGCCATTTGGTAAAGTTATCAAATCACATGTCTTACTACCTCTTATTGCTGTCAGTAGCTTTCCTTTAACCGTACTCCCCCTCTTCACCTTGTCCTCATTACAATACTCTACTAGAAAAAATCAAACCAGCAACAACTATCATCACAAATATCCTTTTTGCATTGTCCTCCCTCCTCTGCAAGTAATGATCACTGCAATGGTTGTTGATTCCACAATAATTGTTGGTAGGCGGGGATAGGAATCCAAGGAGAAGGATAGCGAAAAGCTTGCTGGCTGCAGATAAGAGTGGGGGAAGGATAGTGGTTATAGAGAATGGAAAATAGTATAAAACAATGATAAGTACAACATTTAGCTAATATAAGATAAAACACGAGATAGACTATAATTATTGAATGTACAAGAACCTGCTGCTACAGATCCACCAAGGGAATTTTTAGTAGTGTAGGACCATGAAACATTCAACTGACATGGGTTTATTTTTGCTATTTTTACTGTTATTTACCAATATACCTATTGTTAAATGCTTATATTCTTACTGGTATTCACTATAAAATGCTACTTTATATTAGGCTTATTGATATATACCCATATTAATATTTATTGTTATATATGATATACATATTGTCATCAAGATAGATTCAGTGTTGCTTGGGTTGCTGGTTACCCTTTGCTTCTTCTGTGATGGGTTTCTATTTTCTACTGGATAGTTCTCTGTATGCTGTTGAAGATCCTCTCGCGACTCTGTTATAGTTCTTAGTATGGTCTTGTTTGGCTTCATGGTTCTTGGTTTCTCTCTTCCTGATCAGCTGGAGGTGGTTTCTTGATTTCTGTTCGAGTGTTATAGGGATGGTTGAGCTTTTCTTTGATATCTTCTGTTCTGTTGGGTGCTCCCCTCTCACTGCCAAGTGATGGTTGAGCATTGCTCCCCTCTCACTTAAGTGATGGTTGAGTCTTGTGTTCCTTGTTGCTTCTTGTTCTGCTCTGTGATGGTTGAGCCTTGCTCCCCTCTCACCTCAGTTCTGCTTGGGTTGCTGGTTTACCCTTGCTTTTTCTGTGATGGTGTTCGGTTTTCTGTTGGATTAGCTCTATGCAAGCTGCTGAAGTTCCTCTTGCGACTCTTTATAGTGCTTAGTATGGTCTTGTATGGTTACTTGGTTCTTCGTTGCTCTCTTCGTGATCAGCTGGGTTGGTTTTCTGAGGTGGTTGGTAATTACCTCCCTATTCATTATCTGTGATTGTCGAGTGTTGATGGTGCTTCTTGGTTGTTATACCTTGGTTCTGAGTGGGTTGTAATCTGTCTCTCCCCTTTGGTGTGGTTGAGCTTGCTCCCCTCTCACTGCTATGCAGTGATGGTTGAGTCTGTGCCTTGCCTTGATTGGTTTTCTCCCCTCTCATAGATTTCTATCTGTGATGGTAGAGTTTTCTTTTTTCTTGTGCAACGTTTCTTCTGCTTTCTCTAGATGTTCATATAGTTGACTCTGGCGATCCTTTCTTGCTTCGAGGTGGTTGAGTGTTGCTCCCTCTTCATGGACTGTGATAGTGGAGTTTGCTGGCTTTTGTTGACGGTTACCTTTGGTTCTGAGATGGATTAGTTCTGTCTCTCCCCTTTGCGTTTCTACCTGCTTGCTGCTGGTTGATCTTTTTGTTGACTTGGCGTGGACATGGGTTTCTTGGTTATGTTTGTGGGTATCTTCTCTTGAGTTGCTGTTGTGCCTTCGGGTTCTTTGTCTCTACTACAGTGCTCCCCTCTCACTGAAGACGAGCTTTTCTGCTTCTGCTTCTTCTTCTCAGTGAGGTTGCTGATGTATCCCTCTTTGCTCCCCTCTCACTGGATCAGTGATGGTTGAGTGTTGCTGCTATTTTGTCTCTCCTTGAAGATCATTGGGTTGTGGCAAGTTGGTTTCTTGTTATTCTTTTGTAATTATTTTCCTTTTTTTTGTTATCCTCAGTTTGAGAGTAGCAAGTTCTGTACATACACTATAATAAAACAGTAATTAACATCATAATAAAAGAGGGTAAGATAGACTACCTGATACAGAGTCCAAGGCCAAAAAGTCATAGTCTGAAACTACACCAACCTACAGAAAGACAAATTGTATTATAACACAATGCAAGGAGAAATTGGTAAAATATTCGACCACAAAAGAGAGGACAATTATAGACGAAAAGCAAAATGACATGTAGAGATTTATTAATTAAACAAAAGGTATGTTGTCTTCAACACTAAAATAGGAAAGGAGAATAAAATCTCAGCTCAAACAGTTCAGTTGCAAGTGTTTTTGTACTTTTGTTCTGATTGTCTAAATAAGCTTGGATTCTAAACAATATAAGAAGGAATCAGTAGTAATGATTAATTGTTTATATACTGGGCAAATTTCATTAAGGCGAACTATATGGGGGCAATGGCACACATCGTCTACCTCAAGGTTTTACTGCCTTTCATTTTATAGTTCATAAAAAGTTTGCATTTTTCTACATATTATTTATATATACCTGTGCCTTGTAAACAATGAGCACCACGTGCATTGCAATTTTTTCAAATTTGAAATGACAAAACAAGTTTGTTAGGACAGATCATTGAAAACAAAAGGTTCATCAGTTAGTTAATCACCAATAATCAATTATTCATATTTCATACTAGTTGATTATACAGATGATCTATATGGTCTGAGAGCTGCCTTCTGTGGTGAGTACAACAATAGATTTAGATATTACATGTTGAGTTTGTCATTGATGTGCTACAAGGTAGATAGCATTATAGGTGACAACTGTGGCTGCTAGCTGCTGTCAGTATCTAAATTGTTGTTCACATATTTTAGAAAACAAAATCAGTCTTTTAGTCATTATAGGTGACCAGAAATAAAATGTGGGGAGGGCCGAGAAGGTGGGTCACATGTTCATCTGAAAAATGTAGAAAGGATTGAGTGGCCTATTGACCGGTAGAGTAACGGAGTTAACACTTTGGTAGAAATGAAAAATAATATACCCACAAGTGATATGGATGCAATTATCAGAACATGGTGATAGATTTGTTAAGATAAGGAAACGTAATGTATTTCTCTGAAATTTACCCTATTTTTTATTGTTATAAGCTACAGTGATATTGTCGCCAGTTGTCAAACACGAGTAGTTCCTGAGAGTTATTTCCAAAATAGCTTTGGGGTTTTGATATATCTAAAAAATCTTTCGTGTGAGGCTGCAGTTTAACAAAGCTTCCTTTTGGAAGGGTGGCATTCTTCACTCTTACAAAATCCCCCTCTTACAAGAGCAAGTTTTGCATCATCAAGTATGGCATATAAACCATGCCTTCTTCAGCAATAAATCATGCCTTTTTCACTCTTATAGCATTTTTGATTCTATTTACACATACCTTTTATTAAGTTTTCTGGCTATTTATACCTTTCCATCCTCTTATTTGCTAACAAGTTCTCACAATTATTTTGGATAACAAATTAATATTTATTTTGTATAGTGTCCAAATCAGCCGAACAATACAGATTGCGGGTATTATGTGTTGAAGTATATGAAAGACATCTTTGATGTGAGAAATAGAAATATTCCTGAATGTGTAAGCTACTTAACATTATATTCTTTTAGTTTGTTGAAATTTCTAAATAAATTGAAAATATCACAATATGTTGATATATTTGTCATATGATTGCAGTATTATTCGAAGTATATTGGTCGTTGCTTCAACCAAGAAGAAATCGATGAGGTCCGAAATGAGTGGGCGACATGTGTTCTTGAGCACACATAAGATTATGTGACATGTGGGGGAGACATTTGTTCTTTACCATAGACCAATGTTTGAAACTTTTTTAGTTAGTTTTCAGTTTGATTCTAGAGAGGATACTCAGTACTTTGTATTATTGAATCGTAGTATGGATGATTTAATATTAATTAAATTTAGTACGAGTTTCTTTCAAGGTTTCATGGAAATTTTATTCAACTATGTGTTTGTTTGTGAAATGAAAAAGTAGAATTGCATATTTATTATAATTTATTAATAATATGGTTAATTTGATCAATACAATTGGTGCGATATATGACCTTTCAAACTCTAATCAAAGATAACAGTTAATAATATGTTGTAAAATGTATGATTCTACAACAAACAACACATGTTGTGTTATCCACACCTATTACAATAGGTTTGTCAGGAAAAAATACACCTATTACAACAGGTGTTTCTAGTGAACTACAACATGCATAACCTGTTATATAAATTGTGTATATTACAACAGACACACACCATGTTGTCTAAACAATCTTACTACAACGATTAAATGTATGGAAAGACAACATACTCTAACTGTTGTATAAATATGTATATTACAACAGGTGCACTGCATGTTGTAATAGACCTACCTATTACAACGGGTGTGTTTAGTGAAAGACAACATGCTTCGACTGTTGTATAATATATATTACAACGGGTGAACCACATGTTGTAAAAAATACCCCTATTACAACGGGTGTGTTTCGCGAAAGACAACGTCGTTCAACTGTTGTATAATATATATCACAATAGGTGCACCACATGTTGTGTAAAATACCCATATTACAATAGGCCATTCCTTAAAAGACAACATGTTTCAACTGTTGTATAAAATACATCTATTACAACATGCGATCACATGTTGTGTAAAGCACCCCCCATAAGACCACGCGATCTAATACAACGGTTAACACCTGTTGTAAATTGAGAAAAGGAACTGTTGTAAAAAGCATTTTCTGTAGTAGTGGATGTTGATTGCAGATATGTATTAAAAAGGTCTTATTGGAGATAACCTAACTCAAATCCAACCTCAAATGGACTTCTCCAAGTTTTGTTGCTGACTTAAAGCAAATTCCTGAAGAAATGACAAAAGACACGATGTGTTCTCTTAAGAACACGACGTGTTCACTTACGCACAGTTTCACGGGACAAAGAGCACGTCGTGTGTTTTAAACACACAGCGTGATTCTCCAACAGCGTCTAGCCCAGATAAGAGGAAGTGGCAACATGACGTGTCCATCAATAGACACGGCGTGTTCCTGGTACATGAAGACAGATCACACCTTTTTGTCAAAGCACATGGCGTGTGTTTATTCAAACTCGTCGTGTGCTCTTCACTTGATTCACCTCCTAAATGTAGAAACATGGTGTGTCTAATTCCAACACACCGTATACATCAATGCAACGACAACACTGAGCAAGCTCAAATGAAATGACATAGCGTGTTCATCAAAAGACACACCATGTCATTGTCAATTTCTGCAAAAATGAAAACGATTGCCTTTCATTTTAAAAACAAAAGTGAGCCAATGAGGATGTTATGCTAGGTCATTTTGAAGTGTTTGCAAAACAATAATTTTGTAGGATGAGCCAATAAAAACATGCATAACCTTTTTTACATGTTCATAGATCTTTGTGGTCTAATAAAGCAAGATGGTGTGTCTGAGGAAGCCATGAAGCAAAAGTTATTCTATTATTCCTTCACCATAAAAGCTATGGTGTGGTATAACCCAAGACAATTACAACTACATGACTTGGGAGGAACATCACAATAAGTTCCTTGAGAAGTTCTTTCCACCCTATGTCACCTATCAAATCCAAGGGCAAATCACCCAATTCTAACAACACCATCCGAAATTCAATAGAAGCCTAGAAAATGATTATAAGATCTATTGCGCAAATGCCCTCATCATGGAATTCCCCATGCACAACTTATGGAGAAACTCTATTAG
The DNA here is from genome assembly GCA_963693085.1 of Alisma plantago-aquatica. Taxonomy (NCBI): domain Eukaryota; kingdom Viridiplantae; phylum Streptophyta; class Magnoliopsida; order Alismatales; family Alismataceae; genus Alisma; species Alisma plantago-aquatica. The sequence continues at coordinate 1,114,250,724 of OY856410.1, forward strand.
GGAGTCGATGATGACATTAAACAATTCCTTAATGCCATTCCAACAGAGACTTCTTGTGGCAAAGCTTAAATGATGCATGTGGTGAGTAGGGAAATTGACAACCAAGCTAATTGAGGGTTATCGTGTAAAAGAGGTGTCCTTAAGGTGTCCATGGAAGAAGAAAAGTCTAATTTGTAGGCTATTGTGGAATGTCTAAAGGTCCTCAATTTCAAAAAATAAAACCTTGTGTTACGACCTCACCTCCCAGTAACCCCCAATTAAGGGAGACCGAAAGGACAGAGCTGTTAACCAATAACCCGGATCAAAGGTTTGACAAATAATCATTAACAATTATTAAATTCTACCAACTATACTGAAATATAGTAAAAATAAAAACTTTGCATACCTTTTAAAACTGGGATTTCTAAACTTCTATCCACACAGATACTAATCAATCTAATCCTCCTTTGCACTTTAATTCTCATTTAATACCACATATGCCAATTTACTATTTGTTCTTTTCATTGTACCTAAAATGTCGACAAACAAAACATCGGTCAGCCGAAGCTGGTATGTGGGGGAAACAATAATCATGCAAATATGTTAACAACGTAATCATTCAATTAATCATTTAACAACCAAGATTACATTTTAAGCCATACTACTCAATCCTTACCTATCCCCTAACTTTGTGCTATCCCTTGTATGCTACCTCTCTTTAGGTAGCTTCTTACCCCCATGGACCTACCTTACAGGTAGCCAATACCTGGGGTAAGAGAGTCACATGGCACTACCCTCAAGTAGCCCAATATCTAACTCATGATGACTTGATGGGCCTACCCCATTGGTAGCCATTTACTAAGTCATCTAATGACCTGATGGACCTACTCCATTGGTAGCCATTTACTAGGTCAATTATTAAGCCACAGAGGGGACCGAGATCTGAGCTAGTAGGCACATATCTTAAGTGATAGTCATATCCACATTATAGTTTGCATGAATTAAAATCATCCAACAATTAATTCATGACATCGATGAAAACTTCGGTAAATCTCGGAAAACTAACTCGAGATATTCATAAGCGTAACCACATACCTTTGACATGTAGATTATTCAATTATACTTCAAGCATAGTCCAATCAAGCAAGCCAATCTAATAATCATCATATAATCTGCATTATATAGATCCTAAAGTGTCACCATCACCTTGATCACATTAAAACATCATTTGACCCTGATCTAGGGTTTAGGGTTTGATTAAGGAATAAGGGTGAAAACCCTAATTAATATGCTCACCATATATGTTTGTTATGATCACTTAGATCCAATTTATTTTTGCCAACCACATCTTAGTTTCAAAACCATAATTGTAATAAGCATGATTATACACATTAAGGATCCTAAATATCATTATTAGAGTCATTATCATCTTAAATCACCATTATGTTTATCCACATTAGATAACATCTCAAATTTACCATATTTACTGATTTAAGCATTATAATTATCAAGTCTATGGTTCTTATACATTCACCATCACTTTAATGTATATTGTACTACTTTTGGAATTAGGATCGGAATTAGGTCTCAAGGATGTTTTATTTGTATTACTCTTCTGTTCCTGATCAAATTGATATATAATATCATTATATTTAAAGTTATCAATCATTTTCTAGAATTAATGCAATTCTAGTATTTCTAAGCCAATAAGGAGACGCCACATCATCAAAAGAGTTACCTTTTATCTTCATTTTCTTTGCCTTTAAGCACTGACTCGTGGAATCTTACTGGGATCCATCTAACCCGCGACCTGGGGTCCCGATCTGCATCCCCGCGAGCCGCAAGAACCTGCTGAGGCTTGCCACACTCGTCCCACGGACGCTGTCGCTCAAGGTGATGCCGGTGGGAGCTACAAGCCCCGACTAAGATTCTATCTTCTGCATGTGAGTACTAGACCCAGTCCCAGTAGGAGCGTGTCTAGCATCATAGGGACCTCGTCCCTTCCTCCTTCGCACCTACAGGTCGGAGAGTGCCATCGCTGGCTACGCTACTGCCTTCTTCGCAATGCCATCCGCTACTGCTCCCGTTTATGATCCACCGCCTTTTTCACCGACACTCATAGGAGGTGTGCCCTGCGTGCTACACCCAAACACACAACTACTTTGCCACCCTCCGATGAGGGGCCATTGACTAAGGACGATAGTCATCCACCAGAGAGCCCTCGTGCCGAACCACTATCAACCATCGTTCCCCATCAGCAGTCTTCCCACATGAACCGTCATCCTCACGACGGCCTCGTCCTCCAAGACGTTGCCATGGAGATGGCACTCAAAACCTTGGCTCATTGCAACAAGGTTGATAGAACGTCCAGGAATCTCAGTGACTCTTTTTTTTCCGTTCGGAGACCATCGTGGTTGCTTGTCGGAGTCTAAACTCAACCAAAGACATGTTGTATTACCGGGAGATGGTTGCCTTTCTTATTCTGGACAATTCACAACACCCAAACAAGCCTTGAGCGCTAAGAAAGGGAAAACGGATATGGAGATCGGGGAAGGGTACGAAGAGGCGAGGCTTCCCTGGAAAGGAGGATGACTTGTGCATATATATATATACTAGGTCTATGAAGTTCTTTCCTCCTAGCCTTGCTGTCTTGGGTCTTGTTCCCTACACACTTGTTGAATCCTTTTCTTTTAATTACTTTCCATATTCTTCGCTTACTTCCATATCCACGATGGCATAATCCAATATCCTTCTTTTGTTACTCTCCCTCTTTTCCACGGTTAACATCGAAAAGGCATGCACAATTGTCACACGAAGGGATTCAAGATTTTCCATCTATATAAACTCATATATTCATGGTCCAAAAAACATTGGGGTACACATAGAAAAGCAAGCCACTTATTGAATAATGAATTCTAGATTAATTATCTAGAATTCTCTCTCTGTTTCCCTTATTATTCTCAAACATACCAAGAAGGCAACCAAAGATAACACTATTTTGTGGCCTAAAGATTTCATTTCCAATAATAGCTAGATAAATATTCCTTTGCAAGGATTTCTCATTATTTTCCTATCATTTCCTCTTTTCCTATTTCTTTTATTAGAAATCTCTAAAATTCACCAAGAAAAACTCATTTATGCCTCTTTCCACTTATTTCCCGCATTTTATCATTCTTTTCAATATCTTTCTGAATAAAGAAATACTTAATTGATCTTTTCTTTTCTTATTGCACTCTATATGCAACTTTGGACTCCTTGGAACCCAAGGAACCCAAGAGGAACGAAATCCTTCTTTGGATTTGCCTTCTAGAGGTTTCCACGTTTTTCTTTTCTCAACTATTCAATTATTCATTCACTAATTGAATTTTCTTGTTATTTGGGCCCAATAGCCAATAAAGCCCACAACAAAAACATCAAGCCTATTGTAAACAAAAACCAAATGCATCATATCATTATTTGTTCGAATATCCTTATTATGAGATATTACATTTCTCACCAAATAAACCCAAAAATTGGGGTTGTAACATCCTTCCCCTCTTATAGTAATTTTGTCCTCAAACTTTTATCAAGCAAACAAACAATTCAGGATAAGACTTTTCAATGTCCATCATTGGCCCCTATGTGGCTTTACCGTACTCATGGCACTTCCAAAGAACCTTTATCATCACATATTCTTTTCTCTAAGTTCTTTCATCCTGTCGTCTATAAACGGCACAGGTGACTCAGGCCATTTCAGCCTCCCTTGGGGCTCACTAGGTTCATTGTTCAGCACATGGTTGGGGTACCTCACATAGTGCTCTAAATCAGACACCTGGAACTCATCACACATTACTTTATCCTGAGGGGTAAAGTCAACCATAATCTTCTCCACCAATCCATATCAAATGGACCCATGTATCGGGAACCCAACTTCCTTAGTTGTAGCTCAGAGGGGTCAGATTTTTCATGTCACATATTTCCCACAGTGAACTGCATGTCAGACTACTTTGCATCCACTCATGACTCTTGTCGGCTCTCGGCTCCTTTCAGCCATTGCACAATCAAAGCGACTTCATCTACACACACTGTGGTCCTTTCAGCAACATCACCTTACTGAAGTGGTGACTGACACAACCTCCCTTACAGAGCTTCTTTGAATCCCAATACTAGCTATGGTGGTCATCATTACATCTTTCATAGGAAAAGAACTGTCTCTAGCCATCACCCTGAACGAGCACATATTCTCTCATCAGACCCTTTAGTCTGGATCATACTAACAATTAGTTAGGGGTGATAAACTTTACTATCATCGAGTTCTTCATGTACCTACTTCCACCTTTTGGAAGGGAACCTTTAGGTCAAACTCAAGAACCTTTGGACTCGCTTCATGGTTTAGTTGAACCATCTCTCTCATGGGTAGTTCAACCAGATCTGTCCCTTAACAAAACTCTTTCTTTCCCATGTCATCTAGGTAAGGCGATCTACCATAACCCATATTGCATCTCGACCTTCCTTGGTCTAGGGGAGACTTATCACAACATCCATAGTGATGAACTCCCATTCCCTCTCAGTGACTCTTTTGTCCTCTATATCGATACACTAGGTTACTGGGGTTCATCCTTTACCTCCTGGCTTCCATGGCCATATACCACATGTAACTTCATCTTAAGCATCCAAAGTGCTATTGCCATTTACTGTCTTGGTAGAACCACGATGTATGGTGATCTTCAATCATGATTTCCTGTATGTCATGATTCCTCAAGACTGATTCCTTCGAAACCCTAAACCACTCTGGACGGGGTTTCATCACCTTCTTTTTTAAAGAAGTGCATCTGAGGTTCTACCACCATCCTTTCATTGTATCAAGGACTAGACTGGCTAACCAAACAACCCTTAACCTTTCAACGTATCTCGTTACATCTGAGTGTTATCCAAACACCTCTCCTTTCCAAACTTAGGGTTAGCCAAACAACCTCTTCTAGCCAAACTAGGCAGCTATAACTCAACCAGAGCATCCATTACCACTTCACATCCTTATGTATAAGGTAACATACACCTCTATGTATTCCACTTATCATCCCATATCAACTCTAGTTCTGTATTCATCAAGTACACTCTCTGATCTCATCAACATGGTGATCAAACTCAACCTTGTAAGACTCACCTCTTGGTTTTTGAATTCAACCTGGTATAACTCATCGCTCATGCTAAAAACATCCTTATAAGATGACTACCTTATTTCTCTTTAGCGTTTACAAACCATCCATGTATCATTCACGTTACCAGGTCATGCTATCCTCTCTATCCTCATGTCTCACAGCAACGTTCCAACTCACCCCATCTTTTATCCTTGGTGTATGGCAAGCATATTGTCCTATCTCTCACTCCCAGAATAAGAGGAAATAAGCATTTGGCTGTAGTCCAAATATAGAGTTCTTCCTATTCCAAGAGTAGAGATGGTACATCCCACCTTTCCAGTACACCTTTAAATCTAAGTTGAAACATGTTGTTTATGCTTCTATATTACAATCATCTTGATATTCAAGTTACCTCCATGGAAAACTGGTTTCGAACCTACTTGGGTCACCTCACAATCCTTGGTCATCTCCTCTAGGTCTATAGGGTGCCGACACTTTTGGGGTCATCCCTCTTCCCTCATGCATCAAGAGAGTGCCCTACTCATCTGCCCTTTGGGTCCCATTAGTTCATGAAGGTGATCAATCTCCTAACCCATATCCCTCAGACAATGATAGATGTTACCTCCCGACCCTATGGTCATGCGCAACTAGGGAATTAGGCAACTCCTACTTTCATCAATCTTATCCCCATTTGACCCTAGGATAGACATAGGATTCTATTATAGTACATGTCCAACATAGAACCTTACCCAAGCCTTCATCATCTCTCTTTCTGCATTCATGGGCTGACTTTCATCCTTTCATAGGGATCATGGCAACCTGCCTACCTTGGTCAAGCCCCATACCGGTTACCTCCATGGTAACACATCCATATGCACATAGAGATGGTTATCTATGAGTCTAGAGGTTCATGCTCATACCATGTACTTTTCACTTAGCTTCTCAAGATCCTATGAGACCTATTTTAGGTTAACTTAAACCAACAAAACTGGTATACACTCTACCAAAGGGGTCCCTCTCCCAGGATAGGAGGAAACTATGACTCTTGACAACAAGGTCACAACATCCTTAGGGTTTACATCCATATGAGCATGCTTAACCCAGTAGCTTCTAAGGCACGAGAAAACCACCTGCTAAACCATGCTAGGTCATCTGGGTTCTCATTATCCAACATTAGATCAAGGTCATACCTTCCTGTGTCATCAACTTTATTGTGAGGGATTCATCAAACATACCTTTAAACTTAAGGGGGTTTCCCTTTCCTTTATACATGAGGAGTGCCATGCTCGAAACTATAGCAACTTAATTCTCATCATGAGCATTAGGTATACCACTTCCCCTCGAGGCCTAGGAACCCTAGGTTCACTTCTTGATGACCAACTACATGCTCAACCTGTTAACCACGAACCAAACATATATAGGGTATGACATGCACTTCCTGTCATCCTTCTACTCGAGCAACACATCAGGTTGAGTCCTCCCCAAGGACCACCAACAAGGTACAAGGCCTCACAACATGTTACCAAACCTCTTTCGGTCCACATGCACATAGGTACCAGAAACATCATCCTCTCTCTAGGGTTTGGTTCCTATAAAGGCAACCAAGATATCAATAGCCTTAACGGATCATGCGTGAGGCAATCTCTATCATCCACTTAGGTCACATCAGCCTCGACTCCCCACTGTTCCTCATATTTCGGGGTCTAGGTTTACGACCTTCTTGCTTGGTGTCCTGCTCTCTCTCTAACCCTACAACCAACCTCACCATTAAAGGTCCTCCCTTCATGAAGGATCAACCTCAAAAGCATGCCCCTACCTGGATGAAGCATATGTTCAACTTATGTTTTCTTCAAGGTTATCCATAGCCCTTTATGCTTATTTCATAAGTCGTCCATCATGATTCCTTAACCAGGGTTTCATCCTACTACTGACATGCCCTGGGTGCAATCCATACCCTACTTGCAAAAGCCCATAGGGTTCTATAGGTTTTTCTCTAGCTTTATCCATGGAGGAGCTATCCTTCACTCTAACTTGCTCGACCCTTCCCAGGGTTGGGTTACCAGAGATACTAGGTCATCCAAGGTTCATAGCTCATATGGCATCCAAAGGCATACCCACACACCTGGTCCATCAAGACGCCTAACTCTTCATGTCATCTCTCTCTCTCTCTCTAACCATCACTTAGGGTTAAGGTTAACATCATCTTCAGAGGATGCGCCAGGTCTCTACTTGTAATGGAGATCACTATCTCCAAGACTAACTTTCTACATCTATCCTCCTAACAAGAAGGTATAGAATTAGGTCTCTCCTGAGGGCATGACAACTTATTTCATACGACCTAAGCAAGTATCTATTCTTTAGTTTACGTTTACTCTATTAAGCTTATGTCCATGAAATCTTATTTATATGCTTTTCATTAATTTGATGGAGGATTCCTTAGACCTTATTAATCTTACCCATACCTCAAGAGGGTGAGGAGAAGAGGGAAAATCCCTAATCCTTAAGGTCCTTAATAGAATTTTTGATGAGAAGGGATGAATAAGATGAGAAAGTCCTAAAGGTATCTTATTTCAATTCATACCCTAAGACTTTGGCCAGGCAGTCACACGGATCCGGGAGTCCTCGTATTCCGACTAGCGGTGTAGAGGAAAATATTTCCAGCCCCCGGTCGTGATCCTTTTCTAGACACCTCCGTCTATCGGATAATCCTCTAATAACTCCCTTGGTTTCTATGGAGTATGTAAAATTTAATAATTATTAATGGTTATGTGAGGAACCTACGCTCTGATACCAATTGTTACGACCTCGCCTCCCGGTAACCCCCAATTAAGGGAGACCGAAAGGACAGAGCCGTTAACCAATAACCCGGATCAAAGGTTTGACAAATAATCATTAACAATTATTAAATTCTACCAACTATACTGAAATATGGTAAAAATAAAAACTTTGCATACCTTTTAAAAGTGGGATTTCAAAACTTCTATCCACACAGATACTAATCTATCTAATCCTCCTTTGCACTTTAATTCTCATTTAATACCACATATGCCACTTTACTATTTGTTCTTTTCATTTTACCTAAAACGCTGACAAACAAAACGTCAGTCAGCCGAAGCTGGTATGTGGGGGAAATAATAATCATGAAAATATGTTAACAACGTAATCATTCAATTAATCATTTAACTACCAAGATTACGTTTTAAGCCATACTACTCAATCCTTACCTATCCCCTAACTTTGTGCTATCCCTTGTATGCTACCTCTCTTTAGGTAGCTTCTTAACCCCATGGATCTACCTTATAGGTAGCCAATACCTAGGGTAATAGAGTCGCATGGCACTACCCGCAAGTAGCCCAATGTCTAACTCATGATGACTTGATGGGCCTACCCCATTGGTAGCCATTTACTAAGTCATCTAATGACCTGATGGACCTACTCCATTGGTAGCCATTTACTAGGTCAATTATTAAGCCACAGAGGGGACTGGGATCTGAGCTAGTAGGCACATATCTTAAGTGATAGTCATAGCCACATTATAGTTTGCATGAATTAAAATCATCCAACAATTAATTCATGACATCGATGAAAACTTTGATAAATCTCAGAAAACTAACTCAAGATATTCATAAGTGTAACCACATACCTTTGTCATGTAGATTATTCAATTATACTTCAAGCATAGTCCAATCAAGCAAGCCAATCTAGCAATCATAATATAATCTACATTATATAGATCCTAAAGTGTCACCATCACCTGGATCACATTAAAACCTCATTTGACCCTGATCTAGGGTTTTAGGGTTTGATTAAGGAATAAGGGTGAAAACCCTAATTAATATGCTCACCATATATGTTTGTTATGATCACTTAGATCCAATTTATTTTTGCCAACCACATCTTAGTTTCAAAACCCTAATTGTAATAAGCATGATTATACACATTAAGGATCCTAAATATCATTATTAGAGTCACTATCATCTTAAATCACCATTATGTTTATCCACATTAGATAACATCTCAAATTTTCCATATTTACTGATTTAAGCATTATAATTATCAAGTCTATGGTTCTTATACATTCACCATAACTTTAATGTATATCGTACTACTTTTGTAATTAGGATCCGAATTAGGTCTCAAGGATGTTTTATTTGTATTACTCTTCTTTTCCTGATCAAATTGATATATAATATCATTATATTTCAAGTTATCAATCATTTTCTAGAATAAATGCAATTCTAGTATTTCTAAGCCAATAAGGAGACGCCACATCATCAAAAGAGTTACCTTTTATCTTCATTTTCTTTGCCTTTAAGCACTGACTCGTGGATTCTTGCTGGGATCCATCTAACCCGCGACCTGGGGTCCCGATCTGCATCCTCACGAGCCCCGAGAACCTGTTGAGGCCTGCCACACTCGTCCCACGGACGCTGTCGCTCAAGGCGACGCCGGTGGGAGCTCCAAGCCCCGACTAAGCTTCTATCTTCTGCATGTGATTTCTAGACCCAGTCCCAGTAGGAGCGTGTCTAGCATCATAGGGACCTCGTCCCTTCCTCCTTCGCGCCTACAGGTCGGTGAGCGCCACCGCTGGATACGCTACTGCCTTCTTCGCAACGCCATCCGCTACTGCTCCCGTTTAGGATCCGCCGCCTTTTTCACTGACACTCATAGGAGGTGTGCCCGGCGTGCTACACCCAAACACACCACTACTTCGCCGCCCTCCGATGAGGGGCCATCGACTGAGGAGGATAGTCATCCACCAGAGAGCCCTCGTGTCGAACCACTATCAACCATCGTTCCCCATCGGCAGTCTTCCCACACAAACCATCATTCTCATGACGGCCTCGTCCTCCAAGACGCTTCCATGGAGATGGCACTCAAAACCTTGGCTCATTGCAACAAGGTTGATAGAACGTCCAAGAATCTCAGTGACTCTTTTTTTTTTTCATCCGGAGACCACCGCGGTTGCTTGCCGGAGTCTGAACTCAGCCAAAGACAGGTTGTATTACCGGGAGATGGTTGCCTTTCTTATTCTGGAAAATTCACAACACCTAAACAAGCCTTGAGTGTTAAGAAAGGGAAAATGGCTATGGAGATCAGGGAAGGGTACGAAGAGGCGAGGCTTCCCTGGAAAGGAGGATGACTTGTGCATATATATATATACATACTAGATCTATGAAGTTCTTTCCTCCTAGCCTTGTTGTCTTGGGTCTTTTTCCCTACACACTTGTTGAATCCTTTTCTTTTAATTACTTTCCATATTCTTCACTTACTTCCATATCCACGATGGCATAATCCAATATCCTTCTTTTGTTACTCTCCCTCTTTTCCACGGTTAAAACTGAAAAGGCATGCACAATTGTCACATGAAGGGATTCAAGATTTTCCATCTATATAAACTCATATATTCACGGTCCAAAAAACGTTTGGGTACACATAGAAAAGCATGCCACTTATTGAATAATGAATTCTAGATTAATCATCTAGAATTTTCTTTCTCTCTCTCACTTTCCCTTATTATTCTCAAACATACCAAGAAGGCAACCAAAGATAACACTATTTTGTGGCCTAAACATTGTGTTTCCAATAATAGCTAGATAAATATTACTTTGCAAGGATTTCTCATTGTTTTCCTATACTTTCCTCTTTTCCTATTTCTTTTATTATAAATCTCAAAAATTCACCAAGAAAAACTCATTTATGCCTCTTTCCACTTATTTCCCGCATTTTATCGTTCTTTTCAATTTCTTTCTTAGTAAAGAAATACTTAATTGATCTTTTATTTTCTTATTGCACTCTCTATGAAACTTTGGACTCCTTGGAACCCAAGGAACCCAACAGACGAAATCCATCTTTGGATTTGCCTTCTAGAGGTTTCCACATTTTTCTTTTCTCAACTATTCAATTATTCATTCACTAATTGAATTTTCTTGTTATTTGGGCCCAATAGCCAATAAAGCCCACAACACAAACATCAAGGCTATTTTAAACAAAAACCAAATACATCATATCATTATTTGTTCAAATATCCTTATTATGAGATATTACATTTCTCACCAAATAAACCCAAAAATTGGGGTTGTAACACCTTGAGTCTTCCCTCAAGAAATACTTGTAGAGAGGCTCTTCTCCTTTACCAGTTAGGGAAACTATGGTGGTCTTCCAAGTTTGTTGTGCAAAGTGGCACACAAATCTAGAGTTCAACCACCTTTACCATGCCACGATGAACATGCACCAGCCTCAGTTCAATAACAACCCAAACATCGAAGAAGTCATTGTTGTTCACTTTAACCCAGAATAGGGATACTAGGATCCTAACCAAAAGAGGAATCATCGAGGCTTCTAGTATGTCAACCCAGATGGAGCAACAAATGCATATCACCTTAAGCAAGGATCTAGTAGAAATAAAGTTTGGGGTCCAACTAGCTTCTACAAGAATCAAATTTTCTGGAAGCACAATTTCTAACCATGGAAAATATTTCAACAACTTCAATAAAAAAACTATAATCTAGGTCAACAATTGCACAACCAACAAGGACAACTTCTACTTTTTTAAGGCATCGAATAGAGTATACCCATTCGTAACAATCAAGGTCTCATGGACGCTATCAATAAGATACTAGCAAGCCAAAAGGCATATAACATATCTATTGAGGCTCTGTGATGACCCACCACCACACGAGCAAGATTACTCAAAACAAAACATAGAATTATCAGCTAACAACCATATTACGACAAAATAGGGTGAATTAAAACTGATCACATGATATCATCTCAAGTGGAAACATATACATCAAGTCCCATAATACTGTGTCATCTATATCACATATCATGCCACAAAGGTATTACTTAAATGTATAGTGGCCATCATGCCACAACCTGAAACTTGTTACAAGGATAACCTGTCCACACACACACATTATATATATATATATATATATATATATATATATATATATATATATATATATATATATATATATATATATATATATATATAGACACACACACACACAAGCCATACATGTACAGCCATGACATACTCCCAAAAACCTCATATCAATGTAAAATGTCTACAAAACACCCCCAAGGACATGAGAGTATAGGGATGACACATAGGACTCTACTACAAAACACTATCAGCATACCCAACCTTCTGCTTTCACTAATCTCCTTGTTTCTCTTCATCAACTATGTGATCTCTACCAGCATGGTCATGACCACCTAAAATATGTGGAAACCCATGGGGTGAGACCAATTGTCCCAGAGAGAGATATAACTCTCTACCAACAACGATTGTTAACATAGATAGATATATAGAAGGAAAGTAGTACTATTAATAGGATAAGCATATTCAGCTAAATGAATAATTAAAAACTAATAACACATGTTAGGAAGATTAAGAAGCTACAACTGATCAGTAGAACATCATATACCTTTAGAAGGAATATGATGAAGTTATTAACTAAGCAGTATAAGAAACAAGTAGAAGGGTCATACAATGTGAATCATGATTAACTGTAAGAAAATATACTACACGGTTGTATTAAATTTTTTTATTATACCCCATGGAGATGAGTCATACCACTCGTACTCCAATTGACCACTGCTAAGTCAATATTAGTACCATACAAGATCTAGGAGGGATGGACTCCTATGATCTCCCACACCCTAGGTCATTTCGAGTCTGTTGTAGTGACATATAAAGTCCAATTGCAAAACAACTTACTCCGTCTTGGTATATAGGCACCGCACTACTAAATAGTGTATACAAACACACTCATCTAAGGTATAACCACTTATGTCCTCTATCACATCATATACTGAGATACGACGACAACTGTTCTACTGCTAAAGCATGACCACAATCATCCTCCATAACCTATAATTATGGATGCAAGGATATACCCTCAACTTACAACCCCGCATATTCAACAAAATGTGCTCTAAGTTTCCCTTAGGAATTACTCATTTCACCATCCAGCAAGTACTGACATTGAATATTGATCTCTAGGCAACTACATAATTAGGTTTTCACTTGATTAGTTATTTCCAGTTGGGTATCTTTTGATGCATCAGTCATGTTACAACGTACAAACCCTAAACTGATTCTATAAAGATAAGGGAAGATTGCAATGTCAGAAGATATAAAATGTATTAATCATAAAGTTGATCACATCACAACCTGATATTGTTTCATTTCCATTCACAACGCCATAATCACATTTCTAGGGGATAAAGATCCCTCATCATGTTATTGGAGGATATCACTCATATCTAGGCAGTAAGCCTCTGTCAAAGTCACAAGACCTAGACACATCATCATTATCTTACCATGCCTTTACATCATGTACTCAAGATGGGTTTCTCATTGTTACCCAAATAGGGTTTCTTAACAACAATTAACATCATACCCTATTGCTCATCACTTCCCACATTCTTGGAACACATTAGGTTAGGCATCACTACCATAATTAATTGATCATGTAACCAACCAAGGTGTAGCATCCATGTAAGCTAACATCACTTGTAGCATATGTAACACCTCAACATGTAGCGACCATCAAAGCCATACAAATGTAGTGACCACTTCAAACCATGCATAGTGACCATAACGCATGCAAAACATAGAGAACACATCAAAAGGAACTTGTAAATCACAATGAATCACCCATGTAGCCACTGCAACTCTAAGCACCACCATCTTTAGCAACCATACACTATCATATGTAGAAACCCCAAGGTTGGTGCTTCATGTGTAGTGACCATAACATTAACACTACATGTAGTGACCAAATGAGGAAGAACAAATCACTTCAACCAGCATGAAGGTTCCCTATGAGTAGAGACTGCAGCACACTACTGCAAGTGTAGTGACCACTACACACCAAGCATAAAAGTCACAACAACAAACACCAAGAGTAGTGACCAGAAGACATGTACCATCTAAAACATGTGTAGAGACCTAGGTGATTAGGGTTAGGGTTATAACGACCAACCAAAACCCATGATCATAGAGACCAAAAATAGAACATAGCATCTGAAAACCAAAGAGTCACCAAGAAGATAACCTCACATAGACGATAATCATCCAAACCCTAATACAAGAATCATAAGGAGCAACATTGAACAAAATAGGAGAGGGAAAACCAAGTGTCAAAATCATGCAAACAAGAGTCAAACCTCCATATTCAATATGATAATTGAAAACTTGACCATAGATATAAAACCAAATGTTTAAGGCATTGCATGCAAGAATCAACAACTCCACCATCCATCCATAACATCTCAATTTCAAGAATTAAAGTTTATGAAGAACTACAATCTAGCAAAGATCACCACATAATCTTAAACCCTAAAGCAAGGTAGCATCATGCATCAACTTAAAATCACATTTTAGAGATAAACCAGTAACATGCAAGCAAGATAACGTGTAACAATAGAAGAGGGGAAAGTTATATAACCTACCTCGAGGTGAAGGTCAACTCTAAAAGCCAAGAAGCTCCAAGAGAGAGAAGAAACTCCAATTTGGATCAACTCAACGACTAAGCAAGATCGCCTCAAGAGAAGAAGAGCAAACCAAGGTCAAAGAAAACTCAAAGAGAAGAGGGTACACACCCTAGGCCAAAAAAGGGGAAATAGGAGATCTTCATCTCACTCAGGTACTACCATGAGAGAACCATGGATTTGACCTCTGTTGGACAAAAGTTCCTCAAGATAGCCACCATGGAGAACCATAGTATCAACTAAGAAAAGAAAAGGAGGGTAGGGTTCAAGAAAACAAGATCAAGAAGGTTAAACAACTTACCAAGCACAAGGATCAACAAAGAGGGATGCTCCTACCGTAGATCACCACATGCAAGGGGGAAACGACCACCTTATTAAAGCTCAACACTTCCACTTGCAACACCAAGAACAAGGCCGACTCAAAGAAAGAAGGGAGATATAAGAGAGAGATAAAGACAGTTACTTGCATGTAAAATTAGTGGTATAAATACCCAAGGGTAGTATAGAGATAAGGGATATGAGGTGTCAAGATACTAGAACCTCTAGAGACACTTGTCCCTCAAAAACCTCAGCCATGCAAGACCTCAAGATGTGCATGCAAGAAAGGGTGATAAAAACAAGGCTATGTTATGACCACTTGGTCCACTACACCCAAATAGTCACAGAAAACATCACCATGGGAGCGACCATGGTTCAAAATCAATCAGTCGAGACAAAGAAAGCACATGACTACAACACCTTTGGTCATACAAACCAAACCAAAACAAGGAAGATCGTTCGCTAAAACACAACCATTAAAAACCACTTCGGTCGCAACACTCACAAAACACATTGGGTGCTACAAGGATCAACATCAACATCGTCGACACCACCATCAACTCATGCATCCATGCTAACTCTATCTCAACACACATGATGCCACCTCATCAATAAGGGTCCAATAAGGTGCCGCTAAATATGATTCTATCTCTCATGATGCTAAAACACAAGAGGCACCTCAATCATATGATAGATTGCAATATAAACCCTCAAAATGGGTAATTTGCAACTTGGTCCAAAAAAAGAACACATATAGCATAACAAGCTCAAAAATCTTACAAACTGGACCAAACTAAAAGAATAGGCATGTCACATGTTATTAAGGCACATCATATGATTAGATTAAGGTTGTAAGAATCTTATTAAGCAAAATAAAGCAAGGTCAAGCACTAAACTAGGTCAGGGGTCTTACAATCATAAACCCCTAACAAGGATTTCACCCTTGAAATCCTACACGAAAAGAGATGGATACTTCCTACGCATCTCATCCTTAAGATCTCACATGGCTTCCTTCACCCCATAGTGATGCCACAAAACCTTAACCAACACAATATCCTTCTTTTTCAACTTCTTCACCCTCCTATCAAGGATAAAAATAGGATCGTCCACATACAACACATCCTCTTCCAACTCAACCTAAACAGGCTACAACACCAACTCTTTGTCAGGGTGACACTTCCTCAATATCATTACATGGAAAACTAGATGCAACTTGTGCAACTCGGGCGGTAGCTCCAACATATAAGCCACCTTTCCAACAATGTGCCACCACCTGATATGACCCCATAAACCTAGGAGCCAACTTACCCTTCTTTCCAAAACTCAACACACCTTTCTAAGGAGAGACCTTGAGATATACACATTTTCTTCTACATGGAACTCCAAAGGTCTTTGACTATTATCATAATACAACGTTTACCTATCATGGGCTTCCTTCAACTAATGTTGTATCATCTTGATCTTCTCTATCGTCTACTTTACAAGATCATGTCCCACAAGCTGATACTCTCCCGTCTCACACCAACACAATGGAGACGTACTATCTCATCCAGATACACATGTGCTAACTTCTCTATTGTATGTGTTGTCTTCACAGGGAGGAAGTGTGCTCACTTCGTCAACCTATCAACTATCACTTAGATGGAATACTAACAATTGGATGTCCTAGGAAGACAAACCACAAAGTCCATTGTAACATAATACCATTTCCACTATGGTATGGGAAATAGTTGCAACATCCTTACAGGTTTCTGATGCTCAGTGTTGACATGCTAACACACTAGATACCTTGCCACGAACTCAGCCACATCATGCTTCAAGCCAGGCCACAAATACAAATCTTTCAAGTTATAATACATCTTAGTAATACCTCAATGCATAGCATACATCAAAGAGTGAGCTTCTTCCAGAACCAACTTCCTCAGTTTATCAACATCAGGAACCACTGCTCTACTATGGTAATACAATGTTCCATCCTCTAAATGATGGAATCCATCACGCTTCTCTTTGCCCATCTTTGATTGTATCTACTATATCACAATACCACCCCGCTGCACTCTCTGATTTATTGTGTCGACAAGGGCTTCACCTATAATTGTTCTAGTAAGCATACCAATAAGGATACTTCTATCTTTACATTCATCTAACGCAACATCACCAACATGTCTCGCTTATGACACACCAAGGAACATAATTGAACCTTATCAGCAGATGATGACGAAGAAGACTTCTTTCTTAAAGAGTCTACCATCATGTTTGCCTTCCCTGGGTGGTATTCTATAGTGTAATATTAATCCTTGATCAACTCCATCTAGCGTCGCTGCCGCATGTTCAACTCCTACATAGAAAAGATATATTGGAGGTTCTTGTGATCAGTGAAGATTTGATGCTCTTCACCATATAGGTAGTGTCTCTGAATCTTCAAAGCATGGACCACAACTGAAAGATCCAGATCATGCATTGTGTATTTATCCTCATGTTTCTTAAGATCACACGAAGCAAAAGAAATCATGTTCTTATCCTACATTAGCATGCATCCCAACCCATTCCTCGACACATCACAAAATATGTTATAAACTTTCCCTTGTTCTGGCAGAGCCAACATCGGTGCACTAGTCAGCTTCTCCTTAAAATGTTGCAAAGATCACAAACACCTATCATCCTAGACAAATGGTACACCTTTCCTCATCAACTTCATTAGGGGTAACACCATTTTGTCGAAGTTCTTGATAAACCTCATATAGTAGCCTACCGGACCTTGGAAACTACAAACCCCCATCGGTGACTTAGGCTGCTCCCACTCTAGCACTAACTCCACTTTCTTAGGATCAACACAAACACCTTCAACATATATCACATGACCAAAGAAAGACACCTCCTTCAACCAAAACTCACACTTGTTGAACTTGGTGTACAACTTATGCTTTCTCAACAAAGTAAGCACCTGTATTAGATACTGCTCATGTTTCTAGGTATCTCTAGAGTATATCAAGATGTCATCAGTGAACACAACTAGGAACTGGTCAATATGAGGCTGAAACACCCTATTCATCAAGTCCATGAACGTTGTTGGTGTATTGGTTAGCCCAAACGTCATAACCTCAAACTCATAGTGACCATATCTTGTCCAAAAAGTTGACTTGGGTCCACATATGATGGTAACCTTACCTCAAATCTATTTTAGAGAACACTACCGCACCTATTAACTGATAAATAGATCATCTATCTGTGACAACATGTACTTGTTCTTTATGGTCACCTTGCTCAACTATCGGTAGTCGATGCACAACCTCATAGATCCATCCTTCTACTTGATAAGCAACACAAGATCACCCCAAAGGGAACCACTTGATCTAATAAATCCCTTCTCTAATAGCTCATGCAACTGCTTCTTCAACTCCTGCATATCGACTGGTTCCATCTTGTACAGTGTTTGTGCTATCGACATTGTACTAGGAACTAGATTGATATCAAATTCAATCTCTAGAGGTGGGGGAACACCAAGAAACTCATCAGGAAACATGTCCTCAAACTCATGAACCACTGACATTTTTGGATACTAGGACTCCTCACCTCGGTATCCACTAAATGTGACATGAAAGCCTCACACCCCTACCTCATTAGCCTCTCCTCTATCATTGATGATACCAAACATGTCGGGAGAATTTTCCTATCTGCTTAGAAGACCCATGAAACATCATTGTCAAAGAACATCACCTCGTAGGAACTATAATCCAAGACCACCTGACACTTATCCATGGTATCCATTCCAAGAATCACATCAAATCCGTGCATGTCAAGTAGTATAAGGTACACATGAATGTTGCATCCTGAGAAAGAAAGAACACAGGATGGAAACACCTCCCGTAACTTAGTGGAACCAACAAGAGGGTTTTCTAAGCAAAGACTATC
Source organism: Alisma plantago-aquatica (assembly GCA_963693085.1). NCBI lineage: Eukaryota > Viridiplantae > Streptophyta > Magnoliopsida > Alismatales > Alismataceae > Alisma > Alisma plantago-aquatica. The sequence continues at coordinate 1,114,269,557 of OY856410.1, forward strand.
AGATCTATGACTAATAGGCTAAGAAAAACTATTTATCACTGGTGATAAGAGAGTGCATCACACCCAAGTCAACCAAAATAGATATAAAGCAGGAAGAAGACAAATTAGAATGAAATAACTCCATCTGACCTATCACAACCCATGGATTGATCACTCCTTCTGAGTGATTCATGGGTGGAATTGAGTCATTGCCTATTGTCACCCCTATCCTCTACTGCCCTACCCAGATGATCTTGCATGTAATAGCATTTTTGAGGTATATCATACCAAGATATAAAATGTAAAGCACCCAATAAATGGGGAAAGTGTTGCCACCATAGATAGGAGTACTTTAGTTTATTTTCAGCCTTGAAGGCATGTAATAGAATTATCAACTGCTATTTCATATTTGCCAATGGATAGAAACACATTATTTTTGCATATTTATGACAATGATAGCAATTAATGATATTGATGTTTAAATCTCAAAGATATGATCTTTATGGAAATTCCTTGTTTATCTTGTGTTACTTGGTATGCATAAGATGAAATGATACCTAAAAGTTATTGATAACTCAAACAATCAAATTAGCATAAATCATGAGAAATTCATTTCTAGTTTCCATATGATGGATAAATCTAGACTCTTTTGGTTAGAGAACCAGTAAGAGACATGAATCTCTTGGACATGATTAATCAATCTTCACTAAGGTAGTGGAATAATGATTATCCTATTAGGTGTAATACATGTGATGTATTTACATACCTATTAGAGTTAATTCTAGTACTTCAAACAATGCTTAGAGAAATACCAACATGGATATCTTGAAGTGTTCAAGAATATCATAGATTAAGTATGAATTTGGTAAAGTGTTAATTCTTGATGAGATCAATGAATGAAATACTTAAACCAAATGTTTGAGAACCTTGTGAGTGATTATGATAATGTATCATAGTAAACTCATGATTAAGGCATGGTGATGTCTAAATCAAGAAGGAGTCATACTCTAAGGAGTTAGAGAATGATTATCAAATAACTAATTTCTTCTTAAATAAAGAATACCCCACACTAATAAAGGACATTAAGAATCACAAAGGGTTGTGAATTCTTATATCCTTGATAGATACACCTCGTTTGTTTATGTGATGAGTTGGTCATGTGATGAATCAACTATCTAGATGAATATGAGGAATCAGATTTTGAGTTATGATTTATGAACATTACATCCTAAATGACTTCCATGTGAACCATAAGGTATGACCTTGATGGTAGCACCCATTGGGATAAAATCCATAAGTGTGAATTAGTCTTAAGTGTTAAGACACATGGATAACATTTTGAGAAGGATGATGCTTGTTGATTGCAACTTAATGACTAAGAGATTTGGCATACAGATACTAAAACCGCATTCCTATGAGGAATAAGACAAGGATGTGTGTGTGACACAACCTATAAGGTTTATGAATCCATTAATGCAAATGAAGTCTATAAATTACAATGAACTAATCAATGTGATTGATTAAGTACAAGCAACTCAGAATTGGATCTTTACTTTGATGATATAATCAAAGGGTTTGACTGATATGTCAAAGATAAAGAGAGATTTGTGATTTAGTGGGAGCGTATTCACATTCCACATGTTGATGTGAAATGGAAATGTTCTAGAATGGAAATCCAAAGTGGAAATTATCTTTAGGGAAGATAGAGATGTTTCCTATGTGATAGGAATAGATATCTATAGAGATAGTTATCGAAAACCTCTTGACCTGAAAAAAGAAAGCATACATTGGCAATCTATACTGAAGGGTTCAGTGTGCACAGATTCAGTGGGAAAGAACTTGTCCATGTTACATGGAGTTAGTATCCCAAGGCCAAGTGTCCAATTCTTATGAAGAATGGGAACACTAAGAATAGATATGGATCTATCATGTATGTAATCTTCCCATCATCTTGCATGTATGGACATGGCAAGAATAAAATGCATTCATTCATTTTCTATGTAGGACATGACAATATGATGTGCTCATCCTGATAACTCGTATGTGGGACATGACGAGTGGATGTCTGTCTAGTTTCAATAAGGGTTACTAGAATACCATAAGAACTTGATAAGTACTCGTTCTAAGGAAATTAGGAAGGGTTCACTGTAAAGAGTTACACTGATGCGAACTTCCGAAAAGGACAGAAAATTAATCACAATATATATGTGATATATATATAAAAGTGAATGTTTGTTGAATAATGGAAACATTGCAATAAATTTGTTTTAAAGGAAATGTTGAGTATCCGTGTGTTAAAGAAAAGCAGTGGATACTATATGGATCTATGAGTTCATAGAGATGAACTTATAGATATTCCAATCTTTGATGACAAGTAAGGAGTACTTGGTCATGCAATATGGCTAAAGATTAGCAAAGGAATACTAGATCACATATTACGGCAAACTCCATCTCATACGTGTGACGTACACTGAAAAGATGAGAGACATGCAGTTAATACCGACTTTGGTAAGGTGTTTCCATAACTCACTATGTTATCACTAGAGCACAATAACATGTGGGACATGTTTGAAGATTACTATGAATATGATTCAAGGGTGATTGGCTCACAGTGCAAGTGGGAGTCTGTTGGTATGTATGCCCTAAGAGCCAATCATGGGATGATTGGTGGGATACATTAAGATTGATTTGATAAAGATCAAAGGCAAGCTTCCAATTCTTTCTGGTTCTGTCATATGAGCTAATGATAGAACAAATTGAATGTCTAGAGAATGACAGTACTCAATGATGTATGTTTTCAAGTTGAGAACCTAAACGATGAGATCATACAGATTCTAAGAGTTTGTACATTCTTATTATGTCCCTAGTCGGATGTCATTGTGGAAGGTAGATAGACAACAATGACACACAAGACTAGATTGTGGTGTTGGTTGATGACATAATCTTGTTAGTCATGATATGGAGATATCAAACCAAACACATAGGTACTTGTTAGAGAACAAGTACACTGGACTGACCCACCATGAGTTTGACACATGGAACCATGACATGGTAGTCATAGTCAGTTCTCATACTGATGGTGGTGAGTGTGATTCTTTGACCTAAAATCACTACACTCAACACATGTCGTTGGGTACACTTTGACATCATCAAATGCAACCGTGAAACATGGGTTGTTATAAAGGTGATGATTGGGTGGCTTTGACACATGGGACTTTTGAGGGGTGAGTGATAGATATGGGATTTGTCCCTCCTGAGGGAGTTTGATATCCATGGCCACTTGATGAGTAGGATTGAGATAGGCATGCATGCATCTGTGAATCAGTATTTGATATTGATTTCATACATATCTCCTCCAATCTACTCTGAGATCAAGAAAGTGAATGAATGTTGACATGATGACTGTTCCATGCCTTGAGTTCATTTGGGATATCATGGACAAAGGAATTATACATTCACTATAACACCATTCACAGATTGTAGGATTGAAAGTTGTTCTCCAACTTTCTATTTCACTTGGGTAGTACTAATGTGCGACTAGGCATTGCTCTTTGCTTGTGAAGTCATAAGTGTTATGGACTTTCATTGCCAATGTGAAATGGACCTGCAGGGTCACACACATATATAGGATTTAATCTGGAAGAGGAGCTTATCCACAAATTATGTTTAGATTGATTACTAAAGGAGTTTAGTAGTTCAATTAAACACTCAATCAATTGATAGCTCAAAATCATAGTGTTCAAGGTGTTGGACTGATTGACTGGAGTATCAGATTGATTGAAACTACGATTGACTGATTTTGCATAGTCTGCTTCCCCAACCGATCAGCTCATGATATGAACCGATCGACTCAGGTTGGTGAACCGATCGACTCAACTAGTGAGACGATTGGCTCATATGTCAATGAATCGATCGGCTCAATTGTTGAACTGGTCAATTTGTGGACCAACCGAGATCGTTTTGAAAGTCAGAAGACTATTTTGCAAATACAATTTGTTTCACTTGTACAAATTCGATTTAGATAAGGATTAATATTTGATTAATCAGAAACAAATATAAAAGTCAATATGAGTTAGATCAGGACCACAAACCGATCGGCTCAGGCGTGAACCGATCAGCTCAGAGCCCCAGTCGATCAGCTCATGTCGCAAATGATCGGCTCAGGGCCCAAAATGATCGTTTCAGGGTGTGAACCGATCGGTTCAGCTGGCGCAAGTTGGTTGTTTTGTGGAAAATCTCGAACCCATGTACTCCTTCTTTAATCCCGCATTACCCGAGGTAGAGAACCCTGTCCCATGACCCTCCTATATATATAGGGGTATTGGGGGCTTCTCTGGAACAACAACTCAGAACACCAGTTGCTCTACAAAGTTGTCATTCTCTCTAGTTTTGGTAACTGAGAGAGAGCCCAAGCAAGTGCTACCCAATAAGGGAGGCACAACAAGGGAAATTCAATTTTAGAAAAGTGACTGGTGGTAGGAGAATGTGTTGGTGACTAGTACGCCGACAGGAGGATGTGACTCCTTCCGATTCCTTGTGGGACAAGGAGATCAGATTTCCAGGTGGTCTGTGTGGACTACTTCAGAGGCGGGAGACTTCTGCCGCTCGGAGGACAGCTGTCTATCCCAACAGTCCCGGTGAGACCAGGAGCTGCACAGACACCGTCCAAGACCGGAGGTGAAGACCACGCAAGTCATGAGGTAATGTCGTCGAGCAAGCCTCGGGACAAGGTATTCCTCTACAAACCATCCTTCCTATTGTATAGACGTTGACGTGTTTCCTTTATTTTGGGTTTGGGAGAAGAAAATTTTTGTTTCCGCTGCCTTCTCTGTCTCCCCTAAAACCCAACATGGACATCATACCACAACCTAAAACATGTTACAAGGATAACTTGTCCACATATATATACAAGCCATACATGTATAACCATGACATACTTTCAAAACCTCATATTGATGCACACCATCTACAAAACACCCCCAAGGACTTGAGAATAGAGGGATGATATATAGGACTCTACTACAAAACACTAGCAGCATATCCAACCTTCTCTTTTCATTGATCTCCTTGCTTCTCTTCCTCACCCGCACGATCTCTACCACGATGAGAACGACCACCTAAAAGATGTGGAAAAGCACGATGTGAGACAAACGTCCCACTGAGAGATATAACTCTCCACCAACAACTATTGTTAACATAGATAGATGTATAGAAGGAAAATAGTACTATTAACAGGATGAGTAGATTCAACTAAATGCATAATTAAAAATTGATAACATAGATTAGGAAGATTAAGTAGCTACAATTGATCAATAGAACATCATATACTTTTAAAAGGAATATGAACAACATGTATAACCATTATTAACTAAACAATATAAGAAACAAGGAAAATGGTCATACAATGTGTGTTTAACCCTAAGAAAATATACTACACGACTGTATTATCTCTTCTGTTATGCCCCGTGGAGATGAGTCATAAAACTCCCTCTCCAACTGACCACTGCTAAGTCAAAATCAGTGCCATATAATATCTAGGAGGACTAGACTTAAATGATCTCCCACACCCTTGGTCAGTCTGAGTCCATCGTAGTGACATATAGAGTCCAACTGCAAAACATCCTAGTCTGCCATGGCATATAGGCGTGACACTAGTAAACAAGGTATACAAACCCAATCATCTGAGGTACAACCACAGTTGTCCTCTATCACATCATTTACTGAGATACGACCGCAACCGTTCTCCTGCAAAGGCATGACCGCACTCATCCTCTATAACCTATAATTTGGATGCAAGGATATGACCTCAACTTACACCCCCACATATTCAACAATATACACTCTGAGTTTCCCTTAGGAATTACTCATTTCACCATCCAACAAGTATTGACATTGAAGATGGATCTCTGGCTCAGGGAAAATACATGATTAGAGTTTCACTTGATTAGTTATTGCTAGCGCGGTATCTTTTAATGTATCAATCAAGTTACAACGTACAAACCCTAAATAGATTCTACAAAGATAAGGGTAGGTTGCAACTTTATAAGATATAAAATGTATTAATCATAAAAATTTTCACATCATAACCTGATACTATTTCACTGCCATTCACAAGGCCATAATCATATCACTAGGGGATAAAAATCTCTCATCACATTATTGGTGGATATCACCTCATATCTAGGCATTAATCCTCTTACAAGGTCACAAGACCCAACCTCTTCATCATTAGCTTAACATGCTTGATCAAGTCTAATAATCAACACCATGTGTTATAAAAGAGATACCATAGAAATACCAAGTTTTGATGTTCATTCAACCTACAACATCAGGGTTACACGAGTAGGAGAGAGAAAAATACATCATTAGGTGCTAATCATTCAAGCAATATAAGCATTACATCATGTACTCACGATTAGGGTTAGGGTTTCTCATTCTTACCCAATTAGGGTTCCATAACAACACTTAACATCATACTGTATAGATAATCACTTCCCAAATTCTTGGAACACATTAGGTTAGGCATCATTACCATAATTAGCCGATCATGTAACCAAAAATGGTGTAGCGACCATGTAAGCTAACATCACTTATAGCAACCGTAACACCTCAACATGTAGCAACCATCATAGCCATACAAATGTAACAACCACTTCAAACCATGCATAGTGACTAACATGATGAAAACATAGTGACCACATCAAAATTAATGTTGCAATCACAACACATCACCCATGTAGCGACCGTGATTCTAAGAACCACCATATGTAGCGGCCACACACTATCATATGTAGCAAACCCAAGGTAGGTGCTTCATGTGTAGCCACCACAACATCAACACTACATGTAGCGACCAAATGAGTAAGAACCACTCCGTTTGAACAAAATGAAGATACCCTACGAGTAGCGGCCGCAACACACTACTCTAAGTGTAGCGACCAATACACACCATGCTTAATAGTCGCAATAGAAAACACCAAGGCTAGAAACCATAAGAAATGCAACATCCAAAACATGTGTAACAACATTTGTGATTTGGGTTAGGGATATAACATACATCCAAAACCCGTGCTCACCACCATCATAATCATACAGACCAAAATAGGAACATGAAATCAGGAAATCGAAGAGTCACTAAGAAGTAAGCCTCATGGAGACAATAATCATCCAAACCCTAAAACAAGCGTCACAAGAAGAAACTTGGAACAAGATAGGAGAGGGGAAACCAAGCGTCAAAAACATGGAAACAAGAGTCAAACCTCCATCTTCCATTTGATAACCAGAAACATGACCATAGATATAAAACCAATCATTCAAGGCATAGCATACAAGAATCAACGACTCCACCATCAATCCATAACATCTCAGTTTCAAGAATTAGGGTTTAGGAAAAAGAGCAATCTATGAAAAGATCACAACATAATCTTAAACCATATAGTAAGGTAGCATCATCCATCAACTTATAATCACATTTTAGAGATAAAAATGCAACATGAAAGAAAGATAACGTGCAATAATAGAAGAGGGGAAAATTATATAACCCACCTTTAGGTGAAGTTTAGCTCCAAAAGCAAAGAAGTTCTAAGAGAGAGGAGAAACATCAAGTTTGGATCAACTTGCCGACCAATCAATATCACCTCAAGAGATGAAAAGAAAACCAAGGATAAAGAAAACTCAAAGAGAATAAGGTACACACCCTAGGCCAAAAAAGAAAGGGGAAAGCTGAGATCTTCATCTCACTCAGGTACTATCATGGGAGAACCATTGATTCGACCTCTGTTTGAGAGAAATTCCTCAAGATAGCCACCATGGAGAACCATAGTCTTGACAAATAGAAGAAAAGGAGGGTAGGTACAAAAAATTAAATCAAGAAGGTTAAATGGGTTACTTGTGTCACCACTTGCTTAGCACCTCCACTTGCACCACTAGGAATAAGGCTGACTACAAGGAAGAAGGGGGAAAGAAAAGAGAGCTAAAAGGAGGAGCATAAATACCCAAGGGTAGGAGAGAGGTGAGAGTTATGAGGTGTAAAGATACTAGAACCTCTAGAGACACTTGTCCCTCAAAAACCTCAACCATGCAAGCACTCAAGATGTGCATGCAATAAAGAGTGATAAAAACAAGTCTATGTAGAAACCACTTGGTCCACTACACCCAAATGATCGAAGAAAACATCACCAAGGTAGAGACCATGGTTAAGGATCAAACGGTCTCCACAAACAAAGCACATGGAAAAAACACCATTGGTATCTACAAAACAAACCAAAACAAGGTACATCAGTCGTTACAACACAACCAAGAAAAATCACTTCGATAACGAAACACACAAAACACATCAAGCGCTATAGTAATCAACATCAACATGGTCGACAACACCATCAACTCATACATCCATGCAAACCCTATCTCAACACACATGATGCCACCTCATCAAACTAGGTCCAAAAAGGTGACCCTAAACATAATTCTCTCTCTGTCATGATGCCAAAACACAATAGACACATCCAACATGTGATAAATTGCAATATAAACCCTTAACATGGGCAAATTGCAACTTGTTCCAAAACAAGCACACATATAGCATAACATGCTCGAACATCTTACAAACTGGACCAAACTAAAAGTAGAGACATGTCACATGTTATTAAGTCACATCATATGATTAGATTAAGGTCTAAGCATCTTATTAAGCAAAATCAATAAAGATCAAGCACTAAGCTAGGCCCGGGGTCGTACAATCTCAACTTGTACAAGTTGATGATATCATTCATCCTCCAAGAGGTTCATTTGATGGTCAACCCTAGAGTAACCCCAAGTACTAGGAGGATATGAAGGCAGTGACCACATAGTTTGGGTTTCTTCTACTAGAATCTCCAACCCCACTCATCATCAACAACAAGCTTGTCCATAAAAATGACGCAGATGAAGAACTCACTCCAAGGTCTATATCAATATCTATATGGGTGGAATGCTTTGTTGAAGTTCTCAATACAAACAACTCACCTAATCCATAAAAGGCATCAAAATCTACACAAAATTCTCCCTAAATCATAGTGGTACCTATCCACAAACGACAACCCCCATACCAGGGTCATCTAGCCCAGACATGTCTAGACTCTAGACTAATGAAGTTCAAGGAAGCAATGAATAATCTAAAATTTGATATCCCCTTCTTTGATTCTCTGGAGTAAATTACCTCCTTAAACATGTTCTTCAAAGATCTACTACTCACAAATAACGTAGGATTATTAGAGTATTAGTATAGCAAGGACAACATTGGACATCAATCAAAGCAAGATGTCGATAAAAACTGAAAGAACTGTGATCTATAAGTGTCTCTTATTTTGTTGGGAACTCCACTTGTTGAAAAGGCCTAGACGATCTTAGCAAACATATCTAACATGCCATACAATTTGTGAAAATGACTAGGCTTTACCTCTAACATCCTACACACAGACATAGTGATACAACTTGCTAACTCTTCTATGACCACCATCAGGTGCTATAGAGATCAACATCAACATGGTCGACACCACCATCAACTCATGCATCCATGCAAACCCTAGCTCAAAACACATGATGCCACCTCATCAAACTAGGTCCAACAAGGAAAACCTAAGCATCATTCTTTCTCTCTGTCATGATTCCAAAACAAAATAGGCACATCCAACATGTGATAAATTGCAATATAAACCCTTAACATGGGTAAATTGAAACTTGTTCCAAAATAAGCACATATATAGCATAACAAGCTCGAACATCTTGTAAACTGGACCAAACTAAAAGCATAGACATGTCACGTATTATTAAGTCACATCATATGATTATATTATGGTCTAGGCATCTTATTAAGAAAAATCAAGAAAGATCAATCACTAAGCTAGGTCAGGGGTCTTACAGGATCAACTTGCACAAGTTGTTGATATCATTCGTCCTCCAAGAGGTTCATTTGATGGTCAACTCTAGAATAACCCCAAGTAATAGGAGTATACGAAGGCAGTGACCAGACATTTTGGGTTTCTTCTACTAGAATCTCCAACCCCACTCATCAACAACAACAAGCTTGTCCATAAAGATGACGAAGATTAAGAGCTCACTCCAACGTCTATACCAATATCTATATGGGTGGAATGCTTTGTTGAAACTCTCAATACACAAAACTCACCCAATCCCTAAAAGCCATCAAAATATACACAAAATTCTCCCTAAATCACAGTAGTATCTATCCACAAAGTAAAATCCCCATACCAAGGTCATCTAGCCCATGCATGTTTAGACTCTAGACTAATGAAGTTCAAGGAAGCAATGAATAATCTTAAATTTGATATCCCCTTCTTTGATTATCTAGAGGAAATTACCTTATTAAACACGTTCTTCAAAGATCTACTACTCACAAATAACGTAGCATTATTAGAGTATCAAGATAGCGATGACAACATCATACATCAATCAAAGTAAGATGCCGATAAAAACTCAAACATCCATGATCTTTCAGTGTCTCTTATTTTATTGGGAACTCCACATGTTGAAAATTCTTAGATGATCTTGGCAAGCATATCTAACATGCCATACAGTTTGTGAAAATGACTAGGCTTCACCTCTAACATCCTACACACAGACATAGTGATACAACATGCTAACTCTTCTATGACCACCCCTGTGGGGTATGTCGAAGGCTTTTTGGTGAGAGTAGGTGCCAAATTTTATTTCCTTGTGATTTTTTCATCATGAACATCAAGGTTGATATTTTATATCCTCTCATCTTTGGTTCCAAATCCTGGAAAAAACTAAACCCTTGATCGACATCAAAGTTGTGATCTTAAAATTGAGATTTTGAACCAACATGCTTGACTTTAAGGGCTTCGATATTCTCAAGAGTCCCTTTTTTATAAAATAAAGATTCCTCATCAACTACATAAATAAGATGACACAATTGTGATAAGATATCCCAAACTATGAAAACCCTCTTAAGATAGCACTTATAAACCATAATACTAATGGCATGAATGGTGAACAATTGGACCAATTTCTTCTCTGATTAGACTTTGCTAAGGAAAACCATGAGGCTGAGTTTGAATAGCTCAAGCTCTTTTCTATGATTGAAATATAATACAAGATGTATACCACACTAGAGTTAAAGCCTCTACCTAAGTGGATAAAACATGTTTTCAAGCATGAGAAAGTGGTCTTCCCAGTAATCATCAATGCATTATTCACTGCCAAGCAAGAAGATAGGTTGTTGACTAAATCAAGGAAGAGGCACTAGGCATTAGCCTACAAATGATTGACCCAACTACGCTGACCCAAGACCAATGCATGAACATAATCAATATGATTGACAAATACAAACCCTCTAATGATCCACGATGTAAGATGAACTTGATTCTAAAGGGGGTTGATATTGAGGAGGAAATAAAGCTACTACTTTTTGGGATCATCTATCCTATATCCGATTCGCCGTGGGTGAGTCCAGTGCAAGTAGTGCCAAAGAAATGATGCACTACAGTTATTCTGAATGAGAAGAATTTTCTTATCCCCACCTATACGATATATGTGTGGTGCATGTACATCAACTATAGTAAGATAAAAATGCATCTATGAAAGACCACTTCCCACTTTCTTTTCTTCATCAAATCCTAGACAGACTTGCATACTAGGAATTTTTTCGGTTACTTGGATGGATATTTTGGCTTCTACCATATACCCATCCATCGACTGAGAAAAGGCTACCTTCATGTGTCCCTTTGCACATATGGATTTTTCCAGATTCCCTTCAGACTAGAATTGCCCCTATCACTTTCTGACGTTGCGTGTTTTCCAACTTTGCCATCCTTAATGAGATAATAATAGAAATTTTCTTGTATGATTTTTTAGTCTATGAGATTCTTTTGGTGCATCTCTACACCATATTTCCCTGGTCCAAGAACATTGTCAAGAGGCACATTTGATGCATAATTGGGAAAAGAGTCACTTCATTTTGAAGGATGACACTGTGCTAGGACATTGTGTTAGCTCCAAAGACATTGAGGTCGATAAAAAGAAGATAGAAGTGATCACTGAGCTATCTCGTCCAACTACATTCAAAGAAGTATAAGAAATTTTGAGACATGCCAAATTCTATAGGGGGGTCATTCATGACTTTAGAAAGAACACCAAGCCGGTTACAAACCTTCCCTAAAAGGATGTGAACTTCATCTTCAACTCCAACTATATGAAGAGAGTCAACACTTTGATGTAAACCCTCATTTCTACCCTCATCCTATATGGCCCAAATTGGTCTCTTCCTTTTGGGAACATGTGTGATGCTTGTGACTCTAATGTGGTTACAATTAAAGGGAATCACCTTGACAATACACATTGTTCTATCAACAATGAAAAAAAGAGTTCACCTAAAAAACAATGAAAAAAAGACTCTAAATGACACATAAAAGAATTTTGCAACTACTGAAAAGGAGATTCTCTCCATTTACTATGCCTTCAATAAGTTTCACTCCTATCTCATAGGTTGCAAATTGATTGTCTATATTTATCATGCTTCTATCAAGTATTTAATGTTGAAGAAGGATACAAAGTCGAGACTAAGAAGATGTATCTTGTTGCTATAAGAGTTTGATCTAGAAATTAAAAGTAGGAAGGGTACTAAGAATATTTTTGCTGATCATCTTCATTGATTGCACATCCAAGACAATGATTTGATCCCTATCAATAATCCTTTCTTGACGACTACTTAGTGAAGATATCCACATTTACCCAATCATACATTGATTTGATGAACTACTTAGTTGCGAGATTCCTTTATCCAGATTGCACAAAAAATGAAAAGAAGAAGTTCATGTCAGACATTTACAATTACTATTGTAATGAACCTTATCTCTTGCAATTATTTTCATACATTCTCTACTGCAGGTCAATCTACAAAGAAGAAGCTCCTCTTATTTTAGAAAAGTGTCATTCTAGCACAACATGGGGTCCACATGAGCTTCAAGAAGAATGCATTCAAGGTCATTCAGTGTGGGTTCTTCTATCCCTCTATATTAAAAGATTCCCATAATGATGTCATGTCCAACGACGAGTGCCAAAGATCCAATAGCCTTTCAAAGAGGGATGGGATGCCACTCAATCTTTGGCATAACTGGATATCTTTGACGTTTGGGGTGTGGATTACATGGGTCTGTATCCCTCTTCCTATGGTTTCATCTGCACCGTTGTCACTGTTGATTATTTTTCTAAATGTGTTGAATCCATCCCCACCGTTTCTTGTGGCTCCAAGACGGCCATCAAAATATTCCGAGAAACCATCTTCCCATGCTTTTGGAGTACCACACACTATCATTTCGGGTGGAGGATCTCACTTTATCAAGCACATCTTTGGAGTACTCCTTTACAGAAACAATGCTTCTCACTGTGTGGCTACTCCATACCACCCTCAAAAGAATTTTCAAGTGGAAGTTTGTAATCTGAAAATCAAATCCATTTTCGAGAAGACAATTGGTAGGACAATGTAAGATTGGTCTCACAAGATGAGTGTCACACTTTGGGCCGATAGAATTGCTTACAAGACCTCACTAGGAACAACACACTTTGGACCAATTTAGGGGAAGTCTTTTCATTTACTAGTGGAGCTTGAACATAAAAGCTGAATGAGACATCAAGTAGATAAATGTTGTCATCATTGCAGTAAAAGAAAATTGTTTGCTTCATCTTAAAGAACTAGAAAACTACGACTAAGAACATATGAGAATTCACATAGTTACAAGGAGCACACTAACATTTGGAATGAGGGTCACTTCAAGAGGAAATATCTACATGTATGATATAAGGAGTTATTGCTAAAATTTCATCTTTGTCTTTCTCCTAAGAAAGCTTAGGACCCGATGATCTAGTCCAATCATTGTTAAACACATATTTCCTCATGGAGTTGTTACAATTTAGTGCGATAAGATTGGTGAATTATAAGTCAATCACCAACATCTCAAATGCTGATTCATAGTGAATGATATATAGTCCAACAAACACCTCCCTCCTTCCATGAACCTATCATGATTGAACTTTAAGTGTCGACATTAAATAAAGGCTCTTCTCAAGGGGCAACCCAAGTGTTACTTGCAATTATAACTTCCTTACCATTTTACTTCATATCTACATTAGTTAGTTAGTTCATCTCTTGACTAGATCATAAATTCTAAAAATTTTAATTGTAGGCGAATGAGTTTTTCTCAATGAAGAGAAACAATAGCTTGTGGACCAACATGCAAGGGTCTTCCCCTCCATCCTAGATTTAGTGTTTACTTGAGAACAAGCAAATATCTATGTTTATGGTGGAGGGTGGGTGGTATATTTTCTACCCTCTAACCAAACCTATTTTTTTATAAAATATGATCTCATCGTTGCATTTCTACATTGCATTTAGCTTATAATTTTTAAACATTTTTCTTCTATAAAGTAGTCAAAGACTTTATCTAACAAACTTAGATTCAAAATTTCTATATGCAATTATTCATGTCACCATCACTTAACTCCCCTTAATCGAATCAGCTATCACATTGACCATTATTTGAAACAAACCAAAGGCTAAAAATCACCCCATGTGGCCAACGGACCCAAAAATCATGATTAATGGAAAGTATTTGAGGAAGTGAGACATATCAAATACATCATTCTTCTAATGGACTAGTGAAATAAATTCATGGAATCATCACATTGTCCCCTAATCATGTCACTATTTGAGAATAATGGGACTAGGAGAACAACCAGATGCACTGAATAATAAATCAATATGCATGTTGATCCAACCCCTTTTCTACATTTATTCCATCTTATTACTTAAAATGAAAATAAAAAGACACAAAAGGTGCCAAACTACAAATTCTGGGTGACACACCCCTTCCCTACTCTATCTGATTTTTCAATACCCCTCTTTATGTAATAGGGGTGTACCAACAAAAACAAAAATACGTTTATGCACATGAATTTCTGTATGCAATATATGTATTTGTACAAAAAAATGCAATCTCTAGCCTAAGAGATGAGAGATTCACATCCTCCTTCTACAACCCCTTCTCTCCATTTTCTACCCATGGACACATTGAATGTCTCATTTTGATATCCTTTTCACACACCCCAATGTTGGGTCATGTGAACACTTGTTGCTATGAGGGATTCTCTAAATTTTCATGAAAACGCTTAGTTGTGTATGGCATTGGGGATAGTGGTGAGGAAGCATTTTTGGGAAGCACAATTGGAAATGAAGATATAGATAAATTCATTTTCTAATCTTAGGAAGTTGGGTAGCTTGGTCATATAAGGCGGTATGGAAACAAGCATGATGTGAAGGTGAGGAAATCATAAGTACACATAGTTAGAAAGGTTTCTAGAAACAACAATGTCTTTTTGTCTTATGATGGTAAAAGGAGATATTTCCCCTTGACTACAGTTCACCCATTTTCCCAATTACCTCAAACCATGAGGACACACTTCCTAATACAATAATTTTGGTTCCTATGACACTTCTTATATTGAAGAAGAATATGAGGAATTAGTGGGGAATTTCTACTATTTTGTAAATATAGTATCAATACCTAAATGTGTTTTCATTAGAGGAGGAGCAAAAGG
The DNA here is from genome assembly GCA_963693085.1 of Alisma plantago-aquatica. NCBI lineage: Eukaryota > Viridiplantae > Streptophyta > Magnoliopsida > Alismatales > Alismataceae > Alisma > Alisma plantago-aquatica. The sequence goes on from OY856410.1 coordinate 1,114,285,148, forward strand.
AGCCTGAAAACCAACAACTATCTGATCATACCCTGATCATCATACCCCTACCTAGTTTTTAAACATGCAATGTCCATTTGGAAGTAGAAAAATGAAAGAGTCACTGCTTCCACATATCAATAAAGATGTGGCCTTTATGTCCATTTGGAAGTAGAAAAATGAAAGAGTCACTGCTTCCACATATCAATAAAGATGTGGCCTTTAAAACATTTTTGATATAATTTAAACTACTTGTTAATTATCCATAAAAAAATTGTAGATCGATCCATTTATTTATATTTTAAAATTCAATTTTAACTACCAATAGTGATTGTGAGTGATATTGCCTATATAGTTTTACAAAAAGTTCATTGAATTGTCAGCCATTCTTCAATTTTTGTATATATTTAGTTCCATATTTTTCTTAGTTTTAGGAGTGGCATTTAATTACCTTAGTCATTAATCTATACAAAAACAACTTCTCATACAAAGTTGGGTGCTTCAAGAATTTATTAGTTCACAACAATATGATATAATATAAATGATTCATATATATATATATACATTTTATTCATAAGACGTAAAAACCCCAAGGTACGTTGTTACAATCACATAGCCAATTTTTAGACTCATAGGTCATACTAAACATGTCTCATCTATTATAATTTCAAATATCATTAATAACAAACGGAAGCAAACATGTTAAACCTATTGTAGAGAGTCACTATACAAAGGTTCATTTCAAAATTATTTTTTCTATATATTCTAAGACTAAATAAAAGTAATTTATAAACAAGTCAAAACTAGACAAAATATTTTATTCACAAATTAAAACTTTATCTTTTTATAAATAATACCATAAAAATTTCATTTTAAGTATACTAGACCTCAATAGAATGTTTGATAGAAGAATATAAGTCTTTACATAATTCCAACAAATATGGCCTCAATTGTCAATACTAGACATAAACTAGAAATTTATGTCAATTTTATGTAAAAAAACTTTTTCACATTGAAACTAACACGAAGCATGTTACATACACACACACACACACACACACACACACACACACACACACACACACACATATATATATAATATATATATATATATATATATAATGTATATGTATATATATAGTGTATATGTATATATATAATGTATATATATGTATGTATGTATGTATGTATATATATATGTATGTTTGTATATGTATATGTATATATATATGTATATGTATATATATATGTATATATATATATATATATATATATATATATATATATATATATATATATATAGGGCCCATCTTTATTGCCCGTGTGAGTAGCTACCCGCCCACCCTTCCGACCACCTTTTTTCAAAAAAAAAAATCACAATTGGAGAGAACCATTTTGTCAAGCTTCCCGAAAAATTTCATCCAAAAATAATATCATTTGCCCCGCCAAAATTAAAAAACTCGTCCTTATATATATATGATGTATATTTTGTATAATGTTACTCTTTTATTCGTGTAGTTACTTTTTTGATAGCAGAGTTACTTTTTTGACCAGGAGAGTTACTTTTTTGGCTATTGGGTAGCGGAAATCCAGGCTACCCGCGCGGGCAATGAATGAACACCCATATTTATCTATACTACTATAAAAGGAGCGAGTTTGATGCTGCCCTCTCCTTGATTCAATCTCTTATCTCCTTTTTTCAAGGAATTTTGCTCCTACAAATATTTATTCTCACCCTCTCCTATTAAATTTTATTACCTTTAATTTTGTATTTCTCTCTCCATCCCTCGGAAATGGTTCCTTGATTCTCTTTTCAAACAACCAACACAAATATCTTTTACCGTAGGGACCCTTTCACGAACGAGTTCTATCCCCGCATATTGACAACAAATTTTGTATGGTACGTGCATGTGTACGTGTGCATTCAGTAGTGTGTGTATATATATATATATATATATATAGTTAGGCTAGAATACACTCGAGTGTATCCAGAGCGGAATACACTCAAGTAGTTTTTGATGATGCAATATTTTTTTTGAAAATCTAATCCGTTGATCTTCTTAAACATCTTGTGAACAACTCATACGCAAAATTTGAGCACATTTGGATATGTATAGCTCATGTTATGAAGACCGCAAAAATTATGCATTTTAAATTAGTTTCGCACGTCGATTTTTTTGCCCTTGGATGAGTGACTTACACTCATCAAAATGTGTTCAAAATTTGTATGTAGCCTAGTTATAGTACGACGGTGAAGATCAATGGTTTACATTTTGCAAAAAATAGTCTTGATATGCAAACACACTTGAGTGTATTTGTGCGATCCGTACACTCGAGTGTATTCTAGCCTGACTCTCTATATATATATATGAGTATGATTTTAAGTATCTACCCGTCCTCAGTTTAGCGGTGGTCTAATTGTAAATATTGACAGTATCTTCCGCATCTCATCCACCGTATCATGGGCGGACCTACCTCAATTTCCCAATTCTTTCAGCGTCACCAGTGTTGATCACTTTAGTCTCTACGGGTGAGATCACTTCTCCACCTGCAATCGTAACGGCTTGCTGATTGGTGACCTCATCCCACATCCTGTCGGATGCTATGATGAGGAACTGGCAATCGGAGTCGATGTTGATCACTTTGGTCTCTGGCTCCGCCGTGACCCATTCCTTAAGGTGCCTATCCCCAAACCCTCTTGACATGGCGAGGGATTCATGTATGCACCACACACCCCGAGTTACTCGATCATCTCCTTCTCGTAGGGTCTGCTTGGCCAGTGGTCTGCCGTGAGTTCTTGGGCTTCACCTCCACGGGATAGGACCGCGCGGCAGTCCCCGGCATGGGAGACGATGAGGCATTTTTCGGGTGTGATGAGTGTCGTGACGGCACAAGAGCCGCCGGTTGGGGCGTAGTATAGAACGACAGAGTCCGTCTTGAGGTATCCAGCCTTGACTGCCTCTGTGATCTCGGTGGTGGTCGTCGTGGTCTCTGTCATCGGGAATTGGGAGAAGAGATGGGTTTTGATGTTATTGGATATGAACTCCGCCGCAGTAGAACCGCTGTGTCCGTCGAAGACTCCAAAGAGTAGTGTCCCCTCTTAGTCAGGTGCAAAGTACATGTCCTTGATCCTTGCCCTTGCCTTGCCACACTTGTTGTACACAGAGAAGCTAGCCCCATCATCCATGACCTTGATCCTCCCGTTATCCGCAGTCGTTGTGGCCCAGCACGACGCGTCTACTGCCGGGTCGACTGAAGACATGTCGAACGTGCTTTCTGGGTCATATCATACCTGTTTCCTCCGGCCGGCAAGGGCTGCACAGTCACAACCATCTCCCTTGGCTCTTTGTGGTTTTTAGGCCTCCATCTATCTACATTCACAGATGTATTCACCCCCTTCCTATAGGAAATTCCAGTAGCGGCAAGCTGAGGTGAAACTTGATTCTTCATCCTGGTTTCTGTCCCTGCTTGATGAACACGATCAGGATTGTGTTCACAAGGGTCGACGACTTGAAACCCATCGACATCACCAGGAGTTGTTGCCCTCCAAGCCGTCACTGCTTTCTGGTTTTCCATGTTCTCGACTTACATAGATGGACGTTACTTTTCCTCAAAATGTAAACAAAGAATGTATGATACCATATTTAATAACTCTATTGGCTATTCTTGAAACATCCATTGCTATTAGTTTGAGGATTCGTGAGGAAGTTCATGGCTACTCATTTCTTAATATGATATGCGCAACTACAGTTGAAAACATTGTATACAAAATGCATATGAAAACATATGGCCAGAGGTTGTAACTCTTTACATGATAGTTGTATAAAATGTGATTATTTTACAGTAGAAGTAAATATGTTATATAATAAATTAATTCTGAACTAGCATATAAGATAGTCGGTCCAAAACAGACTGCTGCATATGGGAGTTTTCAGATAAAATTAATCTTATGTTAAGCAAGTTCTCTGATCAGAATTATGAGGGATCCTTAATTATCTAAGCTCAAGATGGCCGGAAGCCAAACATATAAAAAAGCGACTGTAACTTATGTTATGATGACCACAAAATGAGTGCAGCGGACACCTTCATTTGTAACTGTTTAAGTGGACTAGAAAGTAACTATATCACACAAAAACTAACTATGTTGCACAAAAAATAGCTACATATAAAAAATAAAAATTGTAGGAAATGAAAATAAATATAATTATAAATTCGGATAAAAAATCTTGTTTGATAGATAATCAAGCAAATGACACTGCAAAGTGATGATCTCGTAACCCATGAAGTAATTATAGGAACACTAAGGGTAATTGTAAGAACACTAGGAGTAACTGCAAGTACACTAACAATAACTGTAAGAACATTAAGAGTATCTGTGATAACAGAGAAAAGTAACCCGATGATTCAAAAAAGTAACTCTTATACTTTGTAAAAGTAACTCTAACAGAGGAAAGTAAAACACATATCACAAAAACAATATGTATGGAACACAGAGTAGCATGGACATCTTGTAAGTAACTGTACGAAACGAAAGCAAGTGTTCTATGAAAGATAAAATAATTATAAGAACACCTAGAGTAACTGTAAGAGCACTACGAGTAACTGTGACAACATAAAAGTAAGAACACCTAGAGTAACTGTAAGAACACCTAGAGTAACTATTAGAGCACTACGGGTAACTGTACGAACACTATGAGTAACTGTATGAACACGAAAGACTAGTCTCGAGTAACGGTTATAATGTGACTAACTGAAAAAACATTACGAGTAACTGTGAGAATACTGCGAGTAACTGTGAAAATAATGTGAGTAACTGAAAAAACCTATGAGTAACTGTAATGGAAGTTAGAGTAACTGTGAAAACACTGCGAGTAACTATCACAACCATGCGAGTAACTGAACAAACAATGCGAGTAACTGAAAAAAGCATGCGAGTAACTGAAACAAGCCTGCGAGTAACTGAACACTGCAAGTAATGGTTGAGTAACTGAACAAACACTGCGAGTAACTGTCACAAACATGCGAGTAACTGAACAAACATTGCGAGTAATTGTCACCTAAACTAAGCCAATGCCGCACTATAGCTCCGTAATCCCACTGAATCGCTCAAACATTTATGGCCCCATGTGCCATATCTGCCTCCAATTTGTGGGGTGCCTCATATGTCCATGCCCATGGAGTACTGATGCAACCCTATTTTTGTGCTCCATCTTGTGCCATTTTTGTATTTAAATCACATCTAAATACGTTAGATTACAAGCTTCTGCCCCTAATATGGTTATCATTGCAAATATGCTTATGGATGTTCTTTGCATTATTTTCAGGTACTTGGACCATGCATAGATGGAAGAGAGAGGAAGAAGTATTTCTAGGACTCTCGCACTCATGGAGCGTGAAGGTAAATCTGATGAGAACAAGGGAGGAGAAGATGAAGCTGAGAAATGACAAGAAACATAGAATAATGAAAAAGCAACAACAAAAATGCATGAAGAACAGATCCCAGAGGAAGAAATAGTTACAAGCCTTGATAAATGGCTAAATAGAAAAACAATGGCCTTTTGTTATTCTGTTGTATAAGCTCTGTGAAAGCATGAATGTATAGCTACTCTTGAATGTACAACTGTGAAAAGTCTGAATTTACAGTTGATCTTGATGTACAACTCATCTTGAATAATATTGATAAAGGGTGAAGTAGAATGGTTGATGAGCTGCAGGTACTTGATGAAATGTAGGTGACGATGAATGTATTTAGAAACCCCGCAATGTTATTAGAATTTCAATTACGACATGTTCAGTGAACTCAAACGACAATTCCCAAAACGATTTCTATTTGGAAGGAGGAGGAGGTGGTGAGCTCTTTCCTTATACACAAATACGGATAATGATACAAATATCAGACTGGGAAGTGATTTCAAAGGGGAGCCTCCATATATCTAGCTACAATCTTACAATCTCATCTCCGAGTTAGAGCGATGACAGAAAACTGGTGATGAATTGGTAGAATTCAGATTGGATGTGGACTTTTCCAGGAACAACATAGCTTCCTCCCTTCGTCTCTAATATATTTGTTCGCTGTGGAGCCTCATCGTCAAGTAGCTTGTGCCCTCTTTTTTTATTGGGACGATGAACGACACCGGACAACAACATCTCCTATACTGTGTACATTGGGATCAGGTGGTTATCATATAGAAAAAGCCCCGGCCTCTTGCATACACAGACGGATCCCTCATTACTACCCCTGGTAATGCAGCTAGCATGCTAGATTGTGGACTCACTGACGCCACTAGGGCCTTAGATGGTCGTGACGTGGCTATGGAAAGTCTGACCATAGATTTTTATTTAGAAGAAACCACCCTCATGGTCATAATTTTGTCCTTATCTTACTTCCTCATTATGGTGTACTAGAGTTTTACTACAAGATGTACTGAAATTTTGACTTTTTGACTAATACTCCTTTTTGTCTCCTCTCATTATACCCAAAAAAGAACATTTAAGCATTGTTAAGTTGTTCTAATTAACTGATGTTCTTGGTCAATAAAAATCATTAGGAAATTACAACTATGTACAACCTCTTTAAACTTATCTATGCATAAGGAACAGACTTGTCAAATATCATCCTGCCACCAACTGTTCCTTTAAGCAATAATGGCTCCAGGTGACAACCTACAGAAATTGATGAACATGAAGGTTGAACTATTCCAGATGCTTTATAGAAGTTACAATTTGTATCCAAATTTCTTTTACCGTGACCATAAATTGTAATATATTATTTGAAACCTAATGCTTGAGTAATTGAACCCAATGCTTGAGTAACTAAGCCTAATGCTTGAGTAAATGAAAGTAATGCTTGAGTAACTTGTGTAAGTAAGGCTTGAGTAACTGAACCTAATGCTTGAGTAACTGAACCTAATGATTGAGTAACTTAATGTAATGCTTGAGTAACTGAAAGTAATGCTTGAGTAATTGAGAGTAATGATTGAGTAACTGATAGTAATGCTTAAGTAACTTGTACAAAATGAAGATTCATTCTAACATGGATTGCTCTATTGTTGTTGACAACACAAGATGTCAAATTTCATTGGTTTTGAACATTTCAAACATTTATGGTTTGAATGCTTATGTTCTTGAATACTTTAAATACCTTTATGCTTTGAATGTTGTAAGAGTAACTCTGAAACCACTATGAGTAACTGATACAACCATGCGAGTAACTAAATTGAAAGTAACAGAATGCTTGAGTAACTGAAAAGTAATGCTTGAGTAACTGAAATTAATTCTTGAGTAACTGAGAGAAATGCTTGAGTAATTGAGAGTAATGGTTGAGTAACTGAAAAAACCATGTGAGTAACTATCACAACCCTGGAGTAACTGAAAAAACACTATGAGTAACTAAAAAAGGACTACGAGTCACTGAAAAAACATTGCGAGTAACTGTGACAATACTGCGAGTAACTGTGACAATAATGCGAGTAACTGAAAAAATCATGTGAGTAACTGTAATAGTAGTTAGAGTAACTGCGAAAACATTGCGAGTAACTGTCACAACTCTGTGAGTAACTGAACAAACAATGCGAGTAACTGAAAAAAGCATGCGAGTAACTGAAACAAGCCTGCGAGTAACTGAACACTACAAGTAATGGTTGAGTAACCGAATAAACACTGCGAGTAACTGTCACAAACCTATGAGTAACTGAACAAACACTATGAGTAACTGTCACAACCCTACGAGTAACTGAATAAACACTGCGAGTAACTGAAAAAACCATGCGAGTAACTGAAAAAACCATGCGAGTAACTAAAAAACCTTGTGAGTAACTGAAAAAAGCCTGCAAGTAACTATGAAAACAATGCGAGTAACTGAACAAGCACAACGAGTAACTCAAATAGCAATTAGAGTAATTGTGAATACAATACGAGTAACTGAAAAAACACTACGAGTAACTGAAAAAGCACTACGAGTAACTCTAACAACAATGTGTATCGAACATAGAGTAACAATGACATCTTGTAAGTAACTGTACGGACACGAAACAAGTATTCTACTCTAAAAAAAGTATTTATATCAGAAATCACTAACAAATAAAATAGATGAACTCATCTTCGATAAAGTAATTATAAAAATGCCTAGACTAACTGTAAGAGCACTACGAGTAACAGTGACAACATTAAAGTAACTATGTGCATTCAAAAAGTAATTGTTATACTTTGTAAAGTAACTCTTGTGGAGGAACGTAAGTCAAATAGACGAAACTAGTGTATGTGATCACATACTAACAAACTGACATTTTGTAAGTAACTGTAAAAACATGGAGATGCAACATCGAATGTCGACGCGGGGAAGGAATAGACAGAGTTTGTTGAAGGCATCTAGGCGTCCAGCGGCGGATGAATAAACATGAATGAATTAATTAATCGGTTCGTTACTTTTTGTATCTAGGTTTTACTTTCCATATCAAATAGTTACTCTTCGTACCAAATGGTTACTTTCGGTAACAAATAGTTACTTTGTGTGTCAATTTTTTATACTAAAGAATTACATTTAAATCGAACGTACTACACAAACAACAACATTGCTTGTTTCACAATTGCCATCGTGAATTCATTGGCCGCACCCTAGTCTATACAACCACTTGGTATGAATGTGTTTAATCATAAATGTAAATCTACTTTATCAGCGTCAATGGGCATTATTCACTTTTCGAGGACTGAACAGTCGATGAGATCGACGGATAATTAGCATCTCCGGCCTCAAACCCGGCCCCATAGTAGGCTTTAAGACGGATACATACACTAGCGGAGTAGTGATTGACCTACAAGTAGCTCGCTTACCTACAAATACAGAAGAATTTATACATTCCCACTACCAACTCAAGCTATGAGCAGAGGAGTGTAAGGATATCTACCTAGTTGGCAAGTATGGAAGGGTTGATCAGGGAGAAACGTGGACTCTGGGCCTTTGGTCTGCTGCTACTCGTCATTGCCTTCGTGCTGCTTGCCATCCCACAAACAGAAGCTCATCAGAGCCTATAGAAGGAGGACGGTGGCGGCACCGTCGTCGACGAGAAGACCTTGAAGTTCTTGAAGAACAACAGCTACCATGTCTTCACCATATGCTAGCTAGCAAACTCGACTGTTTACATATATAGTGAATGCACACGTGCACATGCACGTGCAAAATTAAACATGCTTAACTCATATTAGAAAAATGTGAAATTATTTAAATATACATGGTCAAATTTGTCAATAGAGGTCAAAAGTACACATTACAATTTGAAAACAATAAATACAAAATTCTTTTTGTGTAAAAGTCTTCTTTCTCTAATTACATTTTTTGAGATACTAAGGTGTATTTCTTCCCATAAAATATGAAGGTCCAATTTTCTTACCCATCCAATACAAATTACAATTATCTCACTCTAATAAGATTAATCAAAGTGGGAGGATACATATCGTACAAACTATGTTTTAATAAATCATCTATCTATATTGTTATAAATGAAATCACTGATAAGTTAATTGTAGTAATGTCTTGCTTTCTTTAGCTAACGTTCTCACACTTTGGGAAGTTTAAATCATTGTACAACACATGTTGAGAACATTAAATCATTTTTGAGAGAAACAATTTTCCTTAAGGCCTAAACGAACTAAATTTATAATTTTGATAACTTTCTTTATTGTAGTATGTCCCTTGAGCTTCACTATTGAAAGGTTGAACATCTTGTTGGTGGATAAGAAACATTATCTAAATACATCATTAGTTCACACTATGTCATTTATACTATAGCTATATTTTCAACAAATTAAATTAGTGAAAAATCAATTTAAACTATTAATAATGCATGTAAGTACTGCATATAGATATTATTTTGTTGTAACACATTATATCCTACAAGATATCTATGGTTGAAATATATTATGTCATTTGCATAGAATTGCAAACATTCATGCCTTTGACCTTTATTGATGTATATATAAGCTAAAATATAGTTATTCTTTAATTTCATGTAAAAATCGATAAATTGCATATGTTTTTGAATTTTCATAAAGTAGTGAATGGTACATCAAGATTAGTATAATCCATGCCACACATTATGCATGAGTTGATGATAGTCATCGTTGACCTTGTTACTACACTTCTGGCACATTGTATCAATCTTCTTCAGTTATGATGACTTGTAATATGATCAAACAATTCATATTCATTATAATAATAAATTCTATGTAAATCTTCTATATAGATTACACAATAATGTGAAATAATACATGAGTTCTGTAGGTTTTCTCAGATTATTTCATGAAAATATAAAAAAAATCATTTTATAAATGATTACTATAAAACTTCACAAATTATTCACGTACTAATGATTCATATAGAAGATTTTATTCAAAGCATTTGAATGTTGACTATTCAAAGAGCTAACTTCTAGTAAATTGAATACAATCTCAATAGAAAGATTGATCACTTCAAATATAACACTTCGAGATATTACAGAACAATAATAGTCGTCTTCTCATGGTTTTAAAAGGTAATATGGTGTACTGCAAATCCCCATCATTCTTTTTGTTAGTGGATGATTTCATTATAAGTCGGTTGTTCACTTACAAAATAGAAGAAAAGATGTGAGAAGATTCTCAGAAGAGAGAGAACCAATGTGGTTATCGATGGGTTCTAATTGGCTGATTGGTTTCTAATGGCACAACTGTAATTAACAAAAGTTATTCATTCTTTTTATAGTAGTATAGATAATAGAGATATATCTCCTCAACTGAGGTTCGTCTTAATACAAAAAGATAGCAATACATGTAGAGCACATGCACATGCGCAAGCACGTGGATAATTAAATTTAAAAAAAATCATAAAATATGCTAATTAATAATACACCTTGAAGATTATTGATCTCACAACTTACCATACCGATGGTCTTTGTATAATATGTGTATATGTAACATGAATTAGTAGAATAGAAAACAAAAGGTGCGAGATCTAGGAACTAATACTATAAGGCAGGAAGCACCTAGAAACAAAAGAGAATGTCCTCTCAAACGCCATACTTCTTGTACAACATCCATTAATTCATCATGTCTTCCTTCTTGTTAATACATTTGGTTTTACAAGGTCATCTTCCTTTGAACAACTACTCTCTAGGGATGTGGTTAATAGCAATTCTATTTTGCAGAGTATTTTTGAATTGGATGAAAAGTTGCATCGTAAATGCGTGATGCCACGCTGTGGGAGAGTCCTAAGGAACTATAGGACAAATCTCACCAGAGAATACATAAAAGAAGCCGACAAGAGGAAGAAGACATCCACTGAACAGTGGAACTTCCTGGACAAAGAACAATGGGACGCGTTTGTCGCTTCAATACAAACTGATGAATTCAAGGTATTAGGCATCAGTCTCAATCTCATTAATTAATATATGTTGTATTCACTTATTCAAGATTAACATTTAGTGTTACTAACCAAATCATTAATTTGCATACTAACTAGGCCCTCAGTGAGGCACAAAGATCAAGGCGTTCACTGAATGTGCATGACCACAGAATGGGTCCAAAGGGGTATGCAGGCGTTTGCCAAAGACTACAGGCTGAGGCTACTGCTGCTCAGTCTGCTTCTACTCAGGAGTCCTCTACCATAGGTAGCACACCTCTGCCTCGCCATGATGTCTGGATAGCTGGGAGGCAAAATAAGAAGGGAGAAATAACTAAGGCCGCAACTGCTGAGGCGGGTGCAAAAATGGTAAAATACAACTCTTACAACAATCATTCGAATATTGATTATTTGTGTTGTTTACTTAAGTACAAATTTTTGTTTTGGCGATTAGCGGGAGCTGCACGAGCTGAGGAAACAAGGAAAGTTCATCCCTGAGGGAACAAAGGATGAATTGACATTTGCTCTGGGTAACCCAGAGCATCCTGGATGTGTTAGGGTTGCAGGCGCTGGTGTGGGCATCAAATCTTTTTTTGGGTCATCCCAGCGCAAACATGTCCCAAAAGCGGGACTTTCACAAGAAGAGGTAACATATTCTTTCTTTAAATGTTACTGTAAAAGAGAATTCAAAAATTAGAATTTGACGTTTCTTTTATCCATGTATAGGTGGATAAGCTATTTGACAGGAAACTCGAAGAAGCAATGAAAAAGTGGCAGGCATCTCAGACTGCCACTTACCAGACAATACCTACTGTAGACTCTACTCCTACTCCTATTGCAGAGGTTGGGAGTAATCCTGTAGAACCACCACCTAGCACATCCATTGTAAGTATTTTTATGACATAGTAACTAGTTTTTTAATTCAAGATGATACGTATATATGAAATTGTAGTCGTTTCAAAAAAAGATGATATGTATATATGTATATAACATTCTTTACACAAAAATTTGTAGGGGTTGAAGCCATACCGTCTAAAAAGTAAAGAATATGTCGTGGCAGAGGCGTCGGCTTACCCATCCCTACTAGGGGAAACGTGTCACGGGTCTCCAGTACCAGCTGGTTGGATTCGGGTGAGCCCGATACATATATTCCCCCAATTTCTGAAACTTTCACTGCCATATGCCCACCCAGATTGTGAAACGCTTGGTGAGGCACTAGGCGGAGTGATATTGTGGCTAAAAGAGGATGTCTTATTTACTGATAAGGTATGGTAAATTTACATTACGTTCAATTGTTAGTGTGTGAATATGCTGGCAGTTGATCTGAAATTATATATATACAGGTTAAAAAGAAGACACCCACAACATCCAGGCCTCCACTTCCACCTCGTGCATTACCTAGTTGGGTTCCACAAGACCTACCTGTCCCGTTAGGTCCTAACTGTAGGGGTATGGCAGTATGGTTAGGGGAACATGATATAAACTCCCCTATAACTATTTCTTCTGATTCAGATTCTACAGGCCAGTCATACGAAACAAAACTATTTATACAAGATATATTGGAGTTGTTTCGATATGATTGGCTAAATACATCTATGATAGAGCTATGGATAAGGTGAGATATTCTTTATACATCCATATACCTTGTGTATGATCTGGTGATCTGGTTTCTTATTTATTAATGCATGCGTAATTAATACATATTTTGCAGCTACTTAGACAACATATGTGCAGATTTTAGATTCGAACATGTAGGGTTTTTGATTCCATCCTTGATTAGTCTAGTAGCTAAAGACCCTACATCAGTTCAACAATACTACTGTGAGTCTTTTTCAAATTTTGCTGTAAAAAAGAAGACGGTGATAATGGCTCCATTCAATGTAGAGTAAGTTTACTTTGCTTATTATAATTTGGACTTAAGAAAATTACATTTTATTGTGGATTTTGAGTTATTAATTTTTAACTTTTTTTCCTCTAGGGGTAGGCATTGGGAGTTATTGGTTATTGCCCCCGAGACGTTCACTGTGTATTATCTAGATCCTAAGGGGGGTAAATTGAATACAAGATTTGGACACATAATGAAAATGGCAATATTTCGGTGAGAAATATTTCATTTTTCATATCCGTTAACATATGTTATTACATTACTATTTAATTGCAATGTTCTGTGTTACATTAACATGTAGGGTTTTTAGGAGTACAAGAAGGTTGGAGGAAAGGTCCTCACGAAAAAGAACCAGCCAATAATTTGGAAGAACGTGCAAGTAAGTTCCCGACTGCAATACATGTATATATTATTTATGTGAACAATGCTTAATTAGTTGTATTTTTTAATTTTTTGTATGTTTGAATTGATAGTGTGCTACACAAGACAATGGATGGGCATGTGGATACTATGTCATGCGATATATGCACATGCTTGTCAAATATGCCGCAATGGACATCGATTGTATTGCTCAGGTATTATATAGTCTCATTAGATAATATGATCGAAATATATCAATCTTGTTTATAGCTCATTAATTATATATATACATCATTCTCTTTACAGGTGTTTAAAGCTGACCCCATTACAAGAAAGGACTTACCAAATGTTAATGCTCCCTATACAATGGGAGAATTAAATGAAGTAAGAGAAGAATGGGCAACAGCCAATCAATTAGTGGGGGCTTTAAAATATAATTGGGATCCTGATAGCAAATAATGACTAAACAATGATACTTTGTAAATGAATTTCTGAATTATAATATATGTGTGAATGTTTCTACATGTCTGGATGTTTCTACATGTGTCTGAGTGAAAATGAATGAAAGTGTTGGTTGCTATATGAATGTTTCTACATGTGTGAATGTGAATGAATGGAACTACAAATTGCTAGCATGTGTGAATGTTTATAAATGTGTGAAAATAAAATGGAACTGCAGGTTGCATTGCTAAATGCATGTGCTACTTTTTTATTGTTAATTTTGCAGGTTTGCGGCCTGTTGTCGGCTGATATCAATGGATGTCGTAAAACCTGCAGTTCATAACTGAACTAAACATGTTTCTCATCCTGCGACCAGCCACAGCAGGTCTGCAGACTGACAAAAAAAACCAATAGGCGTCGGTTATTTGTAAATAACCGACACATAATGATATAGTGTCAGTTTTTTACAAATAACCGGCGTCTATTTCGTGTGGCGCAAAGATATATGGCGTCGGTTATTTGTAAATAACCGACACTGATAGTGCCCAAGATGGCGCCCTTTCTGTGGCACGAAGGGTTTGGGCGTTGGTTTCTTACCTAATAACCGACGCCTAAAGTCCCATGATGACGCATTTTCGGTGGCGCGCGAAGTGTTTGGGTGTCGGTTTTGGAACCGACGCCTAATGGGTGGACTTTTAGTGTCACCCACATAGGTGTCGCTTAGAAACCGACACTAAAGGCTTTAAATAACCGACACTAAAGGTAGGTTCTGTAGTAGTGGTCCTCTCAGACGCCATAGTTCTTGTACAACATCCATTAATTCATCATGTCTTCCTTCTTGTTAATACATTTGGTTTTACACGGTCATCTTCCTTTTAACAACTACTCTCTAGGGATGTGGTAGATATATTTCTGTTACATAAGAATGGAGAAGTGGAGGGATCTCTTTGTAATTCTTGATAGTGTTGATGATTCTGGTGATGAGCAACACCCAACATGCTCCACCTAGCACTCCAGCCTGATCATTGCATCCACGGAGATTTCCTTGTCACGGGCACCTATTGCTTTTAATAGAGGTCCTTAGTGAACCCATGCATGGCCTGAGTAAAAGTATTGTCAATCTTTTTCTTATTAAGGACTGGCAAGGGATTAAAAGGATATGTATCTTAATAAAGTAATGGAAATTGCATACCCAACGTCATGGACTTAGTAGACTAAAGGAAATTGCATACCGAACGATACCTGGAAGATAGGCTTCATCGTATCCATGAGCAAACTGTGATACATTGATAAAATGTCATCAGACCACTAACTAGGGCATGAGTTTCCATACCAGGTTGTGGGAACGCCATTTAAACCAAAGAGGAAGACCAGATGAACTGTGTTGGATAATCTCCATGCATTGTAGTTCAAAACAACACAGTTTTGGACTCATAAGCCTCGTGGATATGTAGCTTGACATTCTCATGGATCGCCGGTGACGAATTGCTATATGAATCGATATCTTCAGCCTGGCATTTGTGTAGCGGCACAAGTGGCATATGAAGAAAAGATGATTTTACATATGGCTGACGATGGAAGTAGTTGGAAGTCATAATCTATATAAATAAAGAAAATGAAACATCACAAAACTGAGATGAATAAGTGGCAGATCTAGAAATAACACATTACAGAAAGCAATGAATTGGTTTGCTTTTTGATTTTCTTCAAAAGATATCAACTGATGTTCTCTTCACCTCATAGTTATGAGTTTCATGTACTCTAATCAGTTTCCCATATGAAGGGGGATATAATGGCCAGTTTGTGAAATCGTGGGTAATTAATGGTGGCGGAGATGGGTGGGGTAGTTGGATAAATAGCGAGATTTGTAGAGAGGGCAATTATTGGGGTGACAAATGTATAACGAAGGGATTAAAAGAATGGATGGAGAGGTGTCTGGGTCGTTGGAGTAGCATGGAAAATAGAGACCAAAGTATAAGGAAAAAAGAGTGAAGAGGAATACCAATATCTAAATAGAAACCTTCAAAAAAAGAAGAGTCTTGCGATCAAAGAAAATCTGTTGTAATTATTATTCGTTTGGAATGAAGAACAGAGTGGAGGAGTGGAAAAGGTTGAGAGAGAAGTATTGGTTTTTAGTGGAGAAGAGAGTGGGGAGTGGAAACAGTCAAGAGAGTGGATAAGGGCTTTAATTGAAAATAAATGGTGTGTGATAAAGGAGGAATTGAAGAGGAAATTTACAATTATTTTTGAAAGAAAGGTTATAGAAGTGAGAAGATAGGGGGTTTGTACATCAAGGAATTAGTTTGTGGGATTGGTATTTGTTAAAGCGGGTTGAAATATTTTTGGAGAGAAATATAAAAAACAGAAGATAGAAGTTGTATACATTAAGAAAATAGTCTATGCGCTATATATCAGATGAACAGTTATGGTAAGAGAAGATGACAAAAGAGAAGTTGGAGGAGCTTATAGTGAATGTGGGTTATATACTGTTGTTAGTAGGATAGATGAGTAATGAAAGGAAAATAAATATGCAAACTTGATATGAATACCATGTCTTAAATGATAGGGCGTCGTGCATTCACTTTGTAACCACCGTGAATGGATAATTATAAACGAAATAAAAATGTTGAAAAGTAAAAAAAGGATAGAGTGTCTCGGTAGGATTAGTGGAGAAATGATTTTCTCATTCGGTTGCTAAATAACCTGCAAACTCTTTGACTACCACATCGTTTGGATAATTAAAGAAAAAAAAATATTTTTGCAAAATGGTGTGATGATTAGTAAACAATAACTAATTGGATGATTAGTTCCAATTTTGAGTTGCACGCTAAATAAGTTGAATTATATGGAAAAAAGAAATAAAAAATATTTTATTGGACATATACAAATAAAAATCAGAAATGTAGAATATCTTGGAGAAAAATTAACTAAAGTTTTTCAAAATCATATAACTAATTATGATTTTTTCGAGGGAAAATCATACAATAATTGCCTGTTAAAGAGATTTTAAAGAGAGAAATTGTAGTAGTAGCTAGTAGAAAGTTGGTAATAAATATGAAAATAGGAATTGCATCTTTCTGTATAAGCAATTGAGTTCCTGTTACACATGACATTTTGACTCAGTAATAAATTCATTGGTTTCTCTTAACCATTACAAAAAAATGACATTTTGACTCAGTAATAAATTCATTGGTTTCTCTTAACCATTACAAAAAAATGGTTCCATTCTTTCCTTATGAGACATGGTTGCTTCAAAGTAATGTCAATGCATATTGAAAAGAGAGAGTCGGTGTTATGAATGGCCTTAGATGGGGTTCGCTGAGGAAAACGTAGTGAGAGAGGGAAGGGGAGCATGGAGTACGGATGAGTTGACATGACTCGAGAGAAGGAAAGATCAGTTAAGGAACACACTGAATTGTTGTTTGAAGAGAGTGGAAATGTTTAGTTAGATGGTCGGAGAAAAATAAGAAAGAAGAAAGTCGTATAAGAAGAGAGGAGAGAGACGTGGGTAATTTTCACATGAAAAGTTGTTCAAAGGACCATGATTAGTTGGATTTGTTTTGTGTATACAATTTGACTGAACCAACACAATAAGAAGCATATTCATCAAAACAGGAAACACGGTAGACCGTTAGATATGGAGGGGAATTTGATGTCACTAACCTTACATATGAGCAACGCAAGAAAATCCTTGAAATGGAGAATAAGTAAGGAAATCTTGAAGGCTAAAATTATTTTTAGATGGGTTTAAAATAAATATTATATGATGAATCAGTGGAAAATATATGAATGCATTTATTTTACTAATACAATTATGATAGTGATGCATGAACTCATATGATATGATGAAAGTTAAAATATATTAACGTCAAAACCAGAGAGAAACAAGTTTTGAAAGAAGACAATCAAAAAATATATCCAAAATCAAATACAAGATTAAAAAATGTACTCCACATGGATTTGTCATTGAAACAAATAGATACAAACCACAATTGTAATTCCAATCATACTCTTAAAGTGGATGGTAGGAAGTTAATATTTTAATGCCGCTCCTCTCCTTCATAGATGCAAAAAGATACGAAATGCATGAATACAAAATTTGAAAAATAAAATTGATACAAAGTATATGACCTAAATCTTTTATCGTGCTCCTTCTAACAAGGAAAAAATCATGTATCAAAGATAGACATCTAAGTGCAACTTACGTGATAGATACATACCCACTAACAATAACAACATCAACATGTTCTTATATGCAGTATTGTAATAATCCCCCCTCTCACTCATTTTGAAAAAAAATTAGAAATTTATCTCAAAGAGAAAAAAAATATTAAAACCCATTATAAATACTAAATCAGTAAATTGGAACATATGCATATCCGGTTAAGTACTATATGCATACAACTGGTGACGTATTGAAAGTAGTTATCAACACTTATTGTTGAAACGGGTCAATCTCACACCAAGAGTAACTAATTATGATTTATTTTCCGGTGATGTTGCATAAACCTTTCACCTGTTGTTCAGTTGCAACAATAGGTAGTAAGTCAGAGAGTGTGTGTGTGTGGCGTTTCTCTCAGTCGTCTTAATTGGAGAAAGAAGAAAAGAAATGAAGTGCAACGAAAGCAGAGGAAAGAATAGTGAAGGAGAAAAGTTGGGAAATCAAACCGGTGCGTGAAAGGAGGCAGGAATCATTAAAATACTAAATCAGAAAATTGGAACATATACATACCCAGTTAAGAAATATATGTATACACATTGGTGACGTATTGGAAGTCCTTAACAACACTTACTTCTGAAACTGGTCAATCCCTTTGGTAATGTTGGCATAAACCGTTCATATTTCTGTTAAGTTGCAAGAATAGGTAGTAAGTCGGTGTGGGGGAGGTGTTTCTCTCAGACGTCTTAATAGCAGAAAGAAGAAAAGAAATGAAGTTGAAGTCTAACGAACACAGGAAAGAATAGTGAGGAAGACAAAAGTTGAAAAAGAAACTGTTACGTAAAAGGATGTATGAATCGTGATCATAAAAGCCACCAAGAGCAAAAGACGGTTTTCATTCTCACACTGGATGTGTCGATCATGTTGAGCTGTTATGGCAAGTGAATAAGGTAGTGGGATACACACGTTGAGTAGTTTGTTGGTGAGCGGGA